>CM049843.1:36004434-36336436 GCA_027422415.1 Schizothorax lantsangensis | reverse complement strand
TTACAAATCCTCGTTTTGTACTTCTAATTTGTGACCAGTGTTTTGTTCCACTCTCTCCTCTATGATTCCGCATTCGTCACTTCTCACCAGAGCTTACGCTACATCCTACATCATCTGCTGGAACACCACTCTCTCGTGAACGCGCATCCGACGGTTAGCGGAAGCTAAAGTTTTAAATATGGATATTTTGCTTACAAAAGCACATTGATTCGCTTCAGGAGGCCTTTATTAACCCCCGGAGCCATCTGGAGCACTTTTTTATGATGGATGGATACAGTTTATTGGACTTCTATTTGACTATTGAATATCACGCATTCATTATAATGCTTGGAAGAGCCAGGACATTTTTTTTAATATAACGCTGATTGTATTCGTCTGAAAGAAGAAAGTCATATGCACCTTGGATGGCTTGAAGGTGAATAAATCAGGTGGTAATTTTCATTCTTGGGTGAACTGTCCCTTTTAAATGTTAAGTGAATGGTATAGAAATATGCATTAAAGCTAAACATTTCAAAAACACTATTGTTGTGCAACAATCATTTTATCCTAGACTTACAGAGCTTTTAATAAAAGTTGTAGATAAAGAACCACTTTCTCAAATAATATAACATTAAAACACTTGAAAATAATTTAAAATAGTAGGTTAGTTTATATTACATCTTTAATCAGCATCATAAACTAGTGATATTTGACTAAATTGGCCCCTAACAGACAGGCTTGTAATAGCAGTCAAATGGTGTAACCGGTTACACCACTTGACATTTCAATTTAAATTAAAAAAAATCAAATTTGACAGGCATTGTCATGGACACCTATGTAAGTACATGGCCTTGGTGGGAATATTTCAAATGTAATTTTTAAAGTTCTTACTCATTTTTATAATAATGATGAACTATCAATGTATTCCTGAGGTCATACCATTTGACATGTATGCCTAAGAATACCTGACCATACCCTAAAAATGTCAAATTATCTCACATTTTAAAGAGAATGCATGCAGCAGTTAGTATCACCAGAGGTCCTTCTCTGTGATATAATTTTCTGTCACTTGATCTTCTTGCAAAATATTAACAAAACGGCTTCTTGAATGGTGGTTAAACCGCCTTGACACTCAAGGAATTTGACTTGACTCACATAATTCCCCAAATTAATTATAATAATCAGAACAATGGTGCTCCATTTACTTTTATTTACTATTAAATAGTACTAATGTAAGATTATGCCAAACTAGCTGATCTGGTGTTTTGAGAATTTCACCTTTTTTTAAACATGATCAATTATTTGGTACAAAGTTTTATGGTTACACCGCACTGACATTTTTGCAATTATCCCACAAATATTCTCTCAATGAATTAAAACCATTTTAGACTTGGTCCACAAAAAAAGCGAATGTATGCAATTAATTTGCACATTTATTTTGAAAATTTTACCCCTTTAAAATTTAATTAAACCATACGGACACAAAAACAATTAGCGTCACGTCATTGACCCAGATACTGTTGCAAAACTAAGTGATAGAAATTAATGGGTTTCATTGTTTTTAATTCAGAAGTAGATACTAGGCTTAATGTTACACAAAATACTTGTTTTGATTTGGCTATTTACTGTTTATCATCATTTAATGTGTGAGATAAAGAGATTCATGACACAGAATGACTGATGAAACTGACCTGTTTGTTCTTCAGTATCTTCTTGTGTTGGCTTCATTCTTCACGTCTTCACTCTCCTCTTTAATAATCATCTCTGTTTGTTCCTCAGTATCTTCTTTTTTGACTTCAATCGTCTCCTCTTTAATATACATCATCTCTGTTTGTTGCTCTGTATTTTCTACAATCATCACCTCTCCACTCTCTTCTATAATAAACATCATCTCTGATTGTTGCTCAGTAATTCCTTCAATCATCATGTCTCCACTCTCTTCTATAATATACATCATCTCTGTTTGTTGTTCTTCAGTCTCTTCATGTTTGAAATCTTCAATCTTCACGTCTTCACTCTCCTCTTTAATAAAACACCATCTTTATAACCGTGTGCTTCAGCAGGGAGTTTTTCTGTGTGTTTAAGATGAGAATAATTAACAGACAGATCTCTGTGTGCGTCTCAATCAGCTCCCTAGTTCAGTAGTCGGCACACTAGTTCAGTAATCAGCACACTAGTTCAGTAGTCAGCACACTAGTTCAGTAGTCAGCACACTAGTTCAGTAGTCAGCTCCCTGTTCAGTAGTCGGCGCACTAGTTCAGTAGTCGGCTCCCAAGTTCAGTAGTCAGCTCCAAGTTCAGTAGTCAGCTCCCTAGTTCAGTAGTCAGCACACTAGTTCAGTAGTCAGCACACTAGTTCAGTAGTCAGCTCCCTAGTTCAGTAGTCGGCGCACTAGTTCAGTAGTCAGCTCCCAAGTTCAGTAGTCAGCACACTAGTTCAGTAGTCAGCTCCCTAGTTCAGTAGTCAGCGCACTAGTTCAGTAATCAGCGCACTAGTTCAGTAGTCAGCTCCCTAGTTCAGTAGTCAGCTCCCTAGTTCAGTAGTCAGCTCCCTAGTTCAGTAGTCAGCGCACTAGTTCAGTAATCAGCGCACTAGTTCAGTAGTCAGCACACTAGTTCAGTAGTCAGCACACTAGTTCAGTAGTCAGCTCCCTAGTTCAGTAGTCAGCACACTAGTTCAGTAGTCAGCACACTAGTTCAGTAATCAACACACTAGTTCAGTAGTCAGCACACTAGTTCAGTAGTCAGCACACTAGTTCAGTAGTCAGCACACTAGTTCAGTAGTCAGCACACTCAGTTCAGTATCAACACACTAGTTCAGTAGTCACACACTAGTTCAGTAGTCAGCACACTAGTTCAGTAGTCAGCACACTAGTTCAGTAGTCACACACTAGTTCAGTAGTCAGCGCACACTAGTTCAGTAATCACACACTAGTTCAGTAGTCAGTACTAGTCAGTAGTCACACACTAGTTCAGTAGTCAGCACACTAGTTCAGTAGTCAGCACACTAGTTCAGTAGTCAGCTCACTAGTTCAGTAGTCAGCACACTAGTTCAGTAGTCACACACTAGTTCAGTAGTCAGCACACTAGTCAGTAGTCACACACTAGTTCAGTAGTCAGCTACTAGTTCAGTAGTCAGCGCACTAGTTCAGTAGTCACGCACTAGTTCAGTAGTCAGCACACTATAGTTCACAGTAGTCAGCGCACACTAGTTCAGTAGTCAGCGCACTAGTCAGTAGTCACGCACTAGTTCAGTAATCAGCGCACTAGTCAGTAATCAGCAACTAGTTCAGTAGTCAGCTCCCTAGTTCAGTAGTCGGCGCACTAGTTCAGTAATCGGCGCACTAGTTCAGTAATCGGCGCACTAGTTCAGTAGTCGCGCACTAGTTCAGTAGTCGGCGCACTAGTTCAGTAGTCGGCGCACTAGTTCAGTAGTCAGCGCACTAGTTCAGTAATCGCGCACTAGTTCAGTAGTCGGCGCAAGTTCAGTAGTCGGCGCACTAGTTCAGTAGTCGGCGCACTAGTTCAGTATTCACGCACTAGTTCAGTAGTCAGCTCCCTAGTTCAGTAGTCAGCGCACTAGTTCAGTAGTCGGCGCACTAGTTCAGTAATCGGCGCACTAGTTCAGTAGTCGGCGCACTAGTTCAGTAGTCAGCTCACTAGTTCAGTAGTCAGCGCACTAGTTCAGTAATCAGCGCACTAGTTCTAGTTCAGTAGTCAGCGCACTAGTTCAGTAGTAGTCAGCGCACTAGTTCAGTAATCAGCGCACTAGTTCAGTAGTATCAGCAGCACTAGTTTCAGTAAGCATCAGCGCACTAGTTCAGTAATCAGCGCACTAGTTCAGTAGTCAGCGCACTAGTTCAGTAGTCAGTCCACACAAGTTCAGTAGTCAGTAGTCACACTAGTTCAGTAGTCAGCAGCACTAGTTCAGTAGTCAGCGCACTAGTTCAGTAATCAGCAGCACTAGTTCAGTAAGTCAGCAGCACTAGTTCAGTAGTCAGGCGCACTAGTTCAGTAGTCAGCGCACTAGTTCAGTAGTCAGCGCACATAGTTCAGTAATCAGCGCACTAGTTCAGTAGTCAGCGCACTAGTTCAGTAGTCAGCGCACTAGTTCAGTAGTCAGCGCACTAGTTCAGTAGTCACGCACTAGTTCAGTAGTCAGCGCACTAGTTCAGTAGTCAGCGCACTAGTTCAGTAGTCAGCGCACTCAGTTCAGCACTAGTTCAGTAATCAGCGCACTAGTTCAGTAGTCAGCGCACTAGTTCAGTAGTCAGGCGCACTAGTTCAGTAGTCGGCGCACTAGTTCAGTAGTCGGCGCACTAGTTCAGTAGTAGCGCACTAGTTCAGTAGTCAGCGCACTAGTTCAGTAGTCAGCACACTAGTTCAGTAGTCGGCACACTAGTAAGGGAGTCAGTCAGAGAGAGAGAGAGTTAAACACCTGATTAGACAAAAACACTCAAAACTAGCACATCAAAATAATAAAAGAATGCAAATTATGCAGAATCTTAACAACTTGAAATCCAGCTGTTTTTGTTTTGAGCTCTATTCGTTTATCATGACTGGTCAGTGAGCAAACAGTGTGTTTGTGATGAACTGAGACTGAAATGTTTCTGTTCCTCATGTTTACTCACAAAAACCGTTCGTTATTGTTGTTAGAAGTATTACAGTGTTACATAACCATTAACTCATTTCACAGTTCTCTATTTAATTGTCAGAGAGAGTTATTTTTGGTTTAAACTCCTTAAATGATTAAAAACAAACCTTTCTCCAGCAGAAACACGGAAGCAGGAGCGCGACGCGGCCTTATGACGTCACCACACCAAAATAAAAGTCCCACTCACACGCTAAAAATAATAATAGAAATTCACAGAAAACACATTCAAAATCAGATAATGGATTGATTTAAAGCATAAATCAAAGGGTAACACTTTAGAATAGGGAACACTTATTATTCACTATTAACTATGACTTTTTCCTCAATAAACTCCTAATTTGCTGCTTATTAAAAGTTAGTAAGGTATTGTTAAGTTTAGGTATTGGGTAGAATTAGGGATGTAGAATAAGGTCATGTAGAATTAATATGTGCGTAATTGCTACTAATAAATGGCTAATATTCTAGTAATATGCATGCTAATAAACAACTAGTTAAGAGACCCTAAAATAAAGTGTTATCAATCAAAGCTATAAATACCACTGATATTGTTAAAAAGCTTCTGGCTCATATCTAAATGTAAGCAAGTGTAAAGTGATCGCAATTATAACACCAACTACTGAGCAATTGTGATATTCTCAATCATGAATAAAGTCAAGTATCTTGATCTTCATATTATAATATTTCAAATTCATTAAGAATTTGTAGTTTATTATTTAATTTGTGGTTGTAGAGAGATCTACACTTTAATTTGTTAACTAAAACTCAATCTTATTATGATGAATAAATAACCATATTTTTTTCATCTCACTTTCTCCATAGAATATAAAGGCAATAAATAAAATCACATTTCTCTTTGTTTTGTTTAAAGGGGCAGTGACTGTAAAGAATTACACTGATGGGTTTTAAAACAATTTTGTCTGAATAAAAAACGTACATAAAAATGGTTAAAATCATTTCTTCTAAATCAGGCGTCTGCAACCTTCAACATCTAAAGAGCCATTTTGGCTCCTAATACATTTCACGTGGAGCCACAAAACCTATTTGATCCCTAAAAGGGAGATAACACTGCATATAGCTAAAGTTTTATATTCAGTTATGTTACAGGGCAGGGGCAATCATTTCAGAAGGGGACAGAAATGTCAAATGTAATAATAATAATATTTATGTAAAAAAAAAGAAGTTATTTTCTCTTACTTATTTGGCTAAGAAATAAAATACACTGCTGGTATAAGGTCTGTTTTTGGGTTCTGTTTCATGTTTCCATGTCTTTTATTTTGGAGTTTAGTTACGGTCCCTGTTTGTATCATGCTTCCCTTGCCCTCATGTATTCATGCCATTGGTTCTCTTGTTCATTGTGTCATGTTCTGATTGGTTATTGTCCTGTCATGCTACTCTCAGTTGTGTCTTGTCTCTCATGGGTTGGTTCTTGTCATGTGACCGGTATTGTTTGCTATAAGTAGCCATCATGTTGCCATTGTCTCTCGTCGTGTATTGATGTTGTAACCCGCTGTTGGTGAGTCAAGTCGGTTCAAGTCAAGTTTCGGATTATGTTTGTATTTTGGATCACGTCTGTAAATAAACTGCACATGGGTTCTTCACTACGCTTGCCTCCAGTGGACTGAATGTTACAGATGGACAATAACCAATAATTTGCATTCTAATATTTTGATATATATTTTCCTTGATATGTATTTTCCTGACTACTGAACTAGTGCGCTGACAGTGCGCTGACTACTGAACTAGTACGCTGACTACTGAACTAGTGTGCTGACTATTACTGAACTAGTGTGCTGACTACTGAACTAGTGTGCTGACTACTGAACTAGTGTGCTGACTACTGAACTAGGGAGCTGATTACTGAACTAGTGTGCTGACTATTAATGAACTAGTGCGCTGACTACTGAACTAGTGCGCTGACTACTGAACTAGTGCGCTGACTACTGAACTAGGGAGCTGACTACTGAACTAGGGAGCTGACTACTGAACTAGTGTGCTGACTACTGAACTAGGGAGCTGATTACTGAACTAGTGTGCTGACTATTAATGAACTAGTGTGCTGACTACTGAACTAGTGTGCTGATTACTGAACTAGTGTGCTGATTACTGAACTAGTGTGCTGACTACTGAACTAGGGAGCTGACTACTGAACTAGGGAGCTGATTAATGAACTAGTGTGCTGACTACTGAACTAGTGTGCTGATTACTGAACTAGTGTGCTGATTACTGAACTAGTGTGCTGATTACTGAACTAGGGAGCTGACTACTGAACTAGGGAGCTGACTACTGAACTAGGGAGCTGACTACTGAACTAGGGAGCTGATTATTGAACTAGTGTGCTGACTACTGAACTAGTGTGCTGACTACTGAACTAGGGAGCTGACTACTGAACTAGGGAGCTGACTACTGAACTAGTGTGCTGACTACTGAACTAGTGTGCTGACTACTGAACTAGTGTGCTGACTACTGAACTAGTGTGCTGACTACTGAACTAGGGAGCTGACTACTGAACTAGGGAGCTGACTACTGAACTAGGGAGCTGATTAATGAACTAGTGTGCTGATTACTGAACTAGTGTGCTGATTACTGAACTAGGGAGCTGACTACTGAACTGAACTAACTAGTGTGCTGATTACTGAACTAGTGTGCTGATTACTGAACTAGTGTGCTGACTGCTGACTACTGACCTAGTGTGCTGATTACTGAACTAGTGTGCTGATTACTGAACTAGTGTGCTGATTACTGAACTAGTGTGCTGACTACTGACCTAGTGTGCTGATTACTGAACTAGTGTGCTGATTACTGAACTAGTGTGCTGACTAGTGTGCTGACTGCTGACTACTGACCTAGTGTGCTGATTACTGAACTAGTGTGCTGATTACTGAACTAGTGTGCTGATTACTGAACTAGTGTGCTGATTACTGAACTAGTGTGCTGACTGCTGACTACTGAACTAGGGAGCTGACTACTGAACTAGGGAGCTGACTACTGAACTAGGGAGCTGACTACTGAACTAGGGAGCTGATTACTGAACTAGTGTGCTGACTACTGAACTAGTGTGCTGATTACTGAACTAGTGTGCTGATTACTGAACTAGGGAGCTGACTACTGAACTAGGGAGCTGATTATTGAACTAGTGTGCTGACTACTGAACTAGTGTGCTGACTACTGAACTAGGGAGCTGATTACTGAACTAGTGTGCTGACTATTAATGAACTAGTGTGCTGACTACTGAACTAGTGTGCTGATTACTGAACTAGTGTGCTGATTACTGAACTAGTGTGCTGACTACTGAACTAGGGAGCTGATTATTGAACTAGTGTGCTGACTACTGAACTAGTGTGCTGACTACTGAACTAGGGAGCTGATTACTGAACTAGTGTGCTGACTATTAATGAACTAGTGTGCTGACTACTGAACTAGTGTGCTGATTACTGAACTAGTGTGATGATTACTGAACTAGTGTGCTGACTACTGAACTAGGGAGCTGATTGAGACACACACAGAGATCTGTCTGTTAATTATTCTCATCTTAAACACACAGAAAAACTCCTGCTGAAGCACACGGTTATAAAGATGGTGTTTATTAAAGAGGAGAGAGAAGACATGAAGATTGAATTGTATACAGAGACTGTTCAAAATAAGAGAAAGTCAGTATAATTTAAGAGGATTGTATACGTTCAAAAAAGTAAGGGCAAGAACTAATGCAAAAAGTAGGTGTGTATCTGTTAAAGGGGTACATTTATGGAATAAATGTGATAAGGAACTAAAAGTATGTAATTCACTTTGCCAATTTAAGAAAATGTATAAAAATAAGGTGATAAATAATTATATGACTCAGTATAAATAAATTGTGGTTGTATTGTTAAAAAAAAAAAAAAAAAAAAACCCTGATGTAATAGCTGGAGTGTGTATTTTTATGTTTGTTTTGAATTATGTTTGTACATTTTGGGAGATGTTTTTGTTATGCTGTTTATTTTGTGTTATTTAACTTAGTGAAAAGTGTTGCCCATTCAGTTAATTATGTATAAAGGGTAGGCATAATAAGCAAGGCTTCTGCCTACACCTTTTTCGGTAACTATGTATTTTTTATTTATTTTGTGAAAATTTGTTTGTGAGGACCGGAATAAATTATTATTGAATTGAAAAATTGAAGATTTCAAACATGAAGAGACTGAAGAACAACAAACAGAGATGATGTATATTATAGAAGAGAGTGGAGACATGATGATTGAAGGAATTACTGAGCAACAATCAGAGATGATGTTTATTATAGAAGAGAGTGGAGAGGTGATGATTGTAGAAAATACAGAGCAACAAACAGAGATGATGTATATTATAGAGGAGACGATTGAAGTCAAAAAAGAAGATACTGAGGAACAAACAGAGATGATTATTAAAGAGGAGAGTGAAGACGTGAAGAATGAAGCCAAACAAGAAGATACTGAAGAACAAACAGGTCAGTTTCATCAGTCATTCTGTGTCATGAATCTCTTTATCTCACACATTAAATGATGATAAACAGTAAATAGCCAAATCAAAACAAGTATTTTGTGTAACATTAAGCCTAGTATCTACTTCTGAATTAAAAACAATGAAACCCATTAATTTCTATCACTTAGTTTTGCAACAGTATCTGGGTCAATGACGTGACGCTAATTGTTTTTGTGTCCGTATGGTTTAATTAAATTTGAAAGGGTTAAAATTTCAAAATAAATGTGCAAATTAATTGCATACATTCGCTTTTTTTGTGGACCAAGTCTAAAATGGTTTTAATTCATTTTGAGAGAATATTTGGGGGATAATTGCAAAATTGTCAGTGCGGTGTAACCGTAAAAACTTTGTACCAAATAACTGATCTTGTTTAAAAAAGGTGAAATTCTCAAAACACCAGATCAGCTAGTTTGGCATAATCTTACATTAGTACTATTTAATAGTAAATAAAAGTAAATGGAGCACCATTGTTCTGATTATTATAATTAATTTGGGGAATTATGTGAGTCAAGTCAAATTCCTTGAGTGTCAAGGCGGTTTAACCACCATTCAAGAAGCCGTTTTGTTAATATTTTGCAAGAAGATCAAGTGACAGGAAATTATATCACAGAGAAGGACCTCTGGTGATACTAACTGCTGCATGCATTCTCTTTAACATGTGAGATAATTTGACATTTTTAGGGTATGGTCAGGTATTCTTAGGCATACATGTCAAATGGTATGACCTCAGGAATACATTGATAGTTCATCATTATTATAAAAATGAGTAAGAACTTTAAAAATTACATTTGAAATATTCCCACCAAGGCCATGTACTTACATAGGTGTCCATGACAATGCCTGTCAAATTTGATTTTTTTTTATTTAAATTGAAATGTCAAGTGGTGTAACCGGTTACACCATTTGACTGCTATTACAAGCCTGTCTGTTAGGGCCAATTTAGTCAAATATCACTAGTTTATGATGCTGATTAAAGATGTAATATAAACTAACCTACTATTTTAAATTATTTTCAAGTGTTTTAATGTTATATTATTTGAGAAAGTGGTTCTTTATCTACAACTTTATTATTAAAGCTCTGTAAGTCTAGGATAAAATGATTGTTGCACAACATTAGTGTTTTTGAAATGTTTAGCTTTAATGCATATTTCTATACCATTCACTTAACATTTAAAAGGGACAGTTCACCCAAGAATGAAAATTACCACCTGATTTATTCACCTTCAAGCCATCCAAGGTGCATATGACTTTCTTCTTTCAGACGAATACAATCAGCGTTATATTCAAAAAATGTCCTGGCTCTTCCAAGCATTATAATGAATGCGTGATATTCAATAGTCAAATAGAAGTCCAATAAACTGTATCCATCCATCATAAAAAAGTGCTCCAGATGGCTCCGGGGGTTAATAAAGGCCTCCTGAAGCGAATCAATGTGCTTTTGTAAGCAAAATATCCATACTTAAAACTTTAGCTTCCGCTAACCGTCGGATGCGCGTTCACGAGAGAGTGGTGTTCCAGCAGATGAAAATAGAGTGGTGTTCCAGCAGATATAAAATAGGCTAATGCATGTGAATTAATAAGCAAATTGTATTTTTTTTTATTTCAATCAGAAATTTGACTGTGCCCAATAAACACAAAATTTCACATTTTTATTACAACTTGCACTTACCTTTGGAATGGCACCAATATTTTGAATTATGGCGTAAAACATAAAAGTGGGCTCTTCCTTATTTCTCTTCTTGATTTTTGTTCAACGCACAGAGCATGTCATCAAGGAACATCTCTCACAGACTCCTGGAAAACATTTTCAACCACAAGTTCCTATATATGGGATATGCACAGCTCTGATTGAAATTAGAGCTACATTCATGGAGCAAATCCTAACCCGTAATGTAATTTAGTAAACATTTTGGCACAAAAATTGTCTGTGTTACTAATGAGTTTAGAAAAGGGAAATATTACTACAGCAGAAAATTCAACTAATAACTACTATTAAAACTACTTATTGGACTAATAAGTATAACATTACTTTTGTTAACACCGGTGCATTTTTGTGTTCACTTATGAGAAGGATGAGGTGAATGGATGAGCTGTAATTTGTTTAGAGGTTAGACATAAATACGATTGAAATAATTGTCTTAATTTGACCATCATACTAAAGCATTGCTACATAATACAACAGTTAATGCAACTGAAGCTTAACATACTGTATATGATAACCTTTGATGAATTATTTACAAAATGTGAACAGTCATAGGAGTAGTTTAAGCTTAACGTCGTTCAACTTTGTTACCTGCTTGAAATAATCCATAAGACAAAACGCGATCTGAGGCACTCACGCTAATAATTTCTGTTACACTCGCCTGTAATTAATGGCCCCGCCCATGCTGTGGTCTCCTGATGAATATTCACGTGAGCGCCACCCAGTGGAACCTGTAACGGGGAGACAGAGGTGTGAGGCATGCAGATCCATCTGCAAGCTTTTATTAATAAACATGGTCAAAACACAGGCAGGGTCGAACAGCAGCAAACAGGTATGGCACGGGCAAGACAAGAGCAGTCCAGTGAGCAGACGGGGTCGATCGGCGGCGAACGTAATCCAGGGGGCAAAACAAAGTGAGATAATCCAAATACGACGGAGCAGAAGACCACCACGGAGGAACAAACGGAACAGAAGACCACCACGGCGGAGCAGAAACCCCTGATAGAGACTGGGTCCTAGGGAAAACTGAGACACAAGAAACAGACAGAGCATATACGGTCTCAAGGACCGAGGCAGGAAACACAAAAAGCTGGTGACAACTGAACGAGCAGAAAGTTCATCATTGGACTCATTGGCAAAGACTGGTTGAGTTAACGGTTCACAACTAAATTCACTGACTGAAACCGGACAGGGAAATAGTTCAAAATCTGGCTCATTGACTGAAACTGGAGAGACAGACAGTTCATAAACAGTTTCTTTAGCACTGACAGGGGTAACGGGACAGACATGGAGTGCATCTGTACTTTCTGAGCTCATGACAGGCAGGGTTAAGAGTTCAAAGGCGGGTCTTTGGGCTGTGACAAGGCTACTAGAGCCTACAGGGAGCTCAGGTAAGGTTTCTGGGGTCGTAACTGGACTAGTGGGGCAAATAACAGGTTCATAGATTGAAACTGGATAGACAGATGGTTCAAAAACAGACTCATTAACTGAAATCAGATAAGCAGACAGTTCAACACAGGATGTATTGACTGGGATAGGGTGAACAGACTATTCAAAATCAGATTCATTTGTAGAGACGAGACGGACAGACAGTTCACAAACAGCCACCATGGCTGATTCAGAACAGGGTGAGAGTTCAGAGATGGCCTCCTCAGCTGGTTCAGAGCCAGACAAAAGTTCATATGTGGCTTTTGTAGCCGTGACTGGACAAACAGGGAGTTCACAGACGGCCTGCATAGAAGGGACAGGACAGGACGAGGATTCGCAGACGGCCTCCTTAGCCATGACAGGACAAGACGACAAGACCTTAACTCTTAAGTATGTTCACATAGAGGTTTTTAAGGGCCAGTGTGAATAAATCTAGATTTGAATTAAAAGAGACAAGATAGTCACATCTTTTTGGATACGTTTTATTCGTATCCAAAATTATGTGAACATTACGGAGCACTTAACACTCATATGAGGAGTAATAATAACTTTTGACATGCCAGGAAACCCCTAATATGGATAAAGGCATCCCGTTATCTCTGTAGCTAAGCTGAATAACCTGAAACGTAAAGACAATAAACGATTACATACTGGTGGTTAAAAGTTTGAAATAATTAAGGCTTTTTATTTATTTATTTATCTGAAAGAAATTTGAGTTTATTTGATCAAAAATACAGTAAAACAATAGCCTGATATTATGAAATATTACACTTAAAATAGTGGTTTTCTATTTAGGATGTTTTAAAATGTAATTATTTCTGTGATCAAAGCTGAATTTTCAGCATCATTACTCCAGTCTTCAGTGTCCCTTCAGAAATCATTCTAATGCTGCCTAATTTGCTGCTTAATTATCAGTTATTATTTGTGATCAATTATTAATAATGGTTTTATTATTGGTATAATGGTTCTCAGTTAAAGAACAGCATTTATTTGAAATAAAAGTACTTTGTAATAAGTTTCAATATCTTTACTATCACTTAAATCAATTTAAACGCAGTGCAACTGCCTGCATCACCACTGTGAAGTCCTGCTTTGAGCTCCTCATTACAGAAGACATCACCCAGCTTTTAACTTTACCAAAATCTCTTTCTATTTTGAAGATAAGTGCTGCTGTACATGCCTCTACGCAAGCTTTCATTTATGTGGTTTGTTCAATCTGGCAACCATGAGCACGCACTCGCTCTTCATTGTGGAAGTCACTGAGCCGGTCTGTGTTCTGTCATGAGATCTCAACTGTATTGTTTGTGATTGTGATCGCTGAATAAATGCACTTACCCAACCGCTGTTGTTTTAATAGAGAAACATAGGAAATTGCAATTTGGATCTATTGGAATTTCTATTAGGAATTTCACTGTTAAGATATTGTAATAATTAATTTATTGATTTAATTTTAGCTCTTTTGTTTTAAGCTTTATTTTGAATTTCAGCTTTAGGGAATCTTAAAATTCTAGATTAGTATGATCAATTGATATTAATCAAAACGTCCAATTTATACCTTGTTTAACACTCGTCCCGCGAGTCGTTAAGTTTCAGTATATTCTGATAAATTCTGTTTATTTTCGTGGCCACAATATAATAATACAGAATTATTTAAGTACCTTTATGACAGTTATGAGCATAGGTAACGTTATCTTTAGGCAAAGCTTGATTTGAAACTTACACACCAAAACACAAACTCTTGTTTGATTCATAGAGAAGTGTTCTATTTACTATCTTACTAACATACATGAACTAAGCTAAATAACACAAACACAAAATACATACACACAGGCAATGACTTGTTGCAATTGAGAATGATTAAAATATAGCACTGTTTTACACGATTTTACTCGTGTCGATCATCAAATGGAGAACTCTCTTAATTTTACTTTAGAGATAGATACGACCAGTTCAGCAGAATAGAGATTTTGTTTGATTACTTGCTTTTAAGTTGAAATGGTCGCTGATCTGCCGTTGCGTTTCTCGGCTCGAGGGAATTCCGCCTGTTGTCGTCGCGTGACGTCACTCTGGGGATGTCCTTCTGTTGGTTTGACTGCTCGGTGTTGTTTGATGGCTTGAAGTTGCTTTCGCGTAGCTTCAGACTTTCAAGAGTTTCTTCAGAGATTTGACTGAGTGTTGGCTCAGTGTTCGAGACTCGGCCTAGATGTTGAAGGCTGCGAGTTCTTTTGGAGTAGCTCCAAGTTTCAAAGAAGCGCGCGATTTCCAAGCAGAGCAGAGAGAGAGAGAGAGCGGCTGGGAGTCAGTTTTAGGCCGGAAATTTCGGCCCCTCCCACTCGATGCTCTTCCAATGAAATAGGTCTTGAAGGGCGGAGGTCCGCCTACACAAGGCTTCTTCCTGTGCACCCATTATCTGCCTATTTATGTTGTCACATGAAGAAAATATCTTTTAACACGTTCTAATCACACATTATTATACTAAGAGTTAACTTTCGTTTACACCAACTTGTTGCATTTGTCCTGACCGTTAATATGAAACCAAATATAAGGTATTTGACATACATTAACAGCTCTCATGCTAAAACTAACTCAAAAGGGTTCTATTTAAAGATTAGAAATAACACATCGTGCATATGATGCTATAAGTGTAGTACTCACTTTACAGGAGAAAATTATACCTCAAAAGATTATAAAAACATACCATTGATTACAATGACACAGCAAGCTTATAAATGACATAAAATACACATTGATATATTTTGTAAAATATATTGTATATATTGCTTTTGATAACAGCAACAGGTATTAATTGTCTTTTGGAACACTTTATAAAAGTTTGAGTCTTTGTTCGGTTAAAGAAATGAAAGGCACATATCCTTGCCATGTCCTGGGAGGACGGGAGGTCAGGAAAGTCACTGTCCGGGTCATGAGAATGTCACGTTTGTGGGGATCTGGTCTTCCTTAGCTTGAACGTCTGTCGTAAAACGTCTTTTCTTGTTGATAAAAATCATTGAATTATGCGTTAACGATCAGAGGATCCATAAAGTTTGTCGTTTTGACCATTGCCAGATGTTTACCTCAAAGCTCTCCTATTTTGAGAGGTTTCTTTACGATGATAACCCGAAGGCATGGCAGGAAATTGGCCAGCCAGTTGGGTGAGGTGCTCTTCCTCTGTCAATTTTATGACTTGCAGATAGAGACGAAAGTTTCTTTAAGCCTGAGGAATTTTGTGGTTGCACTTAGTGTGTGTGTGTGTGTGTGTGTGTGTTCTTTCCTCCACACAGGTCCTACAATATGTTTCGTTTGTTTAACCAGTTTTCATAATGTAGACAGAGAGCGTGCATAAGTCTTTGGTATTAATTTATATAATAAATAGCCTATAATAAATCAGTACACTAGATGAGGTACAATACACATATGTATGAGAGGACATTCTATTGATTTGTGCTGACTGGTGAAAGTGCAACACCTGAAATGCAAAAGTAAATTTCTCAAATGAAAGCAATCATTACGATTATAATTTTGAGCAAAAATAAATATTTTTATCAGTCTAACCATTATACAGCATGATGAAAATGTGACTAAGATTTAATTGGCTAAACATGCTCAGACATTTCGTCGACTAAAACTTGACTGAACAAAAACAGGACAAGGTTAACAAAACATGATAATAATTAAAACACACATTTGAGACAGGACTAAGACTGAGACTAAATTAAAAATGGGTGGCAAGCAGCTTGTCCCTTTCAGAGGCTGCTGGGGATTTCGCCAGTACAAGCCTGCCAGGTATGGTATTAGATTTGGGTCAACTGTGATGTTGCAATGTCATGGAAGATGCAAATCTACACTGGGAAGTCTCCTGGAAGTCCTGCAGAGGTAAACCAGGGAAAAAGGGTTGTACTGGAAATGACGTAGGGGCTCCACTGGGACCTGAGGCAATTTCTTCACCTCCTATGCACTGGTGGAGGAACCACTGAAGAGCAAGAGTTGGTAAAGTTCACAAGAACAAGCCAGAGCTTCCCCACAACTGCTGCAGACAATGCACAGATAACTCCTGTCTTCACTCTTTGCTTTCACTAATTTATATATTATATACCAAAACGTGGGAAGAATGTGCTGCTGCACAGCACCGAGCGACAGAGAAAAAGAAGCCCTTGATCATCATCACAGACTACAACCGCTGCAACCTGAACAATCACACACACATTTATTCTTACATTTATATCCAAAATTTTATATTCTTGTGAGTTATAAGCAGAAGAATATTTAATTTTATTTTTCTTTTACAGGTTGTCAGCACCTTATGGAAGCCCGTTTCTGCCACTGAATAAAAAAAAATAAAAAAGGTAATTGCAACTTATCTCACAATTTTGACTTTTTTTCTCACAATTGCCTGATACAAACGGGCAATTCTGACTTTTTTCCTAATTGTGAGATATAAACTCACAATTGCGGGAAAAAAATCTGAATTGTGAGATAAAAAGTCACTATTACCTTTTTTTTTTAATTTGTATTCAGTGGCAGAAACGGGCTTCCATAGTATCTGCAGCTGTAGGAGAAGAACATGCTGCTGGCCAGTGGTTCTCTTCTATAATTTATATATTTATATTTACATATGTGTATTTATTTATTCTAATCTTATTTTTATTGTCTGTGTGTCGTTGTTGTTGTTGTTGTTGTAATAGGAATTGAACGTGTATAGTCACTAGGTGGCGGTATGTGAATGTATATAAATGTTGGAGACAATAGCAAGTGCAGAGAGTAAAAGACAAACGTATTGCAATGCTCTGGGTTCCGTTCTTCGTACGTCGCTAACTCAGTTAGCTGGATTTGATGGTTGACGATTTCGCATGATCTTGGATCATTTGGATCTTCGAAGCTCATCCTAGACTTGCTGTCATAGCAACAGGCCGTAAACTTAAACCTGCTCTGGAGCAGCTTATTTCATGTAAACAGGATTAGATCGCATATTTTTAAGCAGAATTGATACTTAAAATAGGTCCCAGTCACCGCTACTTTATTACAAGAGTACCCTACTGGTCCAGGAACAACAATTTAAAATAAGAAAATAAGATAATGTTGTGTAGTCTATAATACTAGACACAGCCAGTTTTACTCATTGAAAGATTTATTAGTGATGAAATAATTACTTTATAATTGTATTGGAGTATTACACACATGCTATACAATCTGAGCCGTGCATTAATTTGAGTGACAGACAGATATTATGGGAGTGGCTTGATGGAGCGCAGGAGATGCAGATAACTCTAAGAAACTTTAATTAATGCTGTCACGTAACAAATCTGCTTCAAAGATAAAATTAAATTAATTGCTAATTACAACATTGAAAAAAAAATGTAAAGCCGGTACAAATACTAGAAGTCATGAATATAAATAATTGGGAATCATGTAAAAAAAAATACAAATAAATTAAAAACAGTCCACATTTCATTTATCTATTTACATCTCATTTATCTATTTATATCTATATACATGTATGCAGTTTTGTTCGCTTGGCTGTTTCCTTATAAAGGTCCAGAAATGTGTCAACTCTTTCGTCAGGTGTCTTGCCGCCAGCCAATCGCTGCATTGTTGATCGTGGTTTCAAGTATCGCTACATCTGCCCTTTTCGGGAACACGAGAACGCGCAGTAATCTTAGACAACTTAATCCAGATATTTTAATCTAATACGCAAATTCGTTTGAAGAACCAAATTAGCCAGAGATCAGTAATCAGAATTAGAAGATCTGGAATCTTTCAAATCATCTCAGATGTAATAAGCGACGTACGAAGAACGGACCCCTGGTGTCTGTGGCTTTATTCCGGGAACCTGTTTTGATAAATTGGATAATGGTTTCTACATGGTGTCAGAAGTGACAATGGATCAAGTATTTTCTTTGACTGCTCCAGGAAACTTTAATTTTGATGAACCAAATTCATGGGCGCAATGGATAAGACGCTTTGAAAGGTTCAGGCTGGCTTCGGGCCTCGCCGACAAAGAAGATTTTATCAGGTAAATTCGTTACTTTATATAATGGGAGAGAAGAGTGACGATATCCTGAATACTCTGGCGTTGACTGAGCAGCAGTGTTGGGCACGTTACTTTAAAAAAGTAATTAGTTATAGTTACTAGTTACTTCTCACAAATAGTAACTGAGTTAGTAACTGAGTTACATCATTATAAAAGTAACTAATTACCAGGGAAAGTAACTATTGCGTTACTTTAAAAAAAAAAAATCAAATGTCAAATAACTTGGATGCCCCAATATTAAATATGTTAAATTAATGAAATGGACACTAAATATAATAAATTATTATTATAAAGCATTGTACATTAATCGACACTATTTATCTACTGACACTTAGCATCAGTCAGTCAAGCATTATAATATGATATTATGATAATTTAGCATTATATGACGATATAACTTTAGTAATTAGAATAACCAAGTATGAATTCATATTTGTCATGTTGACTGAACTTAGGACTGGTGCTTAAGATATTGTTTGTCATTTAGTGTTTCTATAAAAAAATGGGGGAAAAAATTGATAAGATAACAAAACTACTACGAATTATACCACTAATAACAATATAAAACGCACTAAGGATAAAGGAGCTGCTGGGTTCATGAATATTAATCACGTTGTATGGGTTCGCTCGAATTGATTCGCTGAAATCAAAACAGGGATGATAATAGGTGAGCGCCGGCCAATGAGATTGTCGTTTGCGCAGTAGCTCCACCCACTAGCGGAGAACCCAGCAGTTCTTAAAAGCTGAAGAATTCCAAAGAAACTCCGTTATTTTGACAGGAAAATACAACAAAGAATATCGTTTACATGTAGCGCGTCAATTCTGAATGTTATGAAAGACTCTCTCGCTCTGTATCTTTCTCTGCGCACGCGCGCGCGTTGTGTGTGTGTGTGTGTGAGAGAGAGAGAGACAAAGCTACGGCGAGTCGTGCGTTTCACACTAGAGTTAACGGTACGTCAAATACAGCTACACTGCGCATCCATTCAGTTGAACTGAAAAATAAAATGATAATAATATTATAATAAATTATAGTAACGCCGCATTTTATTGTCAGTAACGGTAACAGCGTTGTAACGGGGGAAACAGTAATTACTTTGATTACTCGTTACTGAAAACAATAACGCCGTTTATTTATAACGCCGTTATTCCCATCACTGCTGAGCAGCAACAAAAAGTATATGAAATGGTGAAAGCGCCATTTAAGAATAATTTTATCGGCAAGCACAATGTCATTTATGAACGAGCGAAGTTTAACAGCTGATGCCCTCTCTGTGCCACGACGGGTGCCATTACCGTTGCTTGAAAAGGTGAAAACCGAATTGCAAAGGATGGAGTCCGAAGGAGTGATCCGAAGGATAGAAGAGCCGACAGACTGGTGTGCGGGGATGGTCGTGGTTCCAAAACCTAATGGTAATGTTCGAATTTGTGTAGACCTAACAAAGTTAAATGAGAGTGTTTGTCGTGAGAGACATATACTTCCAGCGGTGGATGACACCTTAGCACAGCTAAAAGGTGCTTCTTTTTTTTTCTAAATTGGATGCTACATCCGGCTTTTGGCAAGTCCCTTTACACAAAGAATCTGAGCCTTTGACTACCTTCATTACCCCGTTTGGACGTTATTGTTTCCAGCGTCTCCCCTTTGGGATTTCTTCAGCTCCAGAACATTTTCAGTTGAGAATCTCTCATATGATTGCCGGAATCCCTGGGACCGTCTGTCATGCAGATGATGTACTTGTGTTTGGGAAAAACAAGAAGGAACATGACGAAAGGTTGCTAAAGGTGTTAAGGAAGTTTGAGGAAACTGGTTTGACACTTAATGAAAAATGTGTCTTCGGGGTGCTGAAGGTCAAATTTTTGGGTCATATTGTAAGTAAAGATGGAATAGAACCTGACCCTGAAAAAAATCATTCTGTTACCAACCTGCCAGAGCCTGAGAATAAGGAAGATGTGCGGCGGTTTATGGGGATGGTAAATTTTTTGAGTAAATTTCTTCCCCATATGCAAACTCTCACACAACCTTTGAGAGAGCTATTAAAGAGTGACTCTGCATGGAACTGGGGTACTTCACAGAGGGACGCCTTTGAAAGAGTCAAAAGGGAACTTAGTTCCCCTCCAATTCTTGCACAATAGTTCAAATCAAAAAACAGTGGTGTCGGCAGATGCTTCTTCATATGGCCTGGGAGCAGTCTTAATGCAAGAACAAGAGGATGGAAGGTTGTTTATATATCACGAAGTTTGACAAATGCAGAATCAGGATATGCCCAGATTGAAAAAGAGGCATTGGCTGTGACGTGGGCATGTGATAGACTTGGTTCATATTTGCTGGGATTGAAATTTACTATTGAAACTAACCATAAGCCATTGATTTCTCTACTAGGATCCAGAGCATTGGATGATATTCCACCTAGAATTCTGCGCTTTCGGTTAAGACTTCTTTAGATTTAATTACTCTATTGAATATGTTCCGGGGAATCAGTTGGTTACAGCGGATACGCTTTCTCGTGCACCTCTTAAAATGGAGACCTCGGAAGAGAGTGATGATCTTGTCGAGAGGGAGTGTGATCTTTTCATCAATCAAGTAATTGCGGATATTCCTGCTACTAAAGCAAAACTTGAGCTTATTAAAGAGTCAAGTCAAGTCACCTTTATTTATATAGCGCTTTTAACAATACAAATTGTGTCAAAGCAACTGCACAATAGGTAAATATTGTGTCAGTAATGTAAAATGACAAGATTAAACACTCAATTTTCAGTTAAAGGCATTTCAGTTAAGAGGAACAAGCCCTAGATGCAACTTGTAAACAGCTACAAATCTTTACCGAAAAGGGTTGGCCGTTGTATCGGAGAAATGTTCCTGAACATCTTCTGCCTTATTGGCCAGATCGTCATGATATCCACATTGCGGATGATTTAATGATGAAAGGAGATTGTGTTTTAATTCCAAAGAAAATGAGACAAGAGATGTTGGAAAGAGTCCATGAAGGTCACCAAGGGATTAGTAAGTGTATAAGAAGGGCCCAACAGTCTCTTTGGTGGCCAGGAGTAACCCGGGATATTCGGGAAATGGTAGAAAGATGTGAAACATGCTGCCAGTTTTCTCAAGCTAAAATAGAACCTTTGATTTGCACCCCGTTGCCACAGAGGCCATGGCAAAAAGTTGCAGCTGATATTTTTCAGTGGAGAAATTCCCAGTATATTGTTCTGGTGGATTATTTTTCCAGATATATCGAGAATGCCAACTTGCCCTCTTTGACAACAGCTACCACAATTAATAGACTTAATTCTCCAGATTTGGAGTACCAGAAGTACTTGTTACGAACAATGGACCTCAATTTGCTTCCACCGAATTTGTAAACTTTGCTCAAGATTATGGATTTCAACATCTGACAAGTAGTCCCAAATATCCACAAAGTAATGGTGAAGCTGAGCGTGCTGTTCTTACAGTTAAACAACTAATGAGTAAAAATAAAGATCCTCAAAAGGCCTTACTGGCATACAGAGCTACTCCTTTGGCTCAAGGGTTAAGCCCAGCTCAACTGTTAATGGGTAGACAGATTAGAACTACTCTTCCAACTACTACTGAAAAGCTTGTTCCTAAATGGCCTGATTTAAGAATCTTCAGAAAAAAATATGCTTACTTGAATAAACAACAAAAATGCAGGTTTGACATAAGACACAGAGCACAAATTGTACCTGTGTTGAATTCAGGACAAAAGGTGTGGATAAGAACAGCTCAAACAACTGGCGTAGTTCAAGGTCTATCACAAACAACAAGATCTAATGTTGTGAAGACTGATCAAGGAAATTATCGTCGTAACAGATCTCATTTAATTGCATTACATGAATCAAGTCCTAAAGCTGAAACTTCTCAAGAGAGACACGTATTTGTTCAAGGTCGAGGAGGAGAGACTGTTACTCATTGTGGAAGAGTTTCTCGTCCTCCTATAAAGTTGAATCTGTGAGGACAAAATTGCTTGAAAGAAAATGGACTTGAATTTTGGACTGGACAAATTGAGAATTGTGAATATTGTAAAAAAATAAATAAATAAAGTGAACGATGTAAGATTTTGTATTGTATGTTTGTTTAATGATTTATGAATTGTTATGGAGAAATAGGTTGCAAGGAAAAAAAAGGGATGTTGTAATAGGAATTGAACGTGTATAGTCACTAGGTGACGGTATGTGCATGTATATAAATGTGGGAGACAATAGCAAGTGCAGAGAGTAAAAGACAAACGTATTGCAATGCTCTGGTGTCTGTGGGAACCTGTTTTGATAAATTGGATAATGGTTTCTACAGTTGTCTCTGTGAACTGGAAGCTTATGACACTAAAACAAATTCCTTGTATGCACAAACATACTTGGCAATAAAAGCTCTTTCTGATTCTGATTCTGATAACCTTGGCCTCGTACACACTGCCGCTAAATTCGGTTGTCAGTTCACCTTTTACTCCTGTACACACATAATTTACTAAGATACGGGAGTGACAACCGCATTCGACAACCGCATTAACTCCTGAAAAATACAGGTAGTGACAACCGCATTAAGAGAAATTCTACGCAGTGTGTACAGAACTGAACTGAACAACTAGTTGTTAATGACGTATTTGAACGTGCATCGGTGTCTTCGTCTGTATGTGAGATGCAAGAAAATAACAGTGAAAGAAGTCTTATCTTAGCACGGGGCTAGCTGCGCTCATGAGCGCTGCGGTAATGTGTCAGTGTTGCCAGATCTTCATAGGAAAAAAACACTAAAACACCCAAATGCTTTATTTTTTTTATTAAAAAAAAAACATATGTCTCATATTAACTCCATAAAGTGCCTATCTTTATGAGCTAAGACCAAACAACATGCCTAAAAGCACTTGTAAATATGAGGACATGGCAACACTGCAAGAGAGGACTCTCTAAAGCAGCCTCCCGAGCAGAAACACAACGCTGCACGTCTATCAGCAGTAGTTTAGTTAAAATCGATGGACAAAAAGAGTCTTTGGTCAAAAAATGGCACATAACAAACGGATTAACTTTTACTCACTCCCGCAAGACGACAGAATGTTGCTATGGTTACAAATGCGGAGTGAGTGCTGTTCCGTACACACATGGAACGATAATTTACGGGACTCACTCCCACATTTAAATGCGGTTGTCACTCCTGAAACTTGCAGTGTGCACGTGGCCTTCGTGGATGTCTCTAGCTACAACTCGTTTGTACTGCAGTCAGCCGTGGACCCCTCCTGGAAAAAGGACTAAACATTCAGAAGGAGGCTGTTTGTCAGAAGGGAAAATGCTTGTAATGCCGCAAATGACACAGAGACAGAGTGTCCCTCACACACCCACCACGGTGGAGGACGAACAGCACGGAGAAAGTGGAAAACATCTTTATATATTGTATTTTTATGACAGTTTTTGGGCATAGACATTTTTGTCCTCTACGGACCCAAGTGGTAATTTTTTTTATTGGTTTTTTTGACATGGTGCAAAAATATGAATATATCAAAATTAATGTTGTTGTAAGTCAGTAATATATCCAAGACATTGGCTAGCATGGCAAATAGAAAATAGGAAAAAAAACACCAGTGGCATTATGTAAACAAATTGGCATTTAAATGGTTCAAATTCAGAAAATGTATTAAAGTTTGTTAGTTATGATTAGATCTGATGCTGGTAAAATAAAAGACATCAGTGAAAGTGGAAAAAAATAAATTGATATATATTTTTATTACAGTTTCTGGACAGACATTTTTGTCCTCTTGTGCATTTTTTTTAGAAGGTTACATTTTTTCATAAATATTAAATTTAACTACAAAAGACAATTATTTTAGTCGATGCTAAATCATAGCTGTAGAAAGTCAGCAAAGGATGAATGTCACGTAAAATCTCAAAATAAATCACTTCTGCTTGATGTGTGTGTGTGTGAATACAAATGTAATATCATTGTCTGTTGATGTCTGGTTTGTGTAATTGGTGTGATGTTCCTGAGTTGAGTGTGAATTTAGATTTAAGCTTTGATTTAGATTTAGATTAGAGCATTTAGATTTAAACCAGCAGCTTTTAAAAATATCAGTGGTATTACTAGCTTTGGGAATCTGTGGTTTATCCTTTAAATCAATCCATTATCTGATTTTGAATGTGTTTTCTGTGAATTTCTATTATTATTTTTAGCGTGTGAACGGGACTTTTATTTTGGTGTGGTGACGTCATAAGGCCGCGTCGCGCTCCTGCTTCCGTGTTTCTGCTGGAGAAAGGTTTGTTTTTAATCATTTAAGGAGTTTAAACCAAAAATAACTCTCTCTGACAATTAAATAGAGAACTGTGAAATGAGTTTATGATGAATGTAACACTTAGTAATACTTCTAACAACAATAACGAACGGTTTTTGTGAGTAAACATGAGGAACAGAAACATTTCAGTCTTTGTTCATCACAAACACACTGTTCACGATAAACAAATAGAGCTCAAAACAAAAACAGCTGGATTTCAAGTTGTTAAGATTCTGCATAATTTGCATTCTTTTATTATTTTGCAGTGCTAGTTTTGAGTGTTTTTGTCTAATCAGGGGCCTGTTTCAGTAAGGAGGTTCAACCAACTCGGAGTTTAATCTTGAACTCAGAGTTGACTTACTCTGAGATGGGAAACTCTGAGTTTTCGGTTACAGAACAGCTGAATTGTGTTAGTTTACTCAACTCTAAGTAGGTTGACTCTGAGTTTAGCGCGTGCACCACGACTATGAAAAGTCATGATCAGTGGAGCTCCGAAATTAGGATTCACCATGGCAACAGCTCCCGCCAAAAAGACATCAGCGCGCATACTTCCGTCAATGCGTAACTTTAATTCTTAATAACTGTCAATAACTTAATAACTGTTATAATATCAGAGGTGAAAACTGTAAATTATTGAACTAATATTCATTTTAATGGTATCCCATGGCCACATAAAAAAAGGAAAAAGACAGAAAAAAGAAACAATAACGTGGCAGCAGCTAAAAATGAAGTATAAAACACAATTCAATCAAGGTAAAGCTTTAAACCTGAACGGTTCATGGGTGTGGGCTAAATGACTTTACAAATATTTGACATTAAATATCATTCAATGTCTATTTCAACACGCTGCAGCTTTTTCCACATAGTCTAACACTCTTTTCACATAATTAAATATTCTCTAATCAACCTGTGACATTTCTTAATTAGAGTAATAAAATTAACTACTGACTTGTCGACAGCAAGAAGGCAGAGGGAGAACCTGCAGCAGCACCACTGACAGATGAAGAGGAGATGGCCAAGTATTGGAAGATTTCTCAAAATCCAAAAATAAAAAGAATAACTTTTGCTTTTGTACTAGGAAATAAAGATGACCAAACAATTCTGATTATTGGGTTACTTCCAGACGTCACAGAAAGATGTTATCAAGTGAACGTCATTTATCAGATTAGCCTCATTTAAACCGATTTCTACACCACTGACCTACAGTCCTGTGATACTCCTCTTTGACGGATTTGTGCTCATGAAAAAAGCAATCTCAGAAAGAGCGTGAGAGCGATGCACACTTTCCTTAAAATCTGCATACAGGACTTATAATGTGCTCTGCATCTCCGATGTTTTGAAGAAAACTACCATTAAATATGCACATGAATACGGTGTAAAACATTATAATAAAATAAATAATATAAGGTATTTAGTCTTGTTTCCATGAAGGGAAAAAAAAAATTAAGTTAATTTTTTATTTAGCAAATTATCTGGTAATGCCTATCTGCCTTTTAATATTAAAAATAGCCTATTGTTGTTTCCGTTTGCATGAAGATTATTTTTTTTACCCTAGGGAGAACAATTTATATCTAAATTATTAATAACTAAATATCAGAGATAATTTTTCATCTATAGAAAATGCATCTTAACTTAAGATTTTTTTTATATATATTTGTACAAAATATTTGTATTGACAAAAATACTCAGTAAGAAAAGCAATTTTGCAGCGTGAATGAATGAATGAGGTATTAAAACATGCTTACACTTTAAAAAGGGGGAGGAGACGGAAAGAAACTCAGGGTTTACCGAAGAAAACCTGCTCCTGACCAGGTTAGGTTCACAGCATAAGTTACCACAGTAACTGACTCTGAGTTAGAGGTCGACCGATAGTGGATTTTACCGATACCGATAGCTAGGTTGGACCACACTGGCCGATACCGATTAATCAACCGATAGTTTTTAAAATAGATACTGAATGAAAACTAAATAGAGCTTTGCTATTTAAAAAAAAAACAGTAACAGTACTGAACTATACTTTATAAATGAATAAAAATTTAGTATTAATATTTATTACTATATTGATTATTAAAGTTATTTCATAGTTTACAAATGTTAAAAGAAGAAACTTTAAAATTTAAAAATGAAGCCTATTAGTAAATGTTGAAATGAAATGAACACACTCTAACAAGGAACAATACTTCTACAGCTTTCGTTAATGTTACAAATGGACTCTTATTAAGTATTACCATTTCATTTCAACAGTCATGCTTAAAGATGGCCATCTTGAAATACCTACAAAAGGCCATATTAAAATTACATGCACAGGTTATTGATATTGTATGTGCACTCTTTATTTGCTGCTATTTTAGAACACTGCATGATTATCTAATTAAAATATAAACAAATATGCAAGTGAGTGACACACTGTGCAAAAGCACAGCGCTGCGTCTTGGAGAAGTCACGGGTATCACACACACACACACACACACACACACACCAGACGCGTCACGTTCAATTTAAGCAGCGGTCTAAAACTGTTTATTTAATCACCAAACGGACATAAGTTTGCTTCAAGAATGAATTATGTGTCATAAATGAGTTTGAAGTTCGGTGTTTAAATAACAGAGCAAACGGAAAGAGAAAGCGCGATCTGTATTACAGCTCTCTATATGAAGCATACAGACTGTATTAGAGCCACGGAAAGACAAACGTTTTGCTGAAAAATGCACAATACATAATTTATAGCCTAGGGCGAAGTCATTATGTACATTAACAATGATTTGGGACAAATAGGCTATAATGTTATTTAATGGGAAACTATGTGAATGGCGCTCTGTTCCGCGGCAGGATTTTCTGTCGGCTGCATTTAAATGCGCGTTTGAAGTTTCCCACTCTGTGCAGCGCGCAGTGTCACATGCCAAAACAAACAACATGTGCTGTCAGTGATTTCCGCCTCTAGAGGCCGCTCTCATACTGTATATAATGATAGCAGACCATTCTCAACCACTCCAGCAAGAGAGCAACACGAAGAAAAAAAAAAAAAAAAACAACACCGAAAACTATCGGCATGGATTTTTGCCGATAACCGATTGTTCTGCAAATCAACTATCGGTGCCGATAAATCGGCAAAACCGATGAATCGGTCGACCTCTACTCTGAGTAGAAGTTACCTCTCTTTCAGAAACGGGCTTGACTTACCCTGCTTTCCCGGGTTTGACAAACCTCCCATTTTGAAACGGAAAACCCAGAGTTTCCCTCATTTCAGGGTTAACATACTCCGAGTTTTCACTTAACCTCCTTTCTGAAATGGGCCCCAGGTCATTAACTCTCACTCTGACTGACTCCCTTACAGTGTTTCCCACAGGATTTTGTGAGACTTGTGGAGGCAGGTGACGTCACATATTAATTTGCATATTTATGACATCATTGCGTCAGGTTTGCATTCAGACAAGTTTTGGCACTTCAGATGTTCTACTCTATTAACTGTCACATACTGTAATACAACTGAATGCCCAATAAAGCTGTTAACATTTACATATTTCCTGTTGTCATACATAAAACAGGTATAAATAGTGACTAAACACGACCCATTAATACTACATGTTAACCAGGAATCACTCACTATAGCCTACTCCTTAAATACTTATTTACAATCGCGACATCGTCTGATAAAATCAACATACATCTACACTAAAAAGCGACTATATGTGGTGGTTTTGGCTATATTACTGTTTTGTCTTATTCAGCGCACTGCCTGCATCTGAATAACAAACTATGAGCATTTGAACTGATGAATTGAGTTCAAATTTATCACAGAGATCTGTCTGTTAATTATTCTCATCTTAAACACACAGAAAAACTCCTGCTGAAGCACACTGTGATAAAGATGGCATTTATTAAAGTAGAGTGTGAAGAGATGAAGACTGAAGAAGATTTTACTGTCAAACAAGAAGATACTGAGGAACCAACAGAGATGATGTTTATTAAAGAGGAGAGTGAAGAGGTGAAGAATGAAGAAGATTCCAGAGTCAAACATGAAGATACTGAGGAACAAACAGGTTGGTTTCTACAGTCATTCTGTCATGAATCTCTTTAACTCTGTTATTTGTCTCGTTATTCTGTCACACATTTAATGATGATAAACATGATAATATCTACAAATACACTTGCAAAAAGCAAACGCTGAACGTGAGTGAAATTTGTTGTGTATAGGCCTAATCTTTTTGTCATTCTCAAAATCATTTTATTAATTCAGGGTCTCGTAAACATTACTTTCTTTCCAGACATACTGAATAAAACACATTTACTTCTCAAAATCCTAACTTTTAAAAGGAAATAAGACTGCAAAACATTTTCTCCTTTTGAGAAAGAAATGCAATAAATGCTGTTTTTGTTTGTCACATTCTCCTGTGATGCACATGGTCACCACAATGTTAATACAGAGTCTGTAAAACATGTCAAAACTGTTAAACACAACAGGGGTATTGGTGAGGATGCTTGTTTAAACAGCATGCACAAAGACATTTGACTACACATCATATTCATGACATAATCAATGCTGCTTGCAATCGTAATGCAACAAACTAGTCTATGAGAAATACAATAAGCCAGTTTCCTGGCCCTGTGCCAAGTCTGTGTCATCACTATCCCTCTCAGCCGCTGTCTCACGTCTCCACTGCAAGATTCAGCAGCACCGTCAGACCTGCCGCTGCTGGTTCCCTTCAACCCATGGACTTTTCCTGCAATGCAATCCTGTGTTAAGTCAAGTCACCTTTATATAGCGCGTTATACAATACAGATTGTGTCAAAGCAGCTTAACAGTATTAAACAAAAGATAGTGTGTTGATAATGCAAGAGGCTGATAATACAACATTTTCCAGTTAAAGTCAGTTCGTCATGATTCAGTGATGTCATCGTTCAAATAGTTCAGTTCAAATAAGATCTGTGCAATCAAGTCGGCAATTTTGCCAGAAATTAAGTGTCCCCAACTAAACAAGCCAAAGGCGACATTGGCAAGGAACCAAAACTCCATCAAACTCAACCAAAACCGAAATGGAGAGGAAAAAAACCCTTGGGAGAAACCAGGCTCTGTCGAAGGGCCAGTTCTCCTCTGGTCAGACGAAACGAGCATGATGTGGTTTAATTCCAGACTGCAACACAAGTCAGATTGAGCAGAGGACTCGCATGGTCTGTGCTAATGACCGACGAGGTCTTCACTGGGAATCAGTCTCTGGGGCTCATCTAGGTATCCTGGTCTCCGCTGACATTCAGAGCTGTAGAGGTCATCTCTAGGTGCTGATCCACCATCTGATCTGGATACGGACTGGATCGGGTGGCTACGGTGATCTCGGAATAAGAACGAAATAGACTAATATTAGCATAGATGCCATTCTTCTTACGATGTAACAAGGACATTGGGTTTTATGAAAAGTGTTCCTGGTTCTGGTTGACCTAATTAATACAGCCTAACAATCCTTTAATCTAAATTTAAACTAACATAGTGTCTGCCTCCCGAATATCTCAAGGTAGATTGTTCCAGAGTTTGGGCGCTAAATAGGAAAAGGATCTGCCGCCCGCAGTTGATTTTGATATTCTAGGTATTATCAAATGGCCAGAGTTTTGAGATCATAGCAGACGTGAAGGACTATAATGAAGTAAGAGCTCGCTCAAGTACTGGGGGGCTAAACCATTCAGGGCTTTATATGTAATTAGCAAGATTTTAAAATGTACAGAATGTGTAATAGGGAGTGATAAGCCTCGGGTCTTCCAGTCTCCAGCTTCACTGAGTCAAGATGATCCCATGACTCAGTCTCTAGCTTCTGTGCCCATAATTCCACCTTGACCTGTCTGCTCCGTCTTGGCTCCTCCCTCTCCTCCACCAGAGGCCATCATCCCTACTGCTCCTCTGGCTCCACCTTGGTCAGACATCACCCTGCCTGTGTCATGGACTTATGGTGCTTCAGCTGAGCTTTGTATCTCCACCCTCCCTCTGGCTCTGTCTTGGTCCTCAGTCACACCAGCTCTGCCTCAGTGCTCTGCAACTCTGTCTCCACCTCAGATGCTCATTGCGGTGGCTCCGCTTTGTTTGCCAAAGCAATAAGTGTTGTTCAGTTTCATCAGCTCTGTCAGCACCCTAGTCCCGATGGCTCCATCTCTGTCAGTCATCCACTGGGTGTCATCAGCCAAGTCTCCACCATGGCTCCTTCCTCTTTCATCTCCCCCGTGGGGTTCCACCACATGGCTCCTCTTGCTCCTGGCTCCTCCCACTATCATAATCATCATTAACTTGGTTCCTCTCTTGGCTCTTGGCTGAGCCCTCGTCCTCCTCCAGAGCCTCTGCCCTCCCTCTTCAGTTGGATGTGCCTTCCTGGAGGGGCTGTAACATCATGTTCAGGGCTCGCAAAATCGCTAGCCCGATGTCCCGGGGCTATTGTGTTTTCCAGTCGGGCTACCAAAATGTATCACCGCCCTGCCCGACGGGCTACCTTAGATACAGGGCTCCCACGCAATGTTCCCTCTAAGCTGCGTGCGCGCGGCCGCACACTTCTACACCCGAGGCCGCGCAGAAGAAATAATGTGCCGCTCGCACGCAAAAATTTGTTGGGAAAGCCATTTGATTGAATGCCAGTAAAAGCGAAAGAATCGCAATGCTCGGGTAAACCGCTATAAAGCTGCTGCCGCTATAGAGTTAGAACCGGTGAATGCGGTTTACAGGTTTCATAGAAAGAGAATGATGTGTGCCAAATGAGTCGCTGTAGAAACCGAATACTTCAATGGTTGCAGTGCGCTCAACATGAGAACCAACGCAAATGACAAGACATGTGAAATAAACGTCATCATGTATTAAAGAAGAGTGGCTTGATTAAGTGCTGGAAACAGCGGAGGATGAGCACAGAACGGTAACAAAACTCAGATACATTTACAGTCACACAGTTGTATTGTGCAAACTACTTCATAGGGATGTTTAGACAGCTTCAGATTGTTTTCTATTCTACTCTATTCTATTCTATCAGTTTAAATAGTTTGTTTTGATATTATGTTATGTTAGGCCTATATTATAAACCTAATAAATTATTGACCTTGTTTTTTAATGGAGTCTCTTGCTCATCAAGGCTGTATTTATTTCAAAAATACAGAAAAAACAGTGATATTGTGAAATATTATTGCAATTTCTAATATTGGTTTCCTATTTGAATACCTATACTTTAAAATATAATTTATTCCTGTGAAGCAAAGCTGTATTTTCAGCATCATTACAGTCTTCAGTGTCACATGATCCTTCAGAAATCATTCTGAAATGCTGAATTATTATCAGTGTTGCTGATCTAATATGCTGTTTTACCACAGTGAAACTGTTGTGCTGCTTAATATTTTTTGGAACCTGTTACATTTTTCTTTGATTAATAAAAAGTTAAAAAGAACAGCATTTATTCAAAATAGAAATCTTTTCTAACAATATAAGTCTTTACTATCAATTTTATCCATGTAACATCCTTGCTGAATAAAGTATCTTTAAAAAGAAAGAAAAAAAATTCTGACCCCAAACTTTTGAATAGTGTATATTGTAACAAAATCTCTATTTTGAATAAACACTGTTCTTTTGAACTTTTTTTAGTTATTTTTTTTATATCACAGGTCCCAAAAAATATTAAGCATTACAACTGTTTCCAACATTGATTATAAATCAGCATATTAGAATGATTTCTGAAGGATCATGTGACACTGAAGACTGGAGTAATGATGCTGAAAATACAGCTTTGCTTCACAGGAATTAATTATATTTTAAAGTATATTAAAATAGAAAACATTTATTTTAAATTGCAATAATATTTCACAATATTATTTTGTGGAATAATATTCAGTTTTTTTTTATGAAATAGATAGTCTACAGCCTTGATGAGCATAAGACACTTCTTTAAAGGGGTGGTTGACTGTTTTTTTTCTAGGCTTGATCGTGTTTATGGGGTGAGGTCTAGCATGTGTTCATGCTTGGTTTTTTAAAAACGCATTATTTTTCACATAATTTACCTTTATTCCACACCTCTCTGTCCCTTCTCTGACAAACGCCTCGATTTATTTCCTGGTTTTATGAAGCTCCTCCTTCAGAAATACGCGATGGGCTGAGATTGGTTAGCTGGCTCAGTGTGTTGTGATTCGCTAAACCACCAGTATGCGTCTGAACGTCCCGCCCCTCTCCTCAGCATGTGCACCGGTTGAATTGTAAACAGTGGCGCTGTCTATAATGCTTATCAATTTGAGCCCGATTGAGACCCAGAGGATATTAGTGAAGAGGATCGTGCAGAACCTGTGCAAGCACGGCTCTTAATGGTATGTTTGGTTGTTGTTGTCTCATACTTTTAAATACGCTGCTATTTGTAAGTGCTACTGCTTCTGTTAGCTTTTAATATACGGTTTTATCCTGATTAAAGCTTTAATACAGCACAGCAACCGCACGCGTGTCCATTTATAATGCTTCTCATTGCTGTGTGAAAATAAGTGTATAATTGGAACAGTTTGTTGGAGCTTATCTGACGATCTGAATGAGAGGGAGAGAGAGAGATGCAGAGCAGGGCGACAGAGTAACAGTATTAAGAACCGCTGCTTTAATGATTTTGAAACTTGAGAATCCATATATGAATCGCGATTCTGTCTTCTAACGATTCTAATGAAGAGATTTTTACGTACATCCCTAGTTTTCTCTTCCTCTTCTCTAAAGCAGCGCAGCATGGCCTCGCCCCCTTTGCTGCGTGTTCCCGGGGGCGGGGTTTATCTGGGTCTGTGATGTATCAGACCCAGGAAGTAACTCGTTGTAGTCCCTTACCTGTCGTTTTTGTAGGCATTAAACTGCCAGAATTTTAAAAGACGATATCTCCGTTTGCATTGAACTTTCAGCGCCGCAACTCTGCAGATATTGTTTATGCTCAAACAGCAACATTACACACTAACTAATGTTAAAAAAGTGAAATCGCAATCAACCACCCCTTTAAAAAAACCGAACTGATCCCAAACTTTTGAACGGCAGTGTGTTTATACTGTAAAATGGTTTTCTCAGGTAACCTAAAATATACTTCATTTAGTTACATCAAGGGTCAAATCAAATATAAATAGCACATTAAAGTTAAAGGTTTCACACTTTTTTGTGTGTGCGCTGTACAGGTCTGGTATAAAGAATGTTTTTTCGCAATATGTCCGCCCAATAGAGAAAAGTTTTGCTCAGCAAGAAAATTTTTTTTTTAGGGAACATTGCCTATATAGTAAAATAAAACTCTTTCCTTGATATTTGTGTATTGAAAATGTTTTGGATTGACATTTTATTTTTTTTTTTTTTTTGGGCTAGTTAAACTAATTTTCGGGCTACCAAAATCTGAAGAGTACCTGCCCGAAGGGCTACCAGGGATTTTGAAATTTTGCGAGCCCTGATGTTCTATCAGTGTTAGTTTCATTTTCATGGAGGCTTAGTTTGTCTTCAGTTATTTGCTTTCTTAGTTCTAGTGTCCCATCACCAATCTGTTGTTATGGATGTTTATTAAACCAGCACAGCTGTCTGTCAGAGCAGATAGCCTCATGGACAGCACACTGACATATAGTGCTGTTGGTCTTTGGGTATCAAAAGTTCGAGTTTTGGCTAGGGCTGTGATGGTCACCGTGACAACCGCGTCACAGGCGGTGGTCGGTTGTCACCGCGGTTGTCTATTGCCACCGGCGGTAGTGCACATGATGTCACACACTTTATAACAAGTGTTATACAAAGTTGTGTATACAACTGTAATATAGTAACAGTTGCAAATTGTTTTATTTAGACTATAAATCTATGCTAATTCACAAATTACCTCAAACGCCATACACGGCGTTTCCTTTAGATTGGCAGGTTTGAGCGCAGGAAAATATAGTTTATTCTGCATTCAGCAAATGTATTTCGTGATGAGCGATGGACCTTGTTGGGAAAGCAAATACTACATCGCCTATCTGGAATCATTTCCATTCATGTCACCCATCCGCGTTTGTACAAGTCTTCAAGTTCACGTGATCGCAAACGCCCGGCTGGTCAGGTTTGTTTTGGTGAGGCTTTCTCCAAACTGGCCAAATACAAACAAGACAGCAGTAAATGGAAGATGCCAACAAGAAATGTGGCAACATACGCCGCGATTCATATTCCACAGAGAGCGCGTGCAGACGAGGAGTTAACGCGCCCGCTTGCTTGGTGGCGGAACAGTGAACCGTGTCTAAACCGGACGCCACGTCGCAACACAACAGGTTGAGTCTGTCTACAGGACATTTGAACTTTGTGTCAGTATGTCATAAATAGGACGAGGCAGATTACTGTGAGGGATTTGTCGTGTTGTATCGCGCCGCATCTAGTGTAGACAGCATCACTGATTATAACGAGTTCTCGCCGCGCCGCTCGCGTTATTTAAGGCTACTTTCCTATTTAACTGTATTATTTCTTTGATATTTATTTTAGTGTTTTGCAGGCTGAGTGTTCACTGACGGAAGTGCTAAAATAAAAACGCACGGTTGTTAATAGATGATTGAGCCTCATTTATTTATTTTTGCGTTTCAGAATTATATATATAAATATACACAACACCGCGCCACCGGCGGTAGTTGATTCATTACCACAGTGGTAGTCTTGGCTCGTGAACCTTTCCCGATCCCTTCCCCCGCTTTCTGTCCCCCTTCTTACCTTCCTTTTTAAACTCTCAATAAAAAAGTGAAAATGCCAAAAACAAATCTTAAGGAAGCAAACACAGCTGTCTGTATTCGCTATCGTTGTGTATGTAATGAATTGGTTTGAGCCATTAAACTGGTGTTAACTTGTTTTTGTTTCGTTTCACTTTAGACTTGATGCCTCTGAAAGAGGAGAGTCAAGAACCGAATGAAATGGAAGAGAAAGTTCACACTGGAGAGAGCCCTTTCACCTGCCAACAGTGTGGAAAAAGTTTCAGTCGAAAGACGAGCCTAAATGGCCACATGAGAATTCACACTGGAGAGAAGCCTTGCATTTGCCCTCAGTGTGGAAAGAGATTTACAGAGAAAAATAAACTTAATGCCCACTTAAGGGTTCATACTGGAGAGAAACCTTACACCTGCAAACTGTGTGGGAGGAGCTTCTCAATTAAAGGAAGTCTTAAAATTCACATGCGAGTTCACACTGGAGAGAAGTTGTTCATCTGCTCTCAGTGTGGAAAGAGTTTTAAACAGAAAAAAGACCTTGATGCCCACATTAGAAATCACACTGGAGAGAAACCTTTCATATGCAAACTGTGTGGGAAGAGCTTCACACGAAAAGAAGGTTTTAAGGCTCACATGAAAATTCACAAGGGAGAGAAGCCTTTTGTTTGTGGTCAGTGTGGAAAGAGTTTCATATATAAAGAAGGCTTTAATCATTGTATGAGGTTTCACTCAGGAGAGAAATGGTTTAGATGTCACAAGTGCTCATTGAGTTTCTCAGACAGGAATGACCTTAAGAATAATGTAAAAATTCACATCGTACAGAAGCCTCACGCATGCCCTCACTGTGAAAAGAGTTTCACAAAAAGAACAAACCTTGAGAATCACATAAGAGTTCACACTGGAGAGAAACCTTTCACCTGTCCTCAGTGTGGAAAGAGCTTCACTATTAAAGGAAACCTCAAGATTCACATTAGAGTTCACACTGGAGAGAAGCATTACAAGTGTCCTCATTGTGAAAAGAGTTTCAGATATCACACAGAACTGAAACGGCATGTGCAAACTCATTCTGGAAATAAACTGCTTATTTCTGCAGTGTGACGAGGTTTAGAAAAGGAAAAAATTTCACTCTGGAGAAAGACAATTCCGTCTAATAAAAACATACATATGAAAAGTCATGTAAATGTCAAACTCTGTTCGTGTTCTTTGTTAAAGTGTACGGCAATAGAAAATGATAATCTTTTAGAAATCAATGTTACTTTCACAACAGAGCTGAAAGTGAGCTTCATCTGATTTAAATTTATGACCACTTCTTTTATTCACCTAACCATCTTGTTTGTTATTTTTTCTAATATTAAGTAGACGACCTTTAATTTAGACATGGGGATGGCAACTTATGGCACACATTGGCATGCAGAGGGATAATCACTGGCACGCAACCAATAGAGAAAACTGCATACCAATGTTAATTTTGAGGTAATCATTCCTCATAGTATTTGCAGCTGCTAAAAAGCTGTGTGACTATTAAAGTGTGAGAATTAACCTGTGCTAGAAGCACAGAAGCAGAGTGCGAATGCCAGCGCAAAGTGTAAGTTTAACCTTGAAAAAGAGTGAGGTACAATGGAAATTTCCAAAATGCAAATCATTCAATATTAGTTTACTGTTTTATGATAGAATTGTTAAATGGTTGACAGCTATATCCAGTGATGCAAACTACTCAACTTTTTTTTCTCAAATATGGACATTTTGGGAGAGAATCTTTTTTTTTTGTAAATTACCTGCATCTGCATCTCTATGTAAACAATGAAGTCTGACAGAAATTTCTATTAATGGTGGGGAAGTATTGTGTCATAAATGATAGAAAATTTAGTAGTGAAAGAGTTAAAGGGATAGTTCACCCCAAAATGAAAATTCTGTCATTAATTATTCACCCTCATGTCATCCCAAACCCATAAGACCTTCGTTCTTCATCGGAACACTTTTGACAACACTACTGTTTACATGATGCAGAAGCAGACGCATGCGTCGTGATACTCTCTCCACACCACTGCAGACGGGATGAGGAGGAGAAGAATTGTTGAATAAAGTTATTTTTGTTTTCTTTGTGCACAAAATGTATTCTCGTAGAATCCTAAAATTACGGTTGAACCCCTGATGTTACAGGGACTATTTTACCGATGTCCTTTTTACGTTTCTGGACCTGTGAACAGTTGTGTTGCTGTCTATGGAGGGTCAGAGAGCTCCCCGATTTCATCAAAATTATCTTAATTTGTGTTTTGAAGATGAACGAAGGTCTCACGGGATTGGAACGATATGAGGGTGAGTAATTAATGACAAGATTTAAATTTTTGGGTGAACTATCCTTTTAAGATTTGAATGAAATTAAATTGTACACTCCCTGTGGACTACACGAAAAATCAAATATTCAGAAAATATATTTTCTTAACAAAATATTTTCAAACAAATCTATTGTATTGGGTCCTGAAGCATGCAAGTTTGTAAGACAGTATGTAATATTGCATGAAAATGTTATTGTAAGACCTCCAGTTGACATGGCGGCGTGACTGGCTTCCCCTGAAATTCAAATTCTTAACTAGCATTCTGATTTAAAGTGAGCAGGGTGCCAAAACAAAGAGTTGTAAAACTTAATCAGACAAAGGGGAATGAGCAAAGTATGATCGATGACACAGGTGCTTCGCCTGAAAGGGATGGCGATGGTCAAGCGGATAGGGTTGCCACCCGTCCCTTAAAATACGGAATCATCCCGTATTCAAATTGAACACAAAAGAGGATACTTTGAAGAATGTGGGTAACCAAACAGCTTCTGGTCCTCAGTAACTTCAAAAAAATTTAAAATACTATCAGAGTAATTGGGGACCAGAAACTCTGGTTACCCACATTCTTCAAAGTATCATCTTTTATGTTCAACAGAAGAAAGAAATGATTAAGGTTTGGAACAACTTGTGGGTTTGTAAACGATGACAAAATTAAAATTTTTGGGTTAACTATCCCTTTAAGTCAGACGGGCCGTGGGATCATCAGGAAGTCAGCGACGAAGAACCTCAGGAAGAACGATTACAAAGATGCATGACCTGGCAAAGTGCTGGCAACAAAGACTCTGAAAGGAACCTACAAGTTCATCAAAAACTTAAAGAATTCCGAAATAACAGAGGAAATGCGAATTGCTGAGCACCTGTTGTGAGATGTAGAAACATTCTTAAGACTTAAAGGAACACTACACTTTTTTTGAAAATAGGCTCATTTTCCAACTACCCAAGAGTTAAACAGTTGAGTTTTACCGTTTTTGAATCCATTCAGCTGATCTCCGGGTCTGGCGGTATCACTTTTAGCGTAGCTTAGCATAGATCATTGAATCTGATTAGACCATTAGCATCTCGCTCAAAAATGACCAAAGAGTTTCGATATTTTTCCTATTTAAAACTAGACTCTTCTGTAGTTACATCGTGTACTAAGACTGACGGAAAATGAAAAGTTGTGATTTTCTAGGCCGATATGGCTAAGAACTATACTCTCATTCCGGCGTAATAATCAAGGAACTTTGCTGCCGTACCATGGGTGCAGCTGGCGCAATGATATGACGCAGCGCCATTGAAGCCATTTTAACATGATTTCAGTCAAAATGGCTGAAAAATCATAGATACAACCACAGGTAATGTGATTTAATGGCTTATCACTTTTGACCAATAGGTGGTTCTGTTATCAAATCAATGTGGTGTGTTCTGTGCAAGGTGACAATGGCACACACAAAGTTTGGTGTCAGTATGTCAAAGCTTTGCAGAGATACAGCCTCAGACATAGTCTGGCATCATGCCTCAAATTTGTTGCGGTACTATACAAAAGCAGTTTTGTATATCACCATGAAATCCATAACTTTATGTCAGCACAGTCTGAAGATGATCTTGCTCGATTTTGGTGAAAATCGGACTTGTGGTCTAGGAGGAGTAGATTTTGCAACATAAATTAAAGTTCAGCCAATTATGGCAAAATTCACCCAAGGAACAATTTGAGACCAGTTTGATTACAATAGGCTAATGTAATGAAAAGTTTTGTGCATTTGTGTAAATTTCATTATTATTGGTTAATGCAGTGGTTCCCAAACTGGGGGGCGCGACCCCTAGGGGGGGCGTGGAGTTATGATAAGGGGGGCAAGGCAAGGCAGTGTACATACAGTCAGCCGATATTTATAGGGATGCACCGAAATTTCAAAAGAGAAAAACGGTCCAATGAGCCGAAAATATTTGCTGCGCCGCCCGGTGGCAGTATTCAGCGCGCACTCTCTCTCTCTCTCTAGTCACTGCCGTCGTGACGCTCCGCTGAATATTCCGCTCTATGAACGTGCGCAAAGCAAAGTCCACTCAAATAACGCGCCGACAGAAAATATCTGTGTATACTTGTTCCTGTTTGCAATAGCGCTATTGTGCTGTAATATGCTGTAGTACAGCTGTAGGCTACTGCACAACGGTGGTAAAAATGATGCTACCCTCTGGTGACACTATGCTCTGATAATAATAGCTTTGTAGGACTGCATCCCTAGATTTTTATGTAAAAATAAATGTTTTCGGGGTGATACAAGACCCTACTGTGAAATTATCTTGGTAATTATGGCTACTTGCCACATATGTAAATAAATGAACACAAAATATGAATTTCATCATATTTTATTACCTCAAGACGACTCACAGTACCCGCTGCAGCGGTCTGTTATCAGTTCTAGCGGTTGTTGTCGTTAAATAACAGACCACTAGATGGTGCAATTGATTAATCATAAACGAGAATTGCCGTTAGAGTAAACTTATGAATGAATGACATCACAACTACAACAAAGAGAAGAAAATATGATGAGGCATATCTTGCACTCGGATTTAGCAGTACAACGGTGGCTGATGAAGAGAGACCACAGTGTGTTGTGTGCCTCAAAATATTAGCATCTGACAGTATGAAGCCGAACAAGTTAAGACGGCACTTAGAGACGTCGCATCAAGAACACAAAGACAAGCCAGTTGATTTTTTCAGAAAAAAACTACTCAACTGTCGTGCCCAACAGTGTCGCTTTACTAAAGCAGCATCTGTGCCTTCAAATGCCCAACTCGGCTCCTACAAAGTGGCCTACAGGGTAGCTCAGTGTAAGAAGCCGCACACTATACCTGAAGAATTAATACTTCCTTCTGCTATTGATATGGTTTCAACTATGATTGATGACGCAACAGCCAGTAAACTAAAGGCTATTCCTCTGTCAAACAACACTATCGCGAGGCGCATTTATGACATCTCAGAAGATATAGAGGAGCAGCTTAACGACAAGATACGAGACAACCGTTTTGCTCTGCAGATGGATGAAGCAATTGACAGTAACAAAGACTGTTTATTGATAACATACGTCAGATTCATTGATGGCGAAGATTTGAGGGAGTATTTGCTTTTCTGCAAACTTGTAACTAAAAGAGCCACTGCAGACGAACTGTTCAAAATCATTGACACTTACTTGAAAGAGGCTGATCTGAAATGGGAAGACTGTGTGGGGATCTGCACAGATGGAGCTCAGGCAATGGCCGGTAAACGAGGAGGTCTGCAAGCATTAGTCAAGCGCGTGTCCCCAAATATGCAATGGACACACTGTATGATACACCGGGAGGCGCTAGCGTCTAAACAGATGAGTCCCGAGCTGAACGATGTAATGACAGATATTATCGCCACCGTAAATTACATCAAAACAAGACCGGTCAAAGCTCGGATTTTTTGCGCACTGTGTGAGGAAATGGGATCTGATCACACAGCAATTTTGTTTCACAGCGAGTCCCGTTGGCTGTCGCGTGGGAAAGTTTTATCCAGGGTGTTTGAATTGCGGGATGAGATCAGAATCTTCTTGGAAGAAGAGGGAAATTAACTTGCCAATAAGTTCCACAATAACAACTTTCTGATGAAACTTGCATACCTGAGCGATATGTTTCAGAAACTAAATGAACTAAATTTACAGATGCAGGGCACCAACACCCACCTTCTCCAGCTGGCAGATAAAATCACATTCACAAGAAAACTGGAAATGTGGGAGCAGATAGTGAAAGAATGGAATATAGACTCATTTGAGAGCTTGAAATCATTCACTGAGGTCAACAAGCTGCAGAACACAGTGATCCCATGCATGACAACTCATATCTCTGCCCTACAAAAACATTTCCAGAGGTATTTCCCAGTGCAAGATCCTGCAAAATATGACTGGATTCGAGACCCCTTCAGTGCAAGACCACCCACTGACTTCAGCACAGCAGAACAGGAACAGTTCATTGATGTCACCTCTGATTCAACAATGAGGCTTCAGTTTAAGTCCAAGGCATTGGCTGCATTTTGGATTGGAGTGGAAAATGACTACCCATTGCTAGGCAGGAGAGCCCTGGCAATAATCCTTCCTTTTGCCACATCCTACCTATGTGAGACAGGGTTTTCTGCAGTTGCCTCAATCAAGACAAAATACAGATCAAAGCTGGACATTGAAAATGAGCTAAGAGTGGCAGTCTCACAGCTGCATCCCCGATTTGAGAGGATCTGCAGCACAAAGCAAGCCCACCCCAGTCACTGAAAAGACTGTGGGACTAGTAAGAATAAGTCTAAATCCTGCAGTTCAAAAATGTTCATTTTTGTGCAGAGGCAAGTTTGAGAAAATCTGTTGAAAACAATGAATACTGTTACACAGTTAAAAATAATAATAATAAATAAATGTTGAAGCTGCATGCTTTACTTTTAATGCTTCTACTCTAAAAGTGACTAGTTCCTTATTTAGTTTTTTTTTCAGTAAGTTGTCACACACTGAATTTGTGTTAATTACCATTAATTACAATGTTTCAAATAAATCCTCCTGGAAGTGTGTTTGTGTGTATGTGTGGGGGTGGGGGGGCCTTAAAAAAAATTTATTCTGCAAAAGGGGGGCCCGGCAGAAAAAGTTTGGGAACCACTGGGTTAATAAATGGTTTACCACTTGACCAATAGGTGGCGCTGTTACCAAATTGATGTGGCGTGGTCAGTGCGAGGTGACAATGCAACACAGTTGAGCATGTTTTCAACATAAATCAAAATGGCGGACAGGAAGTTCAGCCAATTTGGGCATAATTGGTATCAATGTTCTCAGCAAGGAATCTATGAAGACCAGTTTCATTACAATAGGCTAATTTAAACAAAAGTTATTAGCACTTTAACCTGTTAACCCGCACCTGGACGCCGGCGCACTGAACGCTCTTTGTTTGCACGTGTCACATCGTTTACAAATAGATTAAATGAAACGGGACAAAGTTAATCTCGACAAACTTTATATCATTCTGAAGGTCTAAGCCTCAAGCATCGATGATAGATCGTAGTTTTTCGATTGAAAGCTTATAAGAAATGTATTTGCTAAATTTGTGTAAGCAGTACACATCAAAACATGCAGAAGAAAAAAGCAGTACGTACCATTATCATTGTAATAACGAGCCACAAACGCATCCACTGCTGTAAATCCCGGTTTAGTTACAGAGGTAAGGGTCCACAGATCAACATCCCAGTGAGCACTTTTAGTCCAGCGAAACAATAACGATGTAATATGGATGTATATTCTTTTGTACCAAATCATAATTACAATCACCTGTTGACATCAACTGTTTCAAATCACATCATTATTTAACCAATTTACCTCATTACTAGCCCTAAATTGCTCCTGTCCCAACTTTTATTGGAATGTGTTGCAGGTCTGAATGACAGGAAAGGATGTATATTTACAAATGACACGAAGCTGACCAGACAAAACATGAAATATTTTGTGTTCATATTGTCTGCAATGAAATACAAGTCAAAGTAAATTTAGAAATCACTACTTTCTTTTTTTATTTGCGTTTTCCATACTGTCCCAACTTTTTCTGATTTGGGGTTGTATAAGTAGCTTAAATATAACAATGTCTCTACTGCAGCTTTTGTTGCTTGGCCCCTAGCGATAACAATAAACCAATTTACAAATAGTACTTTAGCATTTCTGCATTTGGCAGATGGTTTTACCCAAATCAATTTCAAGCATATCCAAGTTATCCACTTTTATTTGTCGGTACATATGTTTCCTGGGATCAAATCTATGACCATTGCATTGCATTGAATTGCGCCTGCTGCATCCCACCGATTGAGCCAAAGTAAGCCCAAAGTAAGCCCACGTTAGCCAATCGCGTTTCTCTCTGGGGCTTACTTTTGACCAATCGCGTTTCTCTCCGGTGGCTTACTTTTGACCAATCGCGTTTCACTCTCGTGTGGCTCACTTTTGACCAATCGCCGTCGACCGCTGTTATTGTCATCTTTGAAAAAGGTAAGGCTACGGTTGTTTACATCATTATTGAATATCACTCATTATTTGATCATATACAGTGTGTATTTTTTGGAAAATGAAACGTGCCAATTAAGTTAGCTTGCATGTATAGCACACGTTTTCTTCAGTACCAGTGAACCAGTAACTTTTCCCATGATATACAGAAAACATGTCGCTACTGATCAGATAAATTAAAATCATTGTCCGTCCGTTAATTAAGCTACATTTCTGTCAACAATGATGTGTGTATTGTGTGCAAAGTCATGATTTATAACTACTTTACACGACGCCAGGCGCATGACGTAAGCGTTCCGTACGTAACATTACGCAACGCCGCTTGAGATTCTATGACTGAACATAATGATTAAACAAAAATTATTTATATTTGGTAATAATACTAGTGACCTCCTCTGAGCCACCGTGCCCCTAGAATCGTTACCAGCACCCAAAATTACATTCAAACTTGTGTTTGAGGAACCTAATAAAATTGATTAATAATAATAATATTAATGTTATTATCGTTAATAACAGCAACAACAACAATAATTATTAGTATTATTGCAGCTGTTGTTGCTTTAATTATAAAAATGAAGACAAATATATTACTTTTATATTATAATTGTTCTGTAAAATAAAATATGACTATTTGATAATATAATATAATGCATTATATATTTTTTTTCATAAGTAAATAATTAAAATTATTTTATTTAGTTAGTTACAATACTAATATTTATGGAATAAATTCCTCGTTTTCAAATGGTCAAACCCTCCTGCTTTTCATATGTTAAATTCATGCTTTTAATTCTATTTATTTTTTTATTATTTTCATACTCTGCAAATGTGTAAATAAAGTAAACTTAGCACACATTGCATTTCAAAAACCGGATCATATTATGTGATTGTCTTGCAGCATATTATTAACTACAGCTATTAAAAACTTTTTTTGTTAACTGAAACAAAGCTGAAATTAAATTAAATAAATATAAATATTAAATGAGAAAGTTAAACTGAATAAAAATATAAATAAAATGAAGCACTAAAATTACTAACTGAAAAAATAAAATAAAATAAAATTAACCTAAATAGTGATTGAAAAAAATAAATAAATATTGAACTAAAATTAAAATAAAGACTGAAAATATAAAGCTAATTTAAAATATTAATAAAAATTGTATTAGCATATAAAAAAAAATACTAAACACAGTTGTGCACCCCATTTATTTATTTTGATTTTACACTGTGTGCACAGTCATGGTTTAAGACGACAGCATTGGAAATTTCAGACTTCATATTTTGACTTTACATATTTGATATATCAGAGATACCTGTCCTCTGTAGAAAACTCATCATCAGGCCAGTTTATGGTCATGGCCATGTTTATTACCACAGTAATATGTTTACGTGCAGCTTGTTAAATTATCGTTACACACTTAACGTACAGGTATCTTTCAGATTGCTCGAGGTAATAGTCTCTTTCTGATTTTCATTTTAGAAAATGTACGCATACCCTGTTTTTCCCCGCCAATCTGCAACATCAACCCGACTCCTCATGGCGCCATCGGCGGAGGCAAAGCGCCTTGAAACTGTGGAGTCTGGAAGGGCCAAACCTAACGAGGAGGTGCTGGCAGAGGCCGGTTCTTTTGTCAGCACAAACGGTGGAGACCCCAGTGACCAGTTTTTAGTACTGGCTCACTGCAAACTTCAGTTTGGGAAGTACCAGGGCCAGAGATTTAGATGGCTCCTGGAAAACTCTCTGGGGTACGCAGTGTATTTGGTGCTCAGCGTATCCAAAGAGACGGCGCAAAAACCCCCCCTGTCAGAAAATAAACAACTGTTCCTGCAGTACACTTCTCATATTAGAGAGATGGCAGAAGAAGTGGAGAAGTATGAGAGGAAGCAGGAAATGCAAGCAGAAGCCCGGGCAACTGGAGACCAGGGCTGCTTGATGGTGGAGTTTGGTGACTTCCAGGGCCGGTCCATGAAGGATGTGTATGAGGACCAGAGCAAGAAGGCCCAAGCCCTCATCAGGTACCTGGTTAAGGCAGATGCCAGGCCCAACACCAACATGGCCATTTTCAAGACATATGTCCTGAAAAGACAGGCTTCTGCTGTGGGCACCAGTGTGCGCCAGCCTGCACCTCCACCTGCAGCCTCCAGAGCCTCTGCACCTCCACCAGCAGCCTCCAGTGCCTCTGCACCTCCACCAGCAGCCTCCAGAGCCTCTGCACCTCCACCTGCAGCCATCCGAACTGGTGTACAGCAGACCGCCGCAGTGAAAGCGCTGCTGGCACGTGGCAAACATTTGTCTCCTTCACAGGTGGCGAGACAACTCCTGTCACCAGTTAAACCCTGTGAGTAGGAGTGTGAATACTGAATTTTCCCTACAGCAGTTCTACATGTATTCATTTATCAGTATGGCAAACTTATCCACTTACTGTTTCTAGATCCAGTACTGCAGTCCAATTTACCTCCTCCAGCAACAGAACTCCCAGCCCGAAGTTCCACACCGCCCCAAAGGCAGCTTTTCGCTACTGGTAAGTAAGCACCGTCTTACATGCGTTTGTCTCTGTGTATTGTTCATAGTAATAGTTTTAACATTTGTGCTCCAGGTACTTCCGTTCCCACTGCTGAAGATGATGATGAGGAGCTGGTATTTGCTGCATCACAATGTGAAGCACAGCTAAATACAGGTGTGGCATATGACACAAATGCACATATTAAAAGAATGTTTTGTGAAAACTCACTGAGAAGAATTATTTTTGAAAAAAAAAAACACTTAAATATTTTTTGTTTACAATACAGAATTATGTCACATCAAGCCTCAAGCAGGATGCATTCTTTGAGTGCACTTCTTCAAAACCTTAAGGATGTCCAAAGGTTTCAGTGTATTTATTTGCGTTTCCGAACTTAACCGTTGTTAAACAATCACCGGATAACTTTTTCACACCGCTTGCTCTACTCACTCACTCTTTAGCTCCACCTCAGCAGACAGCATGGTGGAGATTCTTTCTTCTAATGATTAGATGATTACTGTATCTGTGTGCATGCTTCATGTCTGTGGGCATCATTACTTTATGCTGAATTCATCACATCTCATTACTCCATTCCATCTGATCCTCAATAAAGTGTACACTGTGTTCTTTGCTTCTTAACGCTAGTACCATTTTCTTCACTAATTATGAATACTTGTCCAAAATTGCTGCTACGCAGGCTATATGTGGGCTGCATTTATGGCATATTACTATCAAATGCAACAGTCATCCTTATATTGTTTTTGTTACTGTTCACTCAGAGGCCTGTCCCGGTCCGTCTCCATCAGTGGAAGCAGCCAAAACACCAGATCCTCCACATCATCAGCCACCAGCTGAGCTTCCAACTCACTGGAAATATCATCTTCCACCTTTCCAGCACGAGTGGATCCGGAACACACTGTTTAAGGCCAACCTGCGAACCGGCAAGCCAGAACTAGTGTCCCAGCTGAAGCTTTGGTGGTATCCTCCTCAGCCCCCTTTAATTCACTCTCAGCCACCCGCCTCACCCGACCTCTTCTTCTGTCGGCCCATTTTCTTATGGATGCTGCTGAAGATGTGGTTGATTCCTCTTGCCTGTGTTCGCCCAGACTGTGGTAAGCACAGACTAACTGCGGCAGGACTTTACCAAACCGTGCGCAAGGTCTTGGACATCGACGGGTGGTATGATCTTGCCACTGAGAATCTGGAGTGCAAACGCTGCAAGAAGAAGTATCCCGCCTGGTCCGAGGACATCTTAGGACAGCTGGATATGGGCCACCGCAGTCAGTTTCCAGCTTTGCTGACATACAGGTAACTCATAATGACAATCATTCATCATTAGGCGCTTTTATTTGTGTTATTTTTTACCAACCAAAAGCATTTGCATGATTATACTGTTGTTTCCTTAGATACTCATGTGACAACCGGGTGCTGAGGATGATGAGGGAGAGGACACTGGGCAACAGTGTGACTCAGCTTTACAAGAAGCTGATGGAACAGCACAGTGAGGCATGGACACAGCGTGTCCTGCAGTACCTGACTGCCTGTGAACCATTCACAAGGTCCTCCCTTGTGCAGCCTCCTGTGTTTGCTGAGCCTCCCCTTTTACCTGCTCTTCCTAAACCTAAGTGGCTGTTAGCCGTGTATGTCAGGGATGTTCTGGGGCGACTGCACGAGATCAAGGCCAAAATAACATCTGTCCTTGGCTGTGTTCTCAAGATGGACTCCACAAAAAAGGTATCACAGCACTGTTTATATCCAGAAATTTGCCAGATATGGATATGTGTGCGTACATAATGAACACAGCCTTTTATTTTTCCCAATAGGTCACAAAGAAACTTGCCGGTGCTGCTGCAGGAACAGCTGCCTGGTGCACAAATGTGGGAAACGAACACGGCCAAGTCCTCGTCTCTGTGCTGACAGCCGCCGAGAGACATGCACTGGACCACATGGCAGCTGGCCTGATGAAACGCTACCGGGAGGCAGGAGAGGCAGCCCCAAAAGTGATGTACGTGGACAGAGATTGCTGCAGTCAGCACGGCCAGTCTCGGGTGAAGATCATGTTCTCGGAGTGGGATGAGCTTGAAGTGCGTCTCGACATCTGGCACTTCATGCGGCGATTTGCTGCAGGTGTCACGACAGAGGCTCATCCGCTCTACGGGATCTTCATGGCACGTCTGTCCGCGTGCATCTTTCAGTGGGATCCAGAGGATGTGGCTGTTCTTCACTGTGCAAAGGAGGCTGAGCTGGCGGCAAAGAAGACCGGCCACATCTCGCAAAGGGCGGTCAGTGCTCGCGTTACCCGGAGGGAGTTGGCACTGCACTGCCGGAGGAGGACCAGGGGGCTGGAGGAGACCACCAGAGCGATTGGATCACTGATCGATCTGTTTGACAGTGCGGACGGAAAGGACACTCTGGGAGTTCCTCTGCTGGACCACGAACGGATCCAGCAGATATGGAAGGAACAGCGGAAGCACGTTCAGTGTATCCAAGACCCAGAGAACTTTCCGCTCTACATGAAGACGGGGACACTGAAGAAAGGTGGTGTGGAGCTGTGCTGCTACAGGTGTGCCCGTGGCTCTACCTTCTTGGAGTCGTTCCACCTCCACCTGAACCGTTTTATTCCAGGTATTACATACTCATTTTTCTGTAAAACATATAAGCATTGTAACTGCTTCATTAGTTTAAAGTAATGTCACATTAATAAAAAAATACTGTTCTTTTACTGTAGTAACTCTGGTTATAATGACAATCATTTTTGATGTAACTACATTACTCTATTACATGTAACCAGTTACTTCATGTGTAGTACATATCTTATGAAGACATATAAAAGCCTTTTTTGTTTATTAACTTTTAGGAACCAGTGCCAGTGATGCGCATTTTCAGGCCTATCTTCTTGAGGGCTTGATGCGTTGGAATGATGACCGGATGGAAGACGCTATTAAAGGAACGCCCTCCATCCGGTCATATGGCAGTGCCATGAGAGAGGCTGTGGACCAGCTCAGCCGAACAGTCTTTAGGAAGCCCTGGGATGAACGCTATCGCCCTCCTGGAGCATATACAGGCAAGAAATTCATTCATTTGTTCTTTTGTAATAATCTACTAAATTATCTATTTAGCCTTTAACCTGTTTAATCCCAATTTTTTCCCAATGATGTGTCATTAGTAGCCCTTTGAAATAATCAATATATTTTTTTTTTTGGGAAAAGTGAAAAATTGTGTTTTATGGTCGGTCACAAATAGCCCAGCTATTTTAAACTCTGTTTCATCACATTCTAGGGTGACTATTATGCATATAAACGGTTACACTTTATTTTGATAGTCCACTTTAAACATTCTACTAACTATAAGTTACTACATGTAAACTAATTCTCATTAATTTGCAACTAACTCTCAGAGCAGACTGGTAGGTTTAGGGTTAGTAGAATAACTTGACATACACTTGCAAAGATCCTATAGTCAGTATGTAGTGGACTCAACAAAATAAAGTGTTAGAAGATATGAAGTCTACTAATACTCTAATAACTGCTAGTTGACATGTAGTTGCAAAGTTACTCACTGTTAGTAGAATGTGTAAAGTGGACTATCAAATAAAGTGTTACCATAAAAACCCTTAAACAACACTGAGTTATAATACAAAAAAAATCAACGTATTTCAAAATTGTTACTTTATTGTAACATATCATGAAATTGTTATATTAGTGTTACCAGTATTACAACATCAATATTGTAACTTATTTGTGACATTTTAACTTTTAATTTAGTGCAATATTTTGTCATTTTAGACATGTTAGTGCAGCTTTCACTAAAAACTGCAACTGGATTTATATGTATACCTAAATTCACTGTATTATCCCAGCGGTCACTATTGTGACCATCAAGATGTTTACTCATTCTATGACCACACTCAACAAAACTGACTAATTGTGAATTCATATATTAATGCTAGACACGTTAAAGATAATGTGGACCAAAAATCTGTGTCATATGTTAACACACTTTACTAGCCTTTTGTTTTGAAGCTTTGATGCAGGCATCATCTTCTCAAGGTGCAAACAGTAAATAAACTGCTCTGGTCATCTGACAATTTACACTGATCATGTGACACTGCACATATTTAATTGAGACCCTTTATTATTTCCATATTTGCAGGAAATGCACTAAAACATCAGTCAGTAAGGTTTTTAGAGCTTTATAAGTGAAAACCTGTTTCACGTTGGTGGGATTAAATGTCTTAATATACTAGACAAAATATTAAGATGACTTTCTTTTTTCCCATTTTATTCTTGTAGGTGAATTGCTGGGAATGGAGTACCTTTACAGCCAGACTGGCAAAACACTGACTCCAGTGCTCCAGAACCCAGAGGAGGAAGACCGGCTGGTGGAGGAAGTTGATGACCAGATGAGGGGTTTGGGGAAGAGATCATGGAGGACATCACAGTTCCAGTGCTGTACGAGGATGAAATCCGCCCCTCATCTTTGCCTCTGCCTCAGTCCCCAGCATCACCGGCTGAGCCGTCCACATCATCTGGTGGAGAAGGACAGCATCTTGCCCCTTCAGTGCTGTCACAGCCTGGAAGCAGTCTCTCCGCCGAGGCTCAGGTAAGACACTTTACAGGCTTTATTTCTTTCCAATCTTATTTATTCCACATATTAACATTAATCTGCATTTACTAGGGAGCAGTCATTGGACCCGATGGCATCGCTGGGTGGGACAAGGTCCAGGATCTGGCTGGTTACCTGGTGGGTCTCCGTGAGGCTCCTTACCTCACTGACCTGCAGGTGACAGAGGTCATCCAGCTGTGGACAGCTCTCCCTGATGCTGACAAATAGCGGGTCAACTATCAGCCTCGACATCAGCCTCAGCTCACACACGGGCGCTTTAAAGCACCGAAGCGGTCCGGAGTCACACCGGGTGTGGAGAGTGTGAAACGGTGTCTGATTGGACATCCTGGGGGTCCAGCGCAGTGGCCCAACACCAGCCGCTTGGTTGAGGCCATTTGTATCCAGCTTTATGCTTTACACAAGTCGACGACCAAGAAGGCTGGAGTTTGCACCCCCAGGTGGTCTAAAATCCTCTCGGATTACCACCACATCTGAGAGCTGGTGCTTAACAGTCGCAGGCTGATGGATGAAACTATGATCCAGCTGTTTGAGCTAAACCAGAAGACACTCATTCAGTGGTAAGCAAGGCACATTATTTGCTTCAAATGAACTGAATACTTCTAAGCATATATATAATACAAGTCTTTATTTTCAGGTTTCAGCGGCGGCAGAAGGATCAGGAAATGAGTGTCCTCGCTCAGGGACTGACTCCACCTGACCCAATTGCTGTGGCCGATACTCAGCTTCCTCCACCGTGGGAAAAATTGGATGAAGCGCCATCGACATCAGGCCCAAAACATCCATTTTTTCAACCACGTGCACCTCCATGTTGGGCTTTACGTATTGGTAGTTCATTGGTAGAATTTTAGCCTCCCACGCTGGAGACCAGGGTTCGATTCCCGGTCAATGCAGGGCTACATGTTCTGTTTCTTCAGAAGTGCGTTTCTTTAAAATGAAACTTGAAGCTGATGCGTAATTGGCTTGAAGGTGCTCCATTGGAATGTGCCATGAAAGGTTCTCTCCTAAAGGCACTGTAGAGCAAGGGTCATCAGACTTGATCCTGGAGGGCCGGTGTCCTGCAGAGTTTAGCTCCAACTTGCCTCAACACACCTGGCTGGAAGTTTCAAGTATACCTAACAAGACTTTGATTAGCTGGTTCAGGTGTGTTTGACTCCAGGAACTGAGTTTGACACCCCTGGTTTAGATGATTCCCTTTAATTAAACACACCAGATTCGACGCATCAGCTCGTTAGTGGAATACTCCAAGACCTCTGGTGAGTGCGTCAGAGGAGAGATCTCAATAAACGGCAACCACTGCTTTAAAACCCACGGCAGCCTTTGCGAGGGCAGACCACCGTGGGAGCCGAGGCAAGGCCCTCATTAATTGCTCTGCTATTCGTCTAAAAAAGTGGCAATCCCCGAAAAGGGCAAGCACACCGTTACTGGAGACACTGCAATACCAGGCCGATGCGTGGAGGGGACGGAGCAAGCCCCAGCTCCAGCTCCGTGATCCAAAAATCTATTTAATATGCAGTCCCCGGGTAGGGGACGTATCAGATATTAAACTGATAAGAACAGATTTTTTTCTTTTTCATAGTTTTATTGTCACCATTTCATACCACATATACATAGGAAACAAAATCTTTTAGCACCCACAAAGTACATTTGGTTAAGAAACACAAAAATACAGTAGCTGCAATTTGGTTGAAAGTAGAGTGATACGATTGTCGACTGTCAAACCAGTCCATATATACAATGTTTTAAAAGGGACAATATTTCTTGGAAACCAATCAATGAAAGAGTAACCAAAGTAAAAGAATTTTAACAAAATAAATAAAAATAAAGAATAGTAATGATCTAAGAAGAACAATAAAATAAGTGTCAGTAAAACCAATTTAAAAGCTCTCCCTCTCTCTCTCTATTGTACAAGAATGGGTATGTCCTTATTAACATTTTTTCCATCAACCCAGCTCTCGAAAACCAGTCCCAAGAACCCGGCCCTTCAGAGTAGAGGTCTTCACGGAAGACCCGAGACCCGAGGACCCGGGACCCGTTCGGGTTCGGGTCTATATTTTAAATGGTCAGCTGGGTCCGGGTCGGGTCCCAATCTATTACTTCGGTCCCGGGTCTTTTTAACTTTGTGTGTAATACCCGAGTCGATCGGAGAACACCGCACCCGCCAGAGATCAGCGTCAGTCAGCATGTGTGTAACTTCCAGTTTGTAAAATTAGGATGAGAAAAGTGTGAGCGGGAAATAAGGTGGAAGAAAAAAAATCACGTGTTACCTCAGCCACCAGAAACAGCGCGCGGGTGGAGTTAATGTTAGTACTGCAAGCTAACGGTGATCATGGATTCCTTCATGAGTGATGTGAAAAAAAAAGCTGAAACAAAACTGAAGAGACACACCTGTTATTGAACACGCACGCAGTAGAGTGTAACGAACTTCTAATTCTGTGTTTTTTTGCTAAAAAAAATTGCTCCGAGTCTTTATTACAACCAACAAAAAGTATCGTTATTTATTCTTCTTGGCTCACCCCACCTATGACCATCAGGTAGTCAAGGACCCCCCCCCCCCCCTGCTGGCAGGTACGGGAATTGCTGGGGACTAGCTGTTGCCCACAGGTCCCTCACAAGTTCAAGATTTATTTGTCACATACACGATTATACAGAGAGTATTAACCAGCAGTGAAATGTGAGTCAGGTCCGCTCCATGGACAGTGCAATATTATAGAAAACAACACAAATAAGTATACATAAAATGAAATGAATAAAAAAAATAAAAAAGATATAAGGAACAAAATATAAGATAATGTGCATGATAGTATACTGTAGACTTAAATATTAAGATATGATAAGCATGACTGTACAAGAGAGGAATGTGCAAATAGGTTGTACATGGTTGACATGTAGCAGCAATCTCAAAAAAATAAATAAAAAATAAGATACCAAAACACAGAAAGTGATGTGTGCAAATGACACTGTCAGTATGAGGTAGAGAATAATGAGTGTGAATATCTTACTGATTGTGAGTGATTAATAAGTGAAGTCATGGTGATGTTAAGAGGCTGAGTTTGAGTTCAGGAGTCTGATTGCCTGGGGGAAGAAACTCCTCCTAAGTCTCTCAGTTTTTGCCATCAGGCAGCGGAAGCACTTACCAGATGGCAGCAGAGTGAAAAGACAGTTACCGGGGTGATTTGAGTCCTTGATGATTTTGACAGCTCTGCTTCTGCAGCATTTGAGGTAGATGTCCTGCAGAGAGGGGAGAGCAGACCCAGAGATGCGCTCAGCTAAGCGCACAACTCTCTGCAAGGCCTTGCAGTCTTGACTGGAGCTGTTTCCATACCACACTGAGATACACTGAGTCAATACACTTTCTATGGTCCCTGAATAGAAAGTTTTCAGGATTGTTGGTGAGACCCTGAATTTCCTCAGCTGTCGCATATGGTACAGCCTTTGCCTGGCTTTCTTAACCTGAGTTTGAATGTGTGTAGTCCAAGTCAGGTCCTCGGAGATGTTTACACCGAGGTACTTGAAGCTGCTTACTCTCTCCACAGGGGTCCCACTGATCATAAGAGTGTAGGGCAGCAGGTGTCTCTTTCTGAAGTCCACAATCAGCTCTTTAGTTTTGCTCACATTCAGAGAGAGACAGTTGTCCTGGCACCATGATGTGAGTCTCTCTACCTCACCCAAGTATGCGGTCTCATCATTGTTGGAAATGAGGCCCAGAACCACAGTATCATCAGCAAATTTGATAATAGATGTGGATCTGTGAGATGACACGCAGTCATGTGTGTAGAGAGAGTAGAGCAGGGGACTCAGGACACAACCCTGCGGGGCTCCTACGTTCAGGGTGATGGAGTTTGAGGTGAACTGGCCTACCTTCACCACTTGAGGTCTGCCGGTGAGGAAATCTTGAATCCAGTCGCAGAGTGAAGTGTTTAGGCCGAGGCCTGTGAGTTTAGAAGTCAGCTTGATGGGGACTATAGTGTTGAAAGCTGAGCTATAGTCTATGAATAGCAGCCTTGCAAAGTTCCCATTGCTGCTGTCAATGTGTGTGAGGGAGGAGTGAAGTATGTGAGAGATGGCATCATCAGTTGATCTATTGGGACGACAAACTGAAGAGGGTCCAAAGTAACAGGGATGGAGGAGCTAATGTGGTTCTTAACAAGTCTCTCAAAAACCTTCATGACTATTGATGTGAGGGCCACTGGTCGATAGTCATTCAGGCAAGAGGGTTTATTGCTCTTAGGCACAGGGATGATGATGGATTTTTTAAAGGAGGTGGGAACCACAGAGGTAGCAAGGGACTCATTAAAGATAGAAGTGAACAAACCAGCAAGCTGATCAGCACAGGACCTCAGAACACGGCCAGTAATCCCATCAGGTCCGGCCGCTTTCCTTACGTTCACTCTCTTTAGAGCCCTCCGAACCTCGTCCTCCGACACGGTGATCACATGATTATCACTTCTCTGTCTGCTGCTTACTGACGCGCTGCTCGGCAGAGTCGCGCTACCGCCATTGCATTCAAAGCGGACGTAGAAGGTGTTTAATTCGTCGGCCAGCAATGGATCTGCTCTCACCTCTGCGGAGGATTTGTTTCCAAATGCACAGATGGTCCTTAGTCCCTTCCACATGCGTCGAGGGTCGTTGAGCTGAAAATGAGACTCAATTTTCTCACTGTATCTGAATTTGGCGGCTCTTACTGCCCGTCGGAGAGCATAACACGATGCTTTATACTCACTCATATTCCCAGACAAAAGAGCCTTGTTGTATGCGGCAGTACGTTTGTTAACCGCATCACGGATTGTTCTGTCCACCCACGGTTTCTGATTTGGGAAGGTCCTTACAGTTATCGTTTCTGTAGCTTGCTCGGTTAGCGCGTTTACAAAGCTCACTGCTACATCCGTGAACTCGCTGACGTCAGATGAACTCGCCCGGAACATGTCCCAGTCGACGTCATCAAGAGCCGCCTGTAGCATAGCTTCTGAGTAGGAGGACCAACGCGTCATTTCCCTCTTCACCGGGGGTTCCTGTGCGAGCCTTTGTTTATATTCCTGTGTGAGGAAAATGGCGGCATGGTCCGATTTACCAAAAGCCGGTAGTGAGCGGGCTTTGTAGGCATTCTTAAACTGAGAGTAGCAATGACCCAGTGTGTTCGGTCCTCTAGTTGGACAGGATACATGTTGGTGAAAGTTCTGCATGACCTGCCTGAGGTTGGCTTTGTTAAAATCCCCCACTATGATAAAGGCAGCATCAGGATGTTTGTTAAATGTAGCCGCTGAGCATGTCGTGAAGTTTAGACAAAGTCAAGCCGGTGTCTGCCTGAGGTGGAATGTAAGCAGCAGTAACGATGACCGTGGAGAACTCACGGGGTAGATAGAATGGGCGGCAAATAATGGCTAGATGTTCCAGATGAGGCGAGCAGGAACGCGACAGAGAGGAGATATTCCTGGGGTCACACCATTTCTTGTTAATCATGAAACTCACTCCTCCACCTTTGGATTTACCGGCCTCGGCTGTTCTGTCCATCCGTAAAACAGAAAAGTTGTCAGACGGCGTTACAGCAGTGTCCAGAACCGAGGGCGTGAGCCATGTTTCAGTCAAACAGATGAGGTTACAGTCCCTTATGTCCCGTTGGAAACTTATCCTGGCTCTAAGATCGTCCATCTTATTCTCCAAGGATTGGACATTAGCGAGCAGAATGCTCGGTAAAGGAGGACTGTGAGCCCTTTTCCTCAATCTGTTGTGGATTCCAGCGCTTTTTCCATGGTGTTTCTTGTTCCGTCTCCTGTGGCCTTTGTTCTCCATGTTCCGAAGAATCTCAAGAGGCCACGGTGAATTCGGATTCGGTGGTAAAGTGTCCTGAACCAGGTTAGTGAAGCGGTTTCCAATGTCCAGAAGTGTACTTTTGTCGTAGGTGATCAGTGCAGACGTTATGTGTGTAAAAAGAGAAGTCAAAAGTAAGTTAAAAAGAAAATAAATGCACAGTCTTAGCGGAGCGACCTGGACGGCATCCGTGCATAACAGCGCCATCTTGTCATCAGACTTGACGGCGCTGCACTCCCAGAGTGCGTGCCTCACGGTCTCTGGTGCGCCACACCCATGCCGTGGGCAGATGGAGGTCTTTAACATGCCTCGGGAGTGCATCACGGCCCTGACTGGGAGGATCTCATTGGCGATCATCCACGCTAAGTCCCGGTGTTGGTTCTGGAGAGCTTGGTGGGCCACATTGCACCAAACTTTTGGGGCTTCACCTATGGTGAACCCGCACACTGAACACACTTGTTCCTGTTCCTGCACACAAGAGAGGATAGAGCGATGATTAGTTAAAACTGACTCACTTTCTTTCTCCAAATTAAAATTCTTTAAAAACGTTTTTATAAAATTGTATGCAGGAGCTTGGTCAAATGCAAGTGTCAAGTCAAGTCAAGTCACCTTTATTTATATAGCGCTTTTAACAATACAGATTGTGTCAAAGCACTTAACAGTATCAAGTTGGAGGATAGAGTGTCAGTAATGTATAATAATAAGATTAAACACTCAATTTTCAGTTAAGGGCATTTCATTATTGAATTCGGAGATGTCATTGTCTAGCTCAGTATAGTTTAAATAGTATCTGTGAAATCCAATTGACGATAATCGCTAGAAATTAAGTGTCCCCAACTGAGCAAGCCAGAGGCGACAGCGGCAAGGAACCAAAACTCCCTCTGTGACAGAATGGAGAAAAAAAACCTTGGGAGAAACCAGGCTCAGTCGGGGGGCCAGTTCTCCTCTGGCCAGGATATTATTGTTTATTTATTGTTTACTTATTGTTTTAATTAAAATTTTAAATGTATAAATGTATTCTATTTCTATTTTTATATTGTTGCAATTTCCAACAATAATAGTATTATGTAGTTAGGTATTTTATTATTATATTTTTAGTTATTTGTTTTATTTTTAGTTTTATTGTATTTTAATCGAGGTCTTCACTGGGGATATGTCTCTGGGGCTCATCGCTGACGATCAGGGCCACACACACACATCATCTCCTGGCGCTGATCCACCTTCTGATCTGGACACGGACTGAGAAACAGAATAAGAAAGAAACAAATATTAGCGTAGATGCCAATCTTCTTACGATGTAACGAGTACATCGTGTGTTATGGGGAGTGTTCCCGGTTCCGGTTGATCTAATTAATGCAGTCTAACAATCCTTTAATGGATTTGAATAATAGAAGTGTAGTAGTGTGTTATGTGTTATGTGTATGCCAGGTTAAAGAGATGGGTCTTTAATCTACATTTAAACTGACAGAGTGTGTCTGCCTCCCGAACAGTGTTAGGTAGATTGTTCCAGAATTTGGGAGCTAAATAGGAAAAGGATCTGCTGCCCGCAGTCGATTTTGATATTCTAGGTATTATCAAATGGCCAGAGTTTTGAGAGCGCAGCGGACGTGAAGGAATATAGTTTAATAGAAGCTCGCTAAAGTACTGAGGAGCTAAGCCATTCAGGGCTTTATAAGTCATTAACAAGATTTAAAAATCTATATGATGTTTGATAGGGAGCCAGTGCAGTGTTGAAAGAACCGGGCTAATATGGTCATACTTCAAGAGGATGAATGTTCATACATTCATAGTTCATACTACTGCCAAGAGGACATAAAGTGGAAGTTTGTAAGAGACATTGTCCCAGTGTTGTGCTGGATACAGAGTCACTGTGAGTTATTCTGTGGGGAGGTGAAAGGGCCTGCCTTTCTCCAGATGGACAGTAAAAATCAACAGAATGCCATCAAAGACTAACTGGGGTCGAATCGGATGAAGCAAGAGGTGTCTTTTTATCCATCTCCCAGGACCCGAAGTGGGACACTCATATTGACATTGTTAAAAAGGCCCAGCAGAGGTTGTACTTCCTTCGCCAGCTGAGGAAGTTCAACCTGCCACAGGAGCTGCTGAAACAGTTCTACTCTGCCATCATTGAATCCGTCCTCTGCACATCAATAACTGTCTGGTTCAGCTCAGCTACCAAATCTGACCTCAGAAGACTACGGAGGGTAGTCCGGACTGCTGAGCGAATCATTGGTACAACCCTCCCTACTCTCCAAGATCTGTACTTATCCAGAGTGAGCAAAAGGGCTGGCAAAATCACTCTGGACCCCTCACATCCAGCACACTCCCTCTTTGAACTGTTACCGTCTGGTCGACGCTACAGAGTTCTGAGCACCAGAACGACCAGACACAGGAACAGTTTCTTCCCTCAGGCCATCTACCTCACAAACAGTTAAATGTTCTCCCCACTGTGCAATAAAACATGTGCAATACCCAAATATCCATACCTATATTTATTATACATATGTTTTTTAATTTAATTTAATATATTATACATCTATCCACCTTCCCTTGCATAATTTGTATATAGCACATCTGTACAATACAATATTCTGATTGTTTGAGTATCCGGAGGAGCTGGACACATTCATATCAAATTGTCTTGCTGAACAAGGCTTGAAAGTCCATGCCATGTTTCTGTGAATAATCTAACAAGGCAAGGAATCTCTCTATGTAGCTTATGTATGTATATATATGTGTACTGCATTTCAAGAACTGTTTATTTGATCATTCAGCTGTTCATTTATGATAGTTGGAACATATCTCTTATAGAACATATATTTTTTGTAAAATTTGAAATGTCATTATTTTTGTAAAATAATAAATATAAAAGTACCTAATGAAGCAAGGGGTGTCCGTTAATTCATCTTTAAATATGTGGAGGACCTGGACACACTTCATATGAAGTTTTGTTGATGAACAAGGTCTGAATGCCATGTTACTTGTATAATCTATCAAAGCAAGCAATCTCTATTTAGCATATGTGTGTGCAGCCTACTGCATATGGATAACTGTCAATCCTATCATTCAAATGTTAACAATTTATGATAAGTGGAACACATCTTTAGAAAATTAAATGACAATTATAAATTATAAAAAAAAGTGTTGTGACTTTTACAATAACACAATCTAATTGTCCCCTTTAAATTTGATAAATCTAAAAGGTAGTTTAAAATCAATCGTAATAAATGGGAATTTATCTCATAACATACATGAATAAGGTAAGGTGTAGAGGTTTTTTATTACAATTAGCCTAATTAAATCAACCAATGCAAGTGTTTTACAGGCTGTTGTGATGACAAAATCAGCTCCGTACATTAGACATATTAAATATATTAGATTTAAGTTGTACCATTTTAGCCTAGACATCCTTTAAAGAAATAAGAAAATGTGTATTAGTAAAACGAAAGGCAACATTATTTTATTTAGATCCCCGAAACGGCTGTAAATTGCTTAGACATAACGTTACTTCCGGGTTTCCCCAGTACGGGAATCACAAGAGGTGACGTATATGATAGGGGCGTGGTTTCTGACTTAATTCTTTGACGTGGGCGTGGCTGTATTGGACACAGGCGTGGCTTATGATGTCACATTTGGATGTGGGCAGGGTTGGATGTCCACAGCAGGATGCAGCGAGCCCTACTTGGAGCCAAGTGCCTTATGTTATCCTTGGCAAAGGAAGGACAACCCTGGTCCCGGAAGCCCCCACCCCCGGCACTGGACGTTTTAGATCAGTGGTTCTTAATTCCAGTCATGGGCCCCCCTGCTCTGCACATTTTGCATGTCTCCCTTATTAATCGCACCTGATCTGGCTAATCAAGTCATTAAGGCTTATTTGAAAACTACATGGTATGTGAGTTGGAACAAAACTCTGCAGGGCTGTGGCCCTCCAGGAACTGAGTTTGACACCCCTGCCTTAATGACTTGATTAGCCGGATCAGGTGTGATTAATTAGGGTTGCATCTAAACTGTGCAGGGCTGTGGCCCTCCAGGAACTGAGTCTGACACCCCTGATCTAAAACAGTGGTTCTCAATTCTAGTCCTGGGGGCCCCCTGCTCTGCACATTTTGCATGTCTCCCTTATTTAACACACCTGATTGAGATCATCAACTCGTTAGGAGAGAGAACTAATGAGCTGATGATCTCAATCAGGTGTGTTTAATAAGGGAGACATGCAAAATGTGCAGAGCAGGGGGGCCCAGGACTGGAATTAAGAACCACTGATCTAAAACGTCCAGTGCCGGGGGTGGGGGCTTCCGGGACCAGGGTTGGGAAGCGCCAGTCTAAAAAGCTGCAGCTGCAGCTGGTGCCAACGCTTGGCAATTTGCAGGCTCGGTCAGGCACAGTGCAGGCCACCTGTCCTTCCTTTGCCAAGGATGTCATAAGGCACTTGGCTCTGCGACAAGCCGTTTGGGAGTTATGAGCGATGCCGTACTTTCCGTCGCTGCAGAGCCACCTTCAGGCCGATCGGGGCGAGGCTCTGTGACGTTGCAGACGGGGGAGGGTACTACCATACCCCAGCATTTCAGGTCTCTGTGACTTACCGTAGCCAGGATGGGCTTGGCCGTTTCCGGTTCCCTCCCCGCTGAGTCATAGCGTCATCGCTTCTCGGCCTTTTGGCTAAGATTAAGTGGTCTGGTCAGACGGTGGGGACAGCGATCGCCTCTTGTTGGATCCTTAGATTCGTGTGTGGCTTGTTACACGGGTTCTCACCCCTCAAGAGGTAAATTGACAAGGGGCTTTTAGGAGATGACTCGTTCCTGCGAGGAATCATTTTGTTTTAAGGTAAGCAGATTTTGAATTGTTGTTGTGTTAATTTATTGTTGTTTTTTTAGGCCGCAGTGTGCTAGTGGTGTCTCCATCATGTCGGCTGCTCGTGCTGGCGTGAGTAGGCACCACAGTGTGCGTTTTAATTTCAACACAAAAGTGGATGGAACTCTCTGGTCCATGTCCAGATTGGATTTTTCTAGGAAATTCATCCAACAGTTGCTTGGTTTCAAGGCTATGGAAATTAACTGCTTGTTGACTCTGCCCCAAAATCGTGGATTTGATGTAAGTTTTGCATCTGCTTCACTGCTAAACACTTTCTGGTCTCGGTTTGAAACTTGTAAAGCCAATTTCTCCATGTTCACAGTGGAAAAACTGACTGATAATTCATTGAAAGTGGTGATTGTCAGGATGTTTAATGAAATTGTGAGTGGAGAGGATATCGTAGTATGGTTGGCAAGATATTGCTCTATTCGTGGACAACCAGTCAAGGTTTTAGACGAAGACGGCATCTGGAGCTGTACGTGGAGAGTGCCCATCAAACAATGGGCAGATCCCAACAGCTACCATGGCCTGAGTCAAATACCATCAATGATTGTGTTGGGGGAGAATAGAGGTTACATCCATTACCAAGGGATGCCCAAGCTGTACCGCAAGTGCAGCAAACTGGGACATCTTGCCAAGGCATGTCAGGAAATAATTTGCAGGAAGTGTAGAGAAACTGGGCACACTTTTGAAGAGTGCCAAAATGGCAGAAAGTGCAACCTTTGTGGAGAATCATCCCATCTCTACCGAGATTGCCCAAAATCTTTTGCCAACAAGCTAAAAGGCAACAAAATGGCCGCCATGCCTGCTGCGCAAACAATTGAGAACAAAGGAGAAGGGGCGGAGCAGGAGGTTTTGGTGGGATTTTTGAATCCACAAACAAGTGAAGGGATTGGCCAAGAGGCAGCAGGTGGGGTGACCACAGGGGCGGAGTCAACAGCAGCATGTGAACAGAGGAAGTCAACCCTCCCCCAAAGACAAATCAGGCTACAGATGCCTTGGAGAAGGGGGAGGGATCCAAAGAAACAGACTTCTCCTCCCTAGTAACTGTTTCAGATTTTGAAGAAAGTGAAAGTGGAAGTGAGACACAAATAGAGGAAAGCAACACCCCTGTTGTGCTTCCATGCGCTCAACTGCAGAAAAGAGCCGCGAGATCCCCCTTAAATGAAAATGAAGGGAAAAGACAAAGAGCGATATGTGAGCAAGAAAGCCCAGAGACAAACATTCAAGATTACAGGTGGCCTTCAGGATCTCCAAATGAGATATCCTTTCTGCAGATACAGCTACAGACATTGACACCAAAAGAATCGCTTACCTCTGCGATTCTGGAGGTGTCAGGCACAACCCCCCTACCCCCACAACAACTACATGTGGGTTGGAGGAGGGAAAAGTGTCAAAGGATATGTTATGATTTTAAAGTGCAAATTTTAGTGTAAATCTGTAGTCCTTTTTTTTAGCCCAATGTCTCTTTTAACCATATTGCTCATGGCCCTCACAATCTCAACAATAAATGTGAGAAGTGTGAGGTCCCTTTTAAGAGCGCACAGTATTTTATCCCACTTAAAATCCTTTAAGTCAGACATATTTTTAATACAAGAATGTGGCTTGCCCTTTTTAAACAATTATAAGAAATGGAGTGAACTTTGGACCCCAGAACACTCCCTGTGGAGTGGGTCAAATCAAAATAAAAACGATGGGGTAGCCATTTTAATCAACAATAACAACATCACGGTGAAGGGCAGCACAGTGATAAGGGATGGATGGGCAATCTTAACTAAGCTGACTTTTTTAGATAAGGATTTTACTGTTTTAAATGTGTATGGTTTTACAGACAAAAATGAGAGACATGAGCTTTTAGAAGAGTTGCAGCCCCACCTGCTAGGTAGGGACACGGTAGGGAGATGGATATGGAAGCTGAACTGCTCCATGTTACAGGATGAGAGCATTGTAGAAGAGTACAGGGAGCAGTTCAGCCAATGGCAAACATTAAAGGACTTTTTTGACTCACAAGCACAATGGTGGGAAATGATGAAGGGAAAGACGAGACTTTTTTTTTAGACAAAAAGGTAAGAAAAAAAGAGAGAAAAAAAACAGATGCATGGTGGGGCTGCAAAAGCTGTGCAAACTACAGAGATATTTTAGTCTTTTAAATAGTGGCAGTGATTTTAACAAAGAAATAACAGAGGTTAAAAGTGAAATGTCTGCTTTAGAAAGGGAAAGAAATAAGGGAGTTATGTTTAGAAGTAAAGACAAAGAATTGGAAGGTGAAAGGTGCACACGTTACTTTTTCAAAAAAATTATAGCCAAGGGAGGGAGCATGACAAAATTGAATTTGGAAGGAAGGGAGGTAAACAACACAAAAGAAATTGTACAAGGGGTTGAAATTTTTTATCAAGAACTATACAATGAAAAGGAAGTTCAATTCTCTGCTACAGAAGAAGTTTTAAATTCCCTTGAAAGAAAAATAAACACAAATTCTGTTTTTAACCAAAGACTTTAATGTACTTGAAATGACCAAATGTATGAAAAGTTTTAAAAGAGGGAAGTCCCCAGGTATGGATGGACTTCCCCTAGAATTTTATGAGAAATTTTGGGATATTTTAGTACATGAATTATTAATCATTTTTAAAGAATTTGACAGACTTGACAAACTCCCTGACAGTTTTAGAATAGGAATAGTGACACTTTTACATAAAAAAGGTGACAAAGCAGACTTAAAAAACTGGCGACCGATTACTCTTTTAAACTTTGACTGCAAAGTTTTTAGTAAATTAATATCTAGACGCATGTCACAGGTTTTAGAGGACGTAATCCACCCGGATCAAGCTTGTGCTGTGCCTGGGAGAAAGATCACCGACAGCCTGATATTGATCAGAGATGCTATCTGTTTTGCGAGAGACAGAAATATTCGGCTGGTAGTCCTAAATTTAGACTTTGAGAAAGCTTTTGATCGGGTCTTGCACCAATACCTTTTTAAGGTATTGGAAAAAATGGGCTTCCCGGGGAGGGTTCTAGAATGGGTGGGACTGGTATATAGAGACATAACTAGCAGAATTATTGTAAATGGGAAACTGACAAAAGCGATAAAAGTTTGCAGTGGTGTCCGTCAAGGGTGTCCGTTATCCTCGCTCCTGTATGTGGCTTGTATTGAGCCACTGGCACAGCTATTGAGAAGGGATCAATGGATCAAAGGACTTGACGTACCAGGGACAAAAGGTTTGACAGCAAAGTGTGTTTTATATATGGACGACGTGACAATTTTAACTACGGACATTTTATCGATCCAAAGAGCTTTAGACATAACTGAGTACTATGGATGGGCATCGGGTGCAAAGCTAAATAGAAGTAAATCCGAGGCCCAGCTCTTTGGACCGTGGAAAAGTACAACATTAACTGGACTGGACGTGACAGTTAGGGAGACAGACCTGAAGGTTTTAGGAATAGGGAGGGGGGTGGACAGAACAATTGGGCCGATACGTTAGCAAAGGTGAGGAAAAGACTAGGGTTTTGGGGACTGAGGACTTTGACTTTTGAAGGCAAGATTTTAATTTATAAAGCAGTGATTTTACCTCTGTTTTTATTATTGTGTTCTGTTTTTAGTCCCCCAAGATTCTTTCTTTTAGGTGTGGAGAGGGCGGTATTTTATTTTTTCTGGGGGTCGAAATGGGAGAGACTGAAACGAGAAGTGGTGAAGAAGAGAAAGGAGAACGGAGGAAAAGGATTGCCGGACCTCCAGTTGTTTTTAGGAAGTCGATTTACCGCCCAGCACATCAAATATGCCACGTCCCCATCCAGAGACAACAAGACAGGGGCAATGACACGATTCTGGATGGGGTTTTATCTAAGAACACTAAAAATTTTAAAATCAGATTTGACAACACCCGTCTCTTTTAATCTCCCAAAAGAATATGATTTTACATTTACATTTACATTTAGTCATTTGGCAGACGCTTTTATCCAAAGCGACTTACAATTGGGGAATACATAAAGTGATTCATCTTGAAGAGGCAATCAGACAGAGGAAGTGCTCGTAACACCAAGTCTCAGTCATTGTTTGAATAAGTACAAGCTAGCAAGGGAAGGAGAGAAAGATAAAGGGAAAGTTTTTTTTTTTTAAGTTTTTATTAAAATTTTATTAAAAAGTTTTTAAAAAGACATGTTTTAGAAAAGCAAGACGTCACAGTTTTAACTGACCACAAGGCTATTGTCTCTCTTGTGCAGGACCAGGAGCCAGTGAGTCCGATTCCAGGCCTGACATTAAACGAGGCAAAACAAACATGGAAGAACGCTGCCCACCCTGCCCTCCAGAACAGGCACAAGGATCTGGCATGGATGGTAGCCCATGAGATCCTCCCGGTCAGGGCGGTTATGCACTCCAGAGGCATGGCCAAAAACGCTGTCTGCCCACGGTCCGGATGTGGTTCCCCGGAGACCGTAAGTCATCTGCTCTGGGAGTGCCGCGCTGCGCGGGACCTGTGGGCCAAGACCGGCCCCCTGTTTTTCCCGTGCCTACCAGCGGGTGGGGCCCAGATAGGGTACCAGCTCACCATCCTTGGAGTGGGCCGGGGCTTGAAGGATATGACACCACGAGAATTCACCTCGCTCTGGCTCACTCTAAACGTCATCAAGGATGCCATCTGGGCCACCAGAAACCTGCTGGTGGGGAAGCGCGTTACGGTACCCCTCCATGCATGCGAGCTAATGGTAACATCAATGCTGCAGGGGTACCGGACGACGATATTCGGACAGGGGGGCCGGGGTCGCACGGAAAAGGTCCCGGCCGCCACCGACCCTGGCCGCCCGTAGATGCACCCTCACCAATCTGGCTACGGGAACAGCGGGCCAGCGGGCCGGAGGAGAGGGGATCTCCGCTGGGCGCCGGTTACCGGGGGCTGACTGCCTGTTCTGGCGTGATGGCCAACTTGTTAGGGGCTCACCCTGGTTCTGCACAACAGATGACATTTTATCATGACACTTTTAAAATGTTTTCCTCCTTTTTGTCTTGTCTTGTCGGTTTTATTTTATTTCATTTTAAGTTACTTTGAACCTTGGATTTTTAAAGAAATTTGAACCCCTCCTTTTTGTAAAGCAAATCATAAACACAAACACAAAAGGACTTCAACAAAACATACACTTTGGTTTTAATTTTTCTTCATGGATATTTAGAATTGTGTTTTTTTTCTCTTTTGGAAAAAAGAGAAACATTCAGAATTGTATGTTTTAATTGATGAGAATTGTATGTGCTACTGCTTTGAAAAAAAAGTGAATGTTTTAAAGAAACTGTGACAATAAAAATTTTTCAAAAGAAACAACCAGGTAAGTCACAAGATCTTTTCATACAAGCCCAGCCGACAAAAAAAGAGGAGCAAAATCCCCTCTCATGAAGGAAATTGGGAAAAGAGATAGATTAGATCAGATGTCTGGATCATCATCATCTTCAAATGATCTAGACAGACTGTTTCCCACAAATGTAGCCAACGAAATTTCCTTTCTGTCAATAGAGTTGAAAACATCAACCCCCAGAGCTACTGGAAGTAGCTCTGAAGGAAGTCAGTCCCAACCTCCTGATTCCCCCTTCATGGAATCCAAGGAGGGGCCTGACTTACAAGATATAGCCCCCCCCCCCCCCCCCCGCCAAGAGAGGAAAATATGTAGTTTTTTATTTTTGGTTTTTCAGACCTTTTAAAATGTTCAAAATGTTTTACCTGTCTTTTTACATAACCTTAATGACAACTCTCACCATTGCCACACTCAATGTGAGAAGCGTGAGGTCTCCAATTCGCGCACAGTCCATTTTATCCTTTTTAAGTACATTCCCGGCTGATAAGTTTTTACTACAAGAGTGCGCTATCCCCTTTTTAAAAAACTACAACAAGTGGGCTGAGGAATGGCCACATGGCCCCTCAATGTGGAGCGGGTCTAACTCCAATAAGGCAGATGGGGTGGCCCTCTTGGTTAAAAATCCGCATCTTTTGGTGATGGGGAGCACAGTGGTGAGGGACAGACGAATTCTTTTAATAAATGCATCCTTTTTAGGAAGAGAATTCAAGGTTTTAAATATTTATGGACACACAGAAAAAAATGACAGATATGACCTTTTCAAAGAAGTGCAGTCTCACCTTTTAGGGAAGAAGCCTACAATTTTAGCTGGGGATTTTAATTGTGTTATAAACAAGAAAGACAGAAGAGGTGCAGGGGAAAATTTTAGAGAAGATAAGACATCCTTTCTATTACGAGATATAGTGAAAGATTTTAAACTGACAGATGCTTTTAAAACAATGCATCCAGGGAAGTGTGGCCACACCTGGTTCAGTGGAGATGGCACAAAAGCTTCCCGAATAGATTGTCTTTTTTAGAGGCCTGGGCCTGGAGGATGCTAGATTAACCCCTCTTTTTTTCTCAGATCACTCTATGCTTTCATGCACTTTCTCACTTCCCCCAGGTGTGACTATAGGTAAGGGTTTATGGAAATTAAATTGCTCCTTGTTAGAGGACAAAGGGATAGTAGAGGGATACAAAGAGCAGTATAGTAAGTGGCAAACACTACAAGACTTTTTTGAATCACGGGCACAGTGGTGGGAAATGGTGAAGGGAAGGACACAGACATATTTTAGACAGGCAGGAAAAAAGAAAAAAGAAAAAGAAAAAAGACAGATGGTGGGACTGCAAAGAAGATTACAACGCTATTTTTATCTTAGGAACCAAGGGTTAGATTTCAATGATGAAATAAAAAGTGCAAAAAGAAATGTTAAAGATAGCTGAAAGGGAAAGTAAAGGAATCATACTCAGGAGTAAAGAAATGTAATAGGTATTTTTTCAAAAAAATACTAAATAAAAGTGGTGGAATAATAAAACTAAAAAGGAGAAGAAAAGATAAAAACAGAAGATATTTTAGAAATAGTTGAAGAACTCTACAAGGAAAAAGTGACTGAAAATGAAGTTTTAAAAGAAGTATTGACTTTTATAGAGAAAACCATAAAGGATGGTTCTAGTCTAAATAAGGATTTTGTTTCTGTTGAACTAGACAAAGTTTTAAAGAATTTTAAGAAAGGTAAGACTCCTGGAGCTGATGGACTACCCTTTGAATTTTAAGAGACTTTTTGGGATATTTTAAGACAGGACTTGTTGACAGTTTTAAATGACCTAGATGACTTAGACTCACTCCCAGATAGTTTTAGGTTGGGAATCATGACACTTTTGTACAAAAAAAGATGATAAGACAGATTTAAAAAATTGGCTTCCTATAACACTGTTAAACTTTGATTCTAAACTTTTTAGCAAACTTTTAACAACCCGAATGTCGACCTTTTTACCAGACTTGATCCACCCGGACCAAGCCTGTGCAGTCCCAGGGAGGAAGATCACGGACAGCCTAGTATTGATCAGGGATGCTATCTGTCATGCGAGAGACAGAAACATTAGATTATTAGCGCTAAATTTAGACTTTGAAAAAGCTTTTGATCGGGTCTCGCAACGGTACTTATTTCAAGTACTTGAAAAAATGGGATTTTCTGGGAGGTTCTTAAAATGGGTGGGCTTGCTTTACAACAATATAACAAGCAAAATCCTGATAAATGGGAACCTCTCAAAAGCAATAAAAATATGCAGTGGCGTCCGTCAGGGGTGTCCGTTATCTCCCCTCCTATATGTGGCAGGTATTGAACCTTTAGCACAGGCCTTGCGAAGGGACATATGGATTAAAGGACTGACCATCCCGGGGACCGGAGGACTGACAGCAAAGACAGTTTTATACATGGACGATATTAATCTTTTATGTACTGACATTGTATCGGTCAAGAGAACTATGGACATAACGGACTGGTTTGGGAGGGCTGCGGGAGCAAGACTAAATAGAGACAAGACCAGCATACAGTTTTTTGGACCCTGGGAACACACAGAGGTAGACAACGTGACTGGCATTCGACAGGAAATTAACCTTAAAATTTTGGGAGTCAATTTCGATAAAGACGGGAGTGGAAATGGAAATTGGGAAGAGTTAATGAAAAAAAAAAGACAAAGATTGAGTTTTTGGAGACTTAGAGGTTTGACCTTAGAAGGAAAGATTTTGATCATTAAGGCTGTGATTTTACCTCTGTTTTTATTGGTGTGCTCTGTGTTTATTCTCCCCAGGCCCCTGTTTCTGGCTTTGGATCGAGCAATCTTCCACTTCATATGGGGTTCCAAGTGGGAGAGGCTTCGGAGAGAGGAGATGAAAAAAGCCACCAGGAATGGAGGGAAAGGAGTGCCAGACTTCAACCTGTTCTTAAGAGCCAAATATACAGCCTTGCATATTAAATATGCAATAACTCTCTCCAGACATAAAACTGTTGCTTTAGCCCGTTACGGGATGGGGTCCTTTTTAAGAGCCAAAAGAATCTTACCCGTTGACCAGATAGTCCCCCTTACTTTCAATCCCCCCCAGCATACGCTTTTATCACAAAGTTTTTAAGACGTTTCAAACTTGAAAATGAAAAGATGGAAATTTTAACTAATCACTGTGCTATGATCTCCATTGTGCAGGGTCGGGAACAGGTTTGCCCCATACCGGGTCTCTCTTTGGTGGAGGCACAGAGAGTCTGGCGAAACGTGTCCCACCCAGCCCTCCAGAACAGACACCGGGACCTGGCGTGGATGGCTGCCCATGAGATCCTCCCGGTCAGGGCTGTGATGCACTCCCGAGGCATGTCGAAGAACCACCTATGCCCGTGGCCTGGGTGTGGCAGGCCCCGAGACCGTGAGGCACGCTCTCTGGGAGTGCAGCGTCGTGAGGAGCCTGTGGGCAAAAGCTGGCCCCCAGCAATTCCCGTACCTGCCACCAGGGGGGGTCCCAAACTACAGAACAACACTGACAGGAGAGGTGAGCCAGGGAGAAATGCCAGCAAAATCTCACACCGCCACCTGGCTCACCATAAACTGCATAAAAGATGCCATCTGTACCTCCAGAAACCTGGTGGTGGGAAAGCGCATGCAGGTGTCCCTCCACGCCACCTTACAGCTGGCAAAACACAGGCTGCAGGAGTACACCGCATGGTGCCATTCGGATGTGGGGGTCAGAGCTTCACAAGAGAAGGTTCCCACGGCCACAGACCCTGACTGCCCGTAGATGCCCCCAGTTGTACATGGAGCAGCGGTGCCCCGGTTTCAGAGGATCTCCACTGGGACCATGGAGTCGGGTCCCGGTGGTCTGTTCTGGGGGGCTGAAGGGACAGGAAATTCCCCCTTTCCCCTTCCTCTTCCCCTGTGCACATGGGAGTATGTCTGACGCGGTTTTGGTTGTTTATGGACTTTTTTTTTAAAAAAAGCGTCTGCTCTTTGGGTTTTATATGAATATCTCCTTTTAATTCCAAGCTCCATTTTTCACCCTCAACTATTTCATGTCATGTTTTTAAGGCCCCCCCCCCTTTTTTTTTTTTTGACCCCTTTCCTGTGATAGTTTTTAACTATGTTATTACATTCTACAAAAAGATGTTTTGACTCTGTTCTCTCTTCAAGATATGAAATCATGATCAAATTTTGTTGATTATAATTTGTTGATGAAACAATAAAAATAATAAAAAGAAAAAAAAAAATCTGTTCTTATCAGTTTAATATCTGATACGTCCCTTATCCGGGGACTGCATATTAAATTGATTTTTGGATCACGGAGCTGGAGCCGGGGCTTGCTCCGTCCACTCCACGCATCGGCCTGGTATTGCAGTGTCTCCAGGAACGGTGTGCTTCTCCTTTTTGGGGATTGCCGCATTTTGTGACGAATAGCAGAGCAATTAGCCTCGGCTCCCACGGTGGTCTGCCCTCGCAAAGGCTGCCTTGGGTTTTAAAGCAGTGGTTGCCGTTTATTGAGATCTCTCCTCTGACGCACTCACCTGAGGTCTTGAAGTCTTCCCGGATAACGAGCTGATGATGCATCGAATCAGGTGTGTTTGATTAAAGGGAATCACCTAAACCAGGGGTGTCAAACTCAGTTCCTGGAGGGCCGCAGGCCTGCAGAGTTTTGTTCCAACCCTGCTCCAACTCACATACCATGTAGTTTTCAAATAAGCCTTAATGACTTGATTAGCCGGATCAGGTGTGATTAATTAGGGTTGCATCTAAACTGTGCAGGGCTGTGGCCCTCCAGGAACTGAGTCCGACACCACTGATCTAAAACAGTGGTTCTCAATTCCAGTCCTGGGGGCCCCCTGCTCTGCACATTTTGCATGTCTCCCTTATTTAACAAACCTGATTGAGATCATCAACTCGTTAGGAGAGAGAACTAATGAGCTGATGATCTCAATCAGGTGTGTTTAATAAGGGAGACATGCAAAATGTGCAGAGCAGGGGGGGCCCCAGGACTGGAATTAAGAACCACTGATCTAAAACGTCCAGTGCCGGGGGTGGGGGCTTCCGGGACCAGGGTTGGGAAGCGCCGGTCTAAAAAGATGCAGCTGGTGCCAACGCTTGGCAATTTGCAGGCTCGTTCAGGTACAGCGCAGGCCACCCGTCCTTCCTTTGCCAAGGATGGCACTTGGCTCTGCGACAAGCCGTTTGGGAGTTATGAGCGATGCCGTACTTTCCGTCGCTGCAGAGCCACCTTCAGGCCGATCAGGGCGAGGCTCTGTGACGTTGCAGACGGGGGAGGGTACTACCATACCCCAGCGTTTCAGGTCTCTGTGACTTACCGTAGCCAGGATGGGCGTGGCCGTTTCCGGCTCCCTCCCCGCTGCGGCATCGCTTCTCGGCCTTTTGGCTAAGATCAAGTTTGATCTATCCAAATGGATGCAACGAGAGAGGATGCTCCTTTGCCGACCATGGTGGTGCGGCTGAAGAATACAGTTCGTTTTCAAGTGAAGACGGATGCAACTGCTGAAGTTAAGAGAAGATTTGGAAGAGACTTCGTGGTGACTGAGGTGTTGAGAGGAATGTTCGGGGTTTCAGCTTCCTTAATTTTCTGTTTACAAGAATTTTCTACCTCTGGATTTATGGATTTGACTTTTTTTCAACTAAGTGACTGTGTTGCGTTTCATACGGCATGGGAGAAAAAAAAAAAAACACCAGCGGTTAACGGGCCTGCATCTCTACCCTGCCTATGTTCAGGATTTTTTGCCACTAACGATCCACCTGTACAACCCTTTTGTGGAAGATGGAGACGTCTTAACTTTCTTGGCCAGGTATTGTGAGACTGTGAAAGGAGGTGAGCATTTGAAGGACCGTTTTGGTATTTGGACTGGAAAGAGAAGATACCTGGTCAAGTTGCGTACAGACATATCATCATCATCATCAGGTGATTTAGTACATCCACCTGGGTCTTTTTTCATTGGCTCAAACAGGGGATTTTTGCACTATCCAGGTCAACCAGTGTACTGCAGGAGGTGCGGTGTGCAGGGGCACATGAAAGCAGACTGCACAGGACAGAGATGCCGCTTTTGTGGATCTGCAGAGCACATGGCGTCAGCCTGCCCAGAACCAAAAACTTGCAGTTTATGTGGAGAAATCATCTGTTCCGGGTATGTCCTAGCAGGCAGAAAACATATGCCAGCCTGTTTAAGGAGGGACGAGGTCAGCAGACTGATTTTGAAGGACTATTGATGAGTGTTCCGGACAGAGGGAAGAGTCAAGTGGCAGGCCCTTCAGGAGTGGGTGCAGGTGGTGGAGCAGTGAGAGGGCAGACGGCGGAAACAAGGAATGGAGATGTGGTGGAAAAGGGAGGCGGTGTAGAGGAGCTTCAGATGAGTCCTTCGCAAGTATGGTCGGAGTTCGATGTTGCAGAGGTACTATGTGGCATTTATGGGGAGACGGAGCTGGGGACGGCAGAGTTTACAGGAGGCGAAGGGGAGTTCCAAGATGTGACTGGAGATCGGGAAAGGAAGTGCAGTAAAGTCCAAGTACCTGCACTCAGACAGATCCAGAACAAGGAGGCTGTGGGTGAGCTGGACACTGGGGAGAGGGTGGTGGGGGAAATGGGAGAGGTGTGGGTGGAGGGGTTTTGCAAAAGGTCAAGTCAGTTCTGCGGGAGGATGAGGGGGGAGGTGAGAAGGGGAGTGAGTGAGGGAGGGGATGTGGGGGAATGGACTGAAGTAATGGGGAAAGGGAAGGGGAGAAAATGTTTAGAGTGAAAAGGGAGCATGTGAAGTTTTTGTGGGCTTCTTTGGGTTTTCCTTTTTTCTTTTAAAAGTTTTTTTGTTTAAATGGTGTGTTTAAAGGTGGCCACATTGAATGCAAGAGGACTAAAAATGATAAAGAAGGACTGCAATATTTCTGTCTTTAAAAATGTCACCTTTGGATGTATGTTTTTTGCAGGAATGCCATTTGAAGGATAAAAAAGATGTCTCTGTTTTTTTCTGCGGGGTGGGAAATGGGGCCTTCCTTTTGGGGTGTTGGGAATGTCAATGCAGACGGGGTGGGTATTTTATTTTATTCATGGGACTTTGTTATTGAGTCTGCTATTGTTATCATCCCAGGGAGGGTAATGGTTGTGGACGTGAAATGGAGGGGGATAGCTTTTCGCTTTGTAAATGTTTACACCCCAAGTAAATTGGGTGATAGAGAGGGGTTTTTGAAAAGTTTGAATGCAATTTTGTACACAAATAGACTGCTAGTGCTGGGAGGGGATTTTAATGTGTCTTTGGACAATGCTTCTGGCAGTGCACTGGCTCAACTAGTGCCAAGTTTCTCGCTCTGTGATTCCTTTCGGGGGGCGGGAGGGAGGGTACCCACCTCCACTTGGCGAAACAGTAGGCGGCACGTTTGGACTATCTTTTTTTGCCGTCATATGTGAAGGTGTTTAATTATACTCAGGTTCCTATGTGGTGTTCAGACCACTGTCTGGTGGGGGTATGGGTGGATGTGGGAGGTGGGAAGTGGGAGGTGAGAGGCGGGGGAGGGGGGTGTGGAGGTTCAATACTTCCTTTCTGGAGGTTTTTCCAGCTCCCTCCCCGCTGCGTCATAGCATCATCGCTTCTCTGCCTTTTGGCTAAGATCAAGTGTCTGGTCACGAGGGAGAGTTGCGATTGTCTCTTGGAGGTTTCCTGGTTTGAGATCGTTCAGTATCCCGAGCCCCACAACTTTTGAGAGGTATATTGAAATCTGCGGTTTCAAGCTTCAACAGTTTTTAAGGTAAGGTGTTTTAATTATTTATTTGTTTAAGTATTTATTGTTGTTTTAAGGTTTCTTAGGCTGTTGGTGCCTCCATTATGTCGGCTGCTCGTGCCGGTGTGCGGAGGCACCACAGCGTTCGCTTTGTATTTAGTGAGGTTGAGGGGAAGCTCCTGGAATTGTCCCGCATGGACTTTTCCAGGAAGCTGATCCAAAAGACCTTAGCTTTTAAACCGAATGACCTGAACTGTTTGATGACTCTGCCCCAGAACAAAGGATTTGATGTAAGTTTTAAAACTGCTTCCCTTCTTAATGACTTTTGGCAAAGGTATGATTCGGTTAAGGCCCAGTTGTCCATGTTCACTGTGGAGAAACTTTCTGATAACACACTTAAATCTGTGATCTACCTATTCGGAACCATGATAACAGGTCTTCTGCTGACTGGTTTAGGCTTTGCCCTGAGTTATCGAAGAATTCAGAAAACGGGAACAGCTGTCCAAAGCCTCACAAGGCTGCCCGTCATGATTGAAGCAGTGGGAAGAGCGGTCAGCATTGAGACTGAGACTATTAACCGCAATATGGATTCCATCACGGAGAAGCACACGGCTTTGCAAAGGAAAATTGATGGTTTTGGAGACCAGAATGGACTAAGAGAGTAGCCGTGGAATTGGAATGCGGTTACTTGCCCCAAGACCAAACAATCTTATCTTTTTCGGCTCCCCTGAACCAGCACTGGCCTCGGCCAAGGCCGCTGCTAGAAAATCAACCCTGGGAAGAGCACTGCAGTGAGACGCTCTTGCGTTCCTCCCCCATTCTACAGACACCTGCTGATTACAAACTATTACACATACACACATACACATATATAAAGATATGCATTCACCTCCCCACCCCCGATCCCTCGCCTCCGTCGCTTTGAACCGCCAGCCTGACAAGCGGGTCTGTGACCAGCGCTGGGATTGGCTGCAGGACCAGATGGCTGCTTGCCGGAGCTCGATTACCTCCCCTGTTGCAAGTCGTGTGTCTATGGTGTATTATGTGCTTTTGTTGCTGAGGTGTTTTTCCTGTTCTCACACTGTACTCCCCAAGGAACATAGTCTGGGGGTTATTTTTTTTCTCCTCCCCTTCCTCATGTTATGCTGCATTTTTCTTCAAAAATCCCTACATTTCACTACTGATTATACTCTGTATGATTGTGTATGTGACAAATAAACTTACCTTGACCTTGATTGTCAGAATGTTCAATGAAACAGTGACTGGAGATGATATTTGTGTCTGGTTGGGTAGAGTTTGCACTGTTCGAAGCCAGCCTGTCAAAGTGTTAGATGAAGATGGCATTTGGACATGCTCCTGGCGAATTCCCATTAAACAATGGGAAGACGCTGGGGGTTACCAGGGCCTGAAACATCTGCCTTCCATGATTGTGTTGGGAGAGAACAGAGGCTACATACATTATCAAGGAATGCCTAAACAATACAGGAAATGTGGTAGGGTTGGGCATCTCGCTGAAGCTTGCCAAGAGTTAGTATGTGGGAAGTGCAGAGAAATTGGTCACAGTTTTGATGATTGTACCAATGGCAGACGGTGCAATCTTTGCGGAGAAACAAACCATCTCTACAGAGACTGCCCTAAAAGTTTTGCCAACAAATTGAAAGGAAACAAGATGGCCGCCCCACAAAAAGAGAAAATGGAGGAACAAAAGGACAAGGAGGCGGGGCCTGAGGTTTTGGCGGGAAATTTGAATTTCCTTCCAACCTCAGGGATTGGACAGGATGGAGGAAGTGGGGCGGCCAACGGGGCGGAGTCAGACATATTGGGAGAGGAAGTCTCCTCCTCCCCAGACAGGAAAAAGAAATAGAGGGTGAGGAGGAGACAGATTCCTCCCTCAAAACAGTTTCAAGTGGGAGTGAAACTGATCGTTCACTCCCAAATGCTCAGGTGCAGAAAATACCTGCGGGATCTCCATTGTTTGAAATGGAGAAAAAGCTGAGAGTAACGCGTCATCCAGATAGTTCCTCTTCGGAAGATCTGAATCGTATGTGGCCCTCAGAATCCCCTAATGAAGTGTCATTTCTGCACATAAATCCAAGAACATCATCGCCAAAGGAGCTGCAAGAGGTTTCCTCTGTGGCTCCTGAGGTGTCGAGCACTTGTCCCCCTGACCTCAGTTGTACTGAGGGAAAGGAAAAGCAGGAGCAACAACAAGTAACATGATTTTATCTGTACCTTTGGTAGTCGTCTAATTTTTGCTTCTTTTAAATGTCTCATATCTTTTTAACCACACTGCTCATGGCCCTCACCATCTCTACCATCAATGTAAGAAGCGTGAGGTCCACCATTAGAGCACAGAGCATTTTATCCTTTTTAAAAACTTTTAAGTCAGATTTGTTTTTACTGCAAGAGTGTTCTCTGCCCTTTTTAACCAGGTACAATAAGATGGAGGAGCTATGGTCCCATGGTCCCTCCATATGGAGCAGTTCAAATTTTAACAAGAATGACGGAGTTGTGGTTTTAATTAATAATCCAAACATCTTGGTGAAGGGCAGCACCGTGGTGAGGGAAGGGCGGGCACTTTTAGTAAATTTGACCTTTTTAGACAGGGATTTTAATGTTCTTAATGTATATGGTTTTACGGAAAAGAATGAAAGATATGAGCTTTTAGAGGATTTGCAGCCCCACATGTTAGGTAGGGCGCCCCTAGTGGTAGCAGGGGATTTTAATTGTGTTTTATCCCAAAAAGATAGGAAGAGGGCAATAGATTATTTTAAGGTTGACAAAACATCGGTTTTATTGCAAAATTTAGTCAAGGATTTTAAGTTAGTTGACTGTTTTAAACAACTGCATCAGAGAGAGGAGGGCTTCACCTGGTTCAGTGGTGATAGCGCCAGAGCCTCTCGAATTGACTAGGTTTTTACAAGGGACTGCCTGCCAACCGATGCAACATTGATCCCCCTCTATTTTCAGATCACATGATGCTGTCTTGCACTCTTTCACTTGACTGTAGGGGGAGGGCTGTGGAAGCTGAACTGCTCCATATTAGAAGATGAAGAAGTGGTTGGAAATTATAGGGAGCAGTTCAGCCAATGGCAGACCCTCCAAGACTTTTATGACTCACGTGCACAGTGGTGGGAGATGGTGAAGGAAAGGACGAGACAGTTTTTTAAGAAGATAGGTAGGGATAAAAAGAATAGGTTAACACGACGCATGATGGGGCTGCAAAAACCACTACAGAGGTATTTTAACCTTTTAAACAATGGTTTTGATTTTAACGAAGATATTAAAAAAGTTAAAGAAGAGATGTCAGTTTTATCCAAAATACAAAGTAAAGGTGTTATTTTAAGGAGCAGGGAGAAGGAGATAGAGGAAGGTGAAAAGTGTACCAGGTACTTTTTTAAAAAGGTCATTTCACGGGTTGGGGCAATCACGGTTTTAAAAAGTAGAGGGAGGGAAGTTTGCACCACAGAAGATATTTTAAAGGAAACTGAATCTTTTTATGAAAACTTATACAATGAAAAAGAGGTACACACCGATATGTTGGGAGAAGTTTTAGATTTTTTAGAAAGAAAAGTTGACAGCAAATGTGCTATTTTATCCCAAGATTTTACTGTTTTAGAAATGTACAAAGCTCTTAATTTTAAACGAGGAAAGTCTCCTGGAGTAGACGGACTTCCTCTAGAGTTTTATTTGACATTTTGGGATATTTTAGCACACGACTTACTGACTGTTTTTAAAGAATTTGAGACTCTCGACAGACTTCCTGACAGCTTTAGGATAGGGATAGTTTCAGGATAGGGATAGTTTCACTTTTACACAAAAAAGGGACAAGTCTGACTTACGGAACTGGAGACCAATTAAGCTTTTAAACTTTGATTGCAAACTTTTTAGCAAAATTTTATCCATGCGTATGTCGACCGTTTTAAAGGTCAAGCATGTGCTGTGCCCAGGAGGAAGATCACGGACAGCCTGATACTGATCAGAGATGCCATCTGTTACGCGAGAGAGAAACATTCGGCTAGTAGTCCTAAATTTAGATTTTGAAAAAGCAATCGACCGCATCTCGCATCAGTTCCTTTTCAAGGTACTGGAAAAAATGGGGTTTTCAGGGAGGTTTATAGCCTGGGTGGGACTGCTATACAGCCATCTGGTTAGCAGAATTTTAGTTAACGGCCATTTATCCAAAAATGTGAATATCCACAGTGGCGTCTGACAGGGGTGTCCTTTATCCCCCCTCCTGTATGTGGCTTGTATTGAGCCACTGGCACAGATCTTGAGAAGGGACAAATGGATTAAAGGACTGGACTTGCCTGGGACGGGAGGACTGACGGCGACCTGTGTTTTATACATGGACGACATAACCCTTTTAGCCACGGACGTTTTATCCATACGAAGAGCAATGGATTTGACTGACTGGTACGGTCGGGCCTTGGGCGCTAAACTCAATAGGAACAAGTCCGAGGCCCAGCTCTCCGGGCCGTGGGGAGACATAGACACGGGAGGAATTGATTTGGTTTTTAAAGACAATAATATATACTATAATAATATATAATACACACACACACACATACATATATATATATACATACATTATATATATATATATATATATATATATGCTAATTTGAGATATAAATATAAAAAACTACTTAATTTTATTTCAGCTAATTGTTAGCTTTAGTTCTTCAAGTGAAACTTAAATTAACAAAAGAAAGGGATCCTAAGTTTCTAATTTAACTTGTGCGCAAAATTGGAATATTGCATAAAACATTTGCAAATAAGTACCGAGTCCGAGAGATCAAAATTGTCGCTTACTGATAAAATGGCACTAAATATCACTCAGAAAAGTAGGAGAAGCCACTGAATATAGTAATTTTCATATACAGTATAATAAAATTACTTGCACTTCAGAGCAAGCAGATGAAACAATAAATGCGGTCATTGCTTTCGGAGGTGAATGCCAGCTGTTTGGCAACGCAGTTCTGGGAAGCAATACAGAAATACTTTGATGACAGACTTTACTCGGACATTTCATAATGACAATAACATTTCAGATGCGGAGCAATTAAATCGTCCCACTGTTACGTGGCGTTCCATATGTCACAGGCAGGCACAAGTTAACCAAAATGCTGCTTTCTATCACAATGGGGGGCAAGCCAAAATCTTCAATAATGCCACAGAAGGACCACTTTCTCAGAAATGTCTTTAGTTTACACAATTAAAAAGTGGAAAAGTTCAAGTAAATCTATTTATGTAGCATTCAATGAAATCAGTCTGAAATAGATAAAAAGACAGACTAATTCACAACATACACTGTTACAACACTGAGATTGAAAAGTTCAAGTAAAATGATTTTACGTAGCATTAAAAAAAAAAAAAAAGTTAATCTGGAGTACATGAAGAGACCATAGATTAATCAGCTCCACAATACACTTACTACTTCTAAAATCAGCCTTGATCAGCTAATTAGGAAAGGAACCAAGTACCAAAAAAAAAAAAAAAATATATATATATATTTTCTCACAATTTGTACACACTCCAAAGGCAAATAAGTCCCTAACAGTGCGAGGTGATCCCACACAATACGCACCACACAAAATACTTTAGTTCATATTCCCCCAATTTAAATTTGCTCTAGCTCAGTTCTTTAAACAAGGCTGAAATATAGTGGTAACAGCACAAGACTAAGCACAATAATATGCACAACACGACAGTAATGATGATACTAAGGGTGTATTCACACCTGTCTTGTTTGGTTCGATTGAACCAAAGACCCAGCTGAAGAGATGGTCTCGGCCTGCTTCCAAACGAACTCTGGTACGATTCGTTTAAGGTGTGAATATGAACCGGCCTCAATCCGACCCAAATTGCAGAAAGCACGCTCAAACACTCACACATATAGTTCTGTTGTTTACATTTCAATAGCTAAAATCACCTGTTTTTAAACCATAATGCTTAAACGCATGCAAATTATGAGTTTTCGTGACCACGGCGCACAGCAACGTCACATGAGCTCGCTAAATAGCCTAAAGCTTGCCGCAAAGCCCCAGCAGAAGTTACAATGAATGTGTCTGGGGGAAATAGTAAGGAGATATTTGAATTATGGGTAACACTTTACTTGAAGGGGGGGTGTGCATAAGACTGACATGACAGAATGGCTCATTTTGCAGCTCATTATGCAGGCCTTTGTCTTCTCAGGTGTGAATCACAACATTATTCATAACAATTTAGGCCTCCTCGCATACAGGCTTTCTAGACAAAAAGTGTCTTAGAAAATTTAAGTCAATATATTGTTTTCTGTGAAGGAGTAAACGACATGATTTTCACATTTTGAAGCACAAACTCTAGACTTCAAGATCCAGTTTTCAAGTATTGTGAACAAATATTCTGTAGGTGTTTTATTTCAGTGACTTTTAGTTTTTCACTACCCATGCATAAATGTTGTTTTCTCAAGAACACAAACATGTACATTCATGCTGCTCACATATTATTGTAGCCCAATTTGTACTGAATACAATGTTATCAGACTTTAGCCATTTATGTGTTTATAAGCAACTGAAAAAGCACAAATGTCAGGACATTTCAAAACTTCTCCAGGTCCCCAAAACACCCTCAGACCCCAGAGGATTAATAGGAATCCTAACACGTCTTTATTTAGTCTGTTTGGTTTCCTTCTCTGGTCTCAGATCCTCATCCACTCTGGGCAGATAAACAAACAGAGCAGCAGGTAATGCATGATCTCATGTTTGAGGAATAGTTGAGCTGCCGTGTGCCTTTCAGGACTCTCAGGGTTTTCATTTTGTTTAACTTTGCGGCTCCAGTCTTTTTGAATCCCTTGGACAAGGAGATCATCCAAAATGAATTTCTAATTTACCTAGTTCATTGTTACGGTTCCCAATTGGGAATTGATCAGGGAATTGCACATTTATCGGGGCATCTGATCCTACAATTCATACAGGGAGCACATCAAAACTGAGATAATGGAGCCAACTGGGCCCCAGCCAAAACCCAGTCTGCAAACTCTGTGTTGTGGGTCAGAGGATGGGCCTTCGTTAATAAAGGACAATCTGGAACAGCGTGCAATCCAAGAAAAACACATCTAGTGATGAGCTGAAGTTTCTTTGGACAGCTGCGGTTTCTGTAAACTGTTGATCATCAGTAAAGTGAATCTTGAACCTCTAACTGTTGATGCTCTTGATGGCATTGCTCAGTCTGGATTACTAGCATTAGCATGCTCTCTGCAGTGATTTTGAAGTGTGTTTCTAAGTCCCAATGATAAATGCAGTGAAAATTGTTACATCGCTTTCTGTGAGCTTTTTGCCAGGGTCTCTTTCATTTAGCCATCATAAGTCTGCTATCATTACAGTGCAGTCATTTCTACAGCAATCAAACATGAGTTAAATATTCAATAGTTTAGTGTCTCTGGGTTTGTTCCATGATGAAAAAGACCGTTTATTATCAGTCAGATCTGCTTTCATGCAATCACAATGCATGCTGATCCCTGGATTGAACCATTATATTTTTCTTTATTTTTGTCATTTGGTGCTTCAAAACTACAATGCAGACCTGCTTTCCTTGATATGGTTTCAAGAGCACAGTGAATCTTTCATTGTAAAATCTCCAGTGTTTTAAATTAAAATCTCCAGTGTTTTAAATTAAGGCCCAATTGATCAGTAATGATTGTGAAGTGATGCTGAAATGTGAGGAGAGATGCTCAATGATCAGTGTTGATCACAATCACACTGGAGTCGCTTCTGTTGTAAAATAAGTGTGATGAAAGTGTGAACTTAATCAAATCATCAAGAGACACATTTCTACTGAATCCACAAAAAAACAAACTAAAGCCTCAAAAGAAGGGCATTTTTTCTGATTCTTTTCTTTCATTCATCTTCTCTTTCTTCAAACACACATTGACTCAATATTCACACTCATTCCTCATCACACACTCAGACTCCTTTCTCTTCCAGTCAGAACCAAATTGAGCTTTTATAACGTCTCTCATTGATTTCAAACACCTGCCCACACTAATTAAACCTCGTTAAGATCAACTCATTAACTAGCACTTCACTTAGGCTGCATTTACACTGCAAGTCTTGATGACCAATTCCGATTTTGTGACAATATCCGATTTTTTGGACGACGTGCTTACATTTCTTTTAAAAGTGACCCGTATCCGATGTGTGCATTTTACACTGCACTTGGTGAAACAAGCCAAAAATAGCATATGACATCACAAATCAATTTGAATAATACATTGAGTTTAATTTATTGACATGGAATTCATATGGAAATGTTTTTAATGCAATAGTTAGGCAACATCTATACATCAAAATAATTATATAGCCTAGAACTTCTTCAGGGGTCCGTTCTTCGTACGTTGCTAACTCAGTTAGCTGGATTTGATTGTTGCCGATTTCGCATGATCTTGGATCATTTGGTTCTTCGAAGCTCAACCTGGACTTGCTGTCATAGCAACAGGTCCGTAAACTTAAACCTGCTCAGGAGCAGGCTTATTTCATGTGAGCAGGCTTATTTCATGTAAACAGGATTAGATTGCATCTTTTTAAGCAGAATTGATACTTAATATCTGCCCCAGCCACCGCTACTTTATTACAAGAGTACCCTACTGGTCCAGGGACAATAATTTAAAATAATAATCATTTAAAAATTAATTTGAAAATAATGTTGTGTAGTCTATAATACTATAGACACAGACAGTTTTACTCATTGAAAGATTTATTAGTGATGAAATAATTACTTTATAATTGTATTGGAGTCTTACACACATGCTATACAATCTGAGCCGTGCATTAATTTGAGTGATGACAGATATTATGGGAGGGGCTTGATGGAGTGCAGGAGATGCAGATAACTCTAAGAAACTTTAATTAATGCTGTCACGTAACAAATCTGCTTCAAAGATAAAATTAAATTAATTGCTAATTACAACATTGAAATAAAAATGTAAAGCCTGTACAAATACTAGAAGTCATAAATATAAATAATTGGGAATCATGTAAAAAAATTACAAATAAATTAAAAACAGTGCACATTTAATTTATCTATTTACATCTCATTTATCTATTTATATCTATATATTTAGTTTTGTTCGCGTGGCTGTTTCCTTATAAAGGACCAGAAATTTGTCAACTTTTTCGTCAGGTGTCTTTTTTAATGATATGATCAGTGTTGGGGGTAACGCATTACAAGTAACGCGAGTTACGTAATAATATTACTTTTTTCAAGTAACTAGTAAAGTAACACATTACTTTTTAATTTACAAGAAAATATCTGAGTTACTTTTTCAAAAAAGTAACGCCAGTTACTTTTTTCCCATTTGTGACCCTGGACCACAAAACCAAGTGTCTTAAGTGTCATTTTTTTTAAATTGAGATTTATACATCATCTGAAAGCTATAAATAAAGGACAATGAATAAATAATCTTTCCATTGATGTATGGTTTGTTAGGATAGGACAATATTTGGCTGAGATACAACTATTTGCAAATCTGGAATCTGAAGGTGCAAAAAAATCTAAATATTGAGAAAATCACCTTTAAAATTGTCCAAATGAAGTTCTTAGTAATGCATATTACTAATCAAAAATTAAGTTTTGATATATTTACGGTAAGAAATTTACAAAATATCTTCATGGAACATGATCTTTACTTAATATCCTAATGATTTTTGGCATTAAAGAAAAATGGATAATCCTAATGTATTTTTGGCTATTGCTACAAATATACCCGTGCTACTTATGACTGGTTTTGTGCTCCAGGGTCACATTTATTGACTGACAGTGCGCTGTCTGAACATGCTGTTACTGTAGTTCTAGACTAAATGTGAATGTGCATTAATTCATCCCACTCGCAAAAAACAGATTTAGTATTCATCAAAATGAATTAAAACAGTGAAATGCAAACTCAGAATATGACGCAAACCTGCAATAATTAAATATGTTAAACAACACAAATGTATCTAATCCCATTTTATTAACCAATGTCTTTGCTGCTGACCTTTGATGATCCAGTTCAATCATACTAATAACCACAAATTACTTTAGATAAACTAACAATTGTGCTTCATTGTTTGTTTATTGCTGAAGAGTGTTGATCCTTCTTCTCCTGTGCTCTACTCTTCACATGTGAATTTACTTTTCCTTCAGGCTGAGGTTTATTCATTACACTTTTTGGTGTGAAAGGGCTTTTACATTTGCTATAATTACAACTTCTTGTATTAAAAACAATCAAGCCCTGCTCATATTTAAAAAGTAACGCAAAAGTAACGTAACGCGTTACTTTCCATAAAAAGTAACTAAGTAACGTAATTAGTTACTTTTTTAGGGAGTAACGCAATATTGTAATGCATTACTTTTAAAAGTAACTTTCCCCAACACTGGATATGATGTCATTACATTGCTGTCGTGCCGCCAGCCAATCGCTGCATTGCTGATCGTGGTTTCGAGTATCGATATATCTGACCTTTTCGGGGAACACGAGAATGCGCAGTAATCTTAGACAACTTAATCCAGATATTTTAATCTAATACGCAAATTCGTTTGAAGAACCAAATTAGCCAGAGATCAGTTATCAGGATTAGAAGATCTGGAATCTTTCAAATCATCTCAGATATATTAAGCGACGTACGAAGAACGGACCCCAGGACAGTGATGATCTTCAGCTCCGCTGAGAGCTTGCGAGTGGAATAACACTCAGGTGGTAGATAATGTTAAGCATGTCGCATTGTCTGTGTTTTTTAATAATTAAAATCAAACCCGTTCATCAGTGATTGTATATCAAAAGGCAGGGACATGCTTGTGTGCATTTTATTTTGTGGCTTCACTGGAACGAACGGGACTGAAGCGCTCGTCCTTGCACGAGCCGCTGTCACTGACAACAGCAGCACATTTCAGCGTCAGATCGTCTTTTATTTAACACAAACTCTGCTACTCAACTAGAGATGTTTCATTTGTTACAGGTATGTCTGTATTTACAGGGGAATATCCGATCTGACCGCTGACACGGCAGGCGCAAATGCACGTATCCGATTCATATTTGATTTATTTTCACATATGAATGAGGCCTGAAACCGATCGGAGAATATCGGAATCCATGTGATTTTTTCCTGCTTACACGGTCGTGGGCCATATCCGATCTGTGCCACATGGGAGGAATGCAGTGTAAATGCAGCCTTAGTGATGGAGAAACACAGGGTGCTTCTCAATGGCTTTGTCCAAATACCCACACTTGCGGTCTTGGCCACTTGAGAGAGAGAGCGTGCGCGCGACAGGAAGTAAGTGCGCAAGACTGTCCCAGGTCTTAAAAACAGCAAAGCGCAGTGCCCTTAACGAACACTAAACCCACACTATCTCGAATACCGGAGCGCTATTCGAGGCTAAGTGTATCCCATCATGCATCATGTTCTGGAAATAAATCGTGAGACCTTTTGCCGAGATCTTGCGAGAGGTCATGGAAACCATTCCAATGTAAGTTAAATATTAATAATAATTAGATATTACAAATAATTTGGTAGAAAAACAGTGTTTTTACGTTTATTGGGGCAAAGATGAGTAGTGGTGATATTTATTTTGTACAACATTTGCAACTGCTTTTTATCACTTAATTAGAAGCACCACAAATTAAAATTATGTCATGTTATAGGGACAGACATTTAGAAGTTGATTTTAAAATGCAAAGTATTTAAAAATAAATTTAAAATAAAGCTGTGTAAACACTGGCATTTTTACAACACTATAAGTGTCCCACATCAGGTAATGAAAAGTTCAACACACACTTGTGGTCTTCATCCTCACTTGAACACTTGAGCCAAACACAGGAAATACGTCATTTAAGTAGTCAAGTGGTCAAGACAAAATTTGGACAAAGACAAAATCCCTCCTCGCTTCCTCGCTCCTCCTTCATCCATCCCATGACCCAGAAACCGATCGAGCTCAGCCATTTTGAAGGACATCTCAATTCTCTAATTGCACCGCAAGGAGGCGAGGAAAGAGGAGTGAGGAGTGAGCACCCACAGCTTTTCCAAACTCTCGATCAATTGAACCAAAAATGATTCAGTGTTTGGAATCGGTGGCAATGTCTGCTGATCAAAACACTGGAAATGCAGTGAAAATTCAGCACAAACATAAATATAAATACAAGTTACACCACAAACCAACTGAATGTTTTTATTTGATTGTGTTTGTTCTGTGTATTATTTCAGTTAGAAACAATTAAATATAATTCTCCTTTTTCTATTACACACACAAGTAATTAAATTCATTTAATCTATTTAAAACATCAGTTTAAACCATCAGACATCCATTCATGTGTTACCAGATCAACATTTGTCATTCTGAAATGATTGGAAAATAAAGGTGTGACATAACGAAACCTGATTTGCTGAAATCACATGACGAGTTAAAACGTAAGAAGCAAAACGTAAACATTTCTTTGTCCTACATGGAACTGTAATTATAAAAGATGCAGTGTTATTCGACTTTTAACATTTTTGAGCCAAATTTCAAAATTGTCCTATGGTGTGACTGTCTCAAGCATGGTTCAATAAATCACAACTGTTACAAATTAAAAAGAAAAGCATAAACATGTTAATAAATACCTCCGGCATAATTTTACAAGTGTCTATTTTAGTAAATGGCAATAATTTTTTTCATCCATATATTTCTGAAAGTGTAGGAACTTGATATATTTTGTCTGTGAAAACCATGTCCTCTGGTGTGACACCATATCCTGATTTTAAATTCCAGAGAAGACTTTAATTAGTTTAAGGACCCCATTCATTATTATGTTACTGAAGCCCATGATATGAGCAGATGGTCAATTTTTGTCTCAGAATTGTTCAAATATTTAACTTTTTTGTTACATTTTGTTGTCCTTTGGTGTGACACCCCTAAATTATATTTTTTTAATTAAAAACTACATGTTCACATAATCATGGAAAATTATGCAAATGTGTCTTGCAAACTGCTAATGACAGGTTACCTTGGAATAGTAAGGTCATTAATTGACACAAAAGGTTGAAACGCCCTATGGTGTGGCAGAAAATGTCCTCTGGTGTGACACCTGTACTGTCACACTATAGGAGAAAGATATCAGGACAAGGTCTCTTTATAAAGCATTTTAAATAATTAAATAAGAATGGTTTAACTCCTTTTTATTATTTTCTTGATTATTTTTAGTATTTTTAAATGCAATAATGACATTAATTTAACTATTTTCTGATGTTTTTGCAGAAAACGTACTGTTATAAAGTGTCATAAAAATAAGAATAAAATGTGATCATTTTTTCTGTTTCAAAAACAAAGTGAGGGAGAAAAATTAGTGGAAGAGAGAGGATGCGGAAATATAGATAGAATATTAACAGGGATCCACCAGAAGGGGAGGAGATCCCAAGAGAACGATGAAGAAAGTAAATAGAATCAAAATCATGCCTTTAAAAAGAGTAGCTATAAAATAAAATAAAAACATTTTTAAAAGTTAAAAAAAAAATGTTTCAATCATATATCAATAATATTTAGCTGTATCATAAATATCAATCATCAATCATATCACATGCAGCAGGGGGGCAAGAAGAGTTTCATTAACATACTGATTGACTACGAAACTGAATTTTGCTGATAAATTATTTTGTTTTGTTTAAAAAATATATTTTTATATTGTTTGTATCAAAATTAAACTTTATTTCTCATTTGACATGTTCAAAATTAAATCGAAATACTTGAATAACTACCATTTCTGTCCTTTAGTGTGACGTAACATCCTATGGTGTGACACGCATAAAAGAACCACAGATTTGTTTTTATCTCAAAATATCTTAAAAAAAAAAAACAGTTGAGTATTGCAATAGGGGAGATTCTGTTACAGAATGATCAGTGCATGAGACGTGCGGAACTATGTGCAAGGCTTTATTTCAAAAGGCGTGGTCATGAAACGGGCAAGGGTCAGATAAAATGACAGGTACAACACAGGCTAGGCAAAGAATATTCCTAGTCCAGGCAAAGGTCTATCTAGATCATCAGACAATATCCAGAGGGCTTGATAAGCCAGCAATAGTCCAGGCAAGGTACACACAGAGTCCAAACGAACAATACAAGAGCAAACTAAGGCAGGCAGAAAATCAGACAACCAGGCACTACAACGAAACTAGACTAGAACTGGGAACTAATAAAGGACTAGGAGAAGGGCTCCGTAATATTGCTATCACTGCGTAGCGATAAGCGCAACCAGTACTCGGCAGTGAGAGAGAGGAAGTCCATGGCTGCATCCGAAACCGCCTACTTCTCTACTATATAGTAGGCGAAAAGCAGTAGGCGAGCAAATAAGTGTCCGAAACCTCAGTATTCATAATAGAGTAGGCGAGAATTACCTTGGTGAAGTACTAATTCTCGCTAGATTCGGACATGCGTCTACTTAAAGTGCGTCCAAATATGCCTACTTACCTACTACATAGTAGGCGAAAAGCAGTAGGCGAGCGAATAAGTATGTCTAAAACCTCAGTATTCATAGAAGAGTAGTCGAGAAGTTCCCGGATATGCTACTGCTTCTGCCCAGATGCTTGAGTGCTCATCGATGAATACTTTTCTATCCCAGGAGGCAACGGGAGATCAATACGTCATCATCGAACATGATGGAGAACAGCGATGCGCCGGTTTACAAATGTGAGTATTATCAATCACAAACACGGTTATGTGTTAAAATCGCATTTGTTGAGCTACTGTATAGTAAACTGTTGATTTGCTGAAGGTGTAAAGGCGCTAGGCTAGACAGTAATGTTACAGTATATTTATGATTTTGCTGTAAAAACACGTTTTATTATGTAGCCTATAGCGAACAGCTCCAGTAAACACACGCACATCTCCAAAGTGCATTTGTATAAACCATACATAAAGACGATTACTAAAGGTTTATTTAATATGAGACAGGAAAATTTTCTAAAAGAATTACAGATGAGCACATCACAACATGAACAGACTTCTGAGTGAGAGATGTATGTGTGCTGTTATGTAGAATTCACTGTCAACACTGCTTTAGATGAATGTATGTAATGTAAATAAACAATTCTACATGGAGTAACTAAATAGAAGTTATCTATTTCATTAGTTCTACATTAACACTTAACCAATTAATAAAGAATAACCAATTAATTACTAATCACAACGTCTATAAAGTGAACAACTAGGTTCTTTGTGGAAACTAATTTATGAATATTTAATTTAATTTTTAATATATTTACAAATGTAAATAAGGAAATGATGCTCATGATTGGATTAGTTCACTATGAACATTTGAACTCTTAACAATAAACATGAAACACACAACACTGTCATACTTTTTATTTTTTATTTAACACACATACTTATTACATTTCAAATTTGCTCCTAACATACCTGTACATACTGAATTGTCTATTTTGTATATTGTGTTTGTGCTATTTTGCATATTGTCCATTTTGTATATTTGTACATTATTATTATTTTTTTATTATCTGTGTCCTGTCCTGTCGCTGTCATTCTGTCGCACTGTGGAGCTACTGTAACTAAAACAAATTCCTCGTATGTGCAAACATACCTGGCAATAAAGCTAATTCTGATTCTGATTCTGAGCTCCATTCAATTCAATTAATTATTGATCAAACAAAAATGAACATCGAATAATGACGTTTTCAAAAACAATTTGCATCCTTAATGCAGACATTGACAATAGAATAGAATAATTTATATAGAATAGACTGCATTTATATTGTTAAGCACAAAACCACATCTTCCAGATTACAATGTCTGGTAGAATATCACTAGTGCCTCACAGAAATGTATGGCTGTACAGTATGTGTCAGATATAAAATGTTAAATAAGTTTATTGTAAATTACTTGTGATATCCATGTTAATCCCTCACTAATAACTCAAGCCGTACCTTGTCAGTAGTCTATATCCCATGGCTTATGACAAAAAGATTTATGGCTTTGACCTTTTGACCTCCCCCACACGGCCCACACACATCGCGACCACCCACATCGTGTTGACCCCGTGATCCCTCAAATGAGATCCAGATGTTGCAATCGTCATGCGTGGAATTCCGACGTCATCTGTGGATAAGATTTGTTGTTTGTACGTGTCAGTCCGGTGACAGGAGATAAAATGAAGCCCTGAGGAATGTTTTTGAAGATTTTTATGCTCATCCGGGGGGGTTTGCCCATCTGCGGACCACGTGTCCGGTTGCATTCCAAGGCATGGTGTGTTATGGGCTCTCTCTACGGGAGATGTATGAAAAAGATATTGGATTTAAGGACATTAACAAGAATAAAGAGCAGTCGGCCCCGGGGAGCAGTCGCGGGTTCGGTGCCTTGCTCAAGGTCACCTAAGTCGTGGAGAGAGCGCTGTACATTCACCCCCCTACAATTCCTGCCGGACCTGAGATTCGAATTCGCAACTTTTGGATTACGCGTCCAACTCTCTAACCATTAGGCCACGACTTCCCCACAAGTCCGGACATGTCAAATTTTTATTCACATTTATTTGTATATTTGTATTAGTATCACAGAAAATTAAAGTTTCTACATTATATTTAGAACCTTTAATATTTATATTTACATTATATTAATGAATTTATACTGTATCATCCCCTAAACCTACTCAGCAAAGTAAACTTTCTTAATTTTTTTTTATTTTTCATAAACATCATTTAGTATAATTAAATTTTATTTAATTATAGCATTTTTTTTTATTTAATTTTAAAAAGTTATGCTCGTGGGTACAATCATTTGGAGTATCACTACACTCCATAGACAAAATTATTTTTTACTGTACACCTACCAACATTCTACATACAACCATTTTTTTTTATAAAATATTGTTTTTAAGCGATCTGAATTATGAGGACTCAAGAAGTTGAATCATTAACCACGTTGTCATATCAGTGTAATACCTGTCATTATACAATTTTGTATCATGATAAGTCATATAAACAAGCACGCACATAAACATTTCAAGCTAAAGAGAGACTTCTCTATTTTAAAGGATATGGAGATATATAATTATATATGACAGCATGTTACTACCATGTTACTAAAGCAAATCATTCATCATTCATTTTAAACAAGTATTCAACATTTAAGTTTATTGATCTTATAAGACACGTAGTAACAAACATGTTACTAAAGCAAAGCAAAACATTGATCATACATTTTAAAAAAGTATTCAACATTTATTTAACATCATTATCTTCATTTAAAGAATATGGTAATAAACAAAATATATAATTATATATGTCATTGTAACAAACATGTTACTAAAGCAGAGCAAATCATTTATCATACTTTTCTTTTTTTTTTTTAAGTATTCAACATTTAAGTTTATTGAACTTATAAAACACATAATTCTCTTATTTTAAAGAAGGTGGTAAAAAAAACTGATTATATATAACATTCTGTATAAAAATAAAACACTTTACATTATTCTGGGGGCAATGATGTTCATACCTCGAATGAAATGTTTACAAAATGTACCTAAGTTGGGAAATTAAGTCCTGCTTTGAGCTCTTCTAACTCACAAGAGTAAAATATCTGAGTTGGGTGAGCTGACACACACACCCACGCGCACACACACACACACACCCCCCCACACCCACGAATTCAGATTATTCACCAGGCTGTCACTTCTAGTTGGATGTGTGTGGACTCGAATACCGAGGCATGTAGCATGATCAATCATAAAATCAGTAGCCAACTAACAGTTCACAATTAAATCCATATCCTACCTTTTTCTTGTATCCAGATAAAATCAATCCATGGAGATGAACGTTTAATCCTCAAGCATTCTGAGCATTATTCCTGCTTGCTGGCTTTCACATCAATCCACATGTCATTCGTTATGCTATTTCATTCAAGTCAGTATAAGAGCAATTATGCTATGTCTAGCATTCTTTTACGTTACTGAGCATAGCAAATACATTGTTTGCAAAACGGTCACATGTTTTACTTTTAGTCTGCTTGTTACTGTCAAAAAAAAAAAAAAAAAAAACTTTATGCAATAGCCTATATGAGATAGCCCATGATCACTAGATTTTATACAGGTGTTACTGTAACATTTTTGTAAATGGTGATCAGCAACCAAATATTGATAATGTGGAAGTTACTGCCTTTTGCCTTGGTGTGACTTCTCATTTTTTGCAGACAATGCAAAAGCAGAGTACAGTAACTGCAAAATAAGGGTCCAGTGTCCAGTGTCCTACCTAGAATTAATTTGGCTGGACAAATAAAAAACTTTAAAGTCATTTTTCTCAGTTCCACACTCTTGCAAGTTAAGGTCTCTTGCCCTTGTAGGGCAGCATGTTACGAATCTGGTCTATGAACTTCCGTTCACTCACCACCAGAGGTCACCCGCTCACCACATGGACTCTTGCACTACATTACTGTTGCACTTCACCATCAGACTACAGTTCCCATCATCCATTGCACTGACAACACACACACACACACACACACAGCTGATTGCACTAATCACATGCTCACACCTGAGAACTATCACACAATCACACACCCTACATAAACCTTGGACTTCCTTGTACAGATCGCAGAGTATTGTTTAGCGTTTATCACAGTCATTGCTGATAGCTACTTTACGGAGCCTTTCTTAGTCTTGCCTAGCCTTTTTACCCGTGTTTTGATTATTGCTTTTGTGTTTCCTGGATTAACACTTTGCCTTTCCGTTCGGACTCCGTTTGCACCTCTCTTGGACTATTGCTCGTGTACCTGGATTATCTCTCTGCCGTGCCCTGTTGGATATTGTTCGCCGATCGTAGACCCACACTTGCCCTAGGACTACTGTTTGTCTTGCCTGTGTTGTACCTGTTTGCCATTGCATGAACCTTGCTTGTTTTGTGACCACGTCCCTGAATAAAAGCCTTGCAAATGGATCCGCTAGTCTCATCGGCTCCGTAACACAGAAGGAAAGATAAGAAAGGCTTCTATGCTGTATGTATTTAATCTCTATAAATATAATTTACTTTTTATACTTTAAAGTCTCTCTTGTTTTGGTTCCCTGTAAAAGGGTCGGTACTGTTTACTGAGTACGGTACGGTACTCTATCTTTGTCACAAAAATTAGCGTAAGAAAAGTCAGTCTTTGTATTGTAACACCTCGTCTCTTTAAGGATGTTACTCTGAGGGGTTCAACAGATAATTGACGTGTACTGATTGAAGTACTCTTCACAACACAAATTAATTTTAAGTTCTTATTTATTCTTCCCACAAGTGTAACTATACAGGTGCAAAAAAAAAAAATAACCCAATGAAGAAAGTATGTCAATTTAAAGTTACTTTGATTTATCAATGAGGTAAAATAAACTCATCGTCCCATGTGCGGTTGAGATACGAGGAGCGATGAGAGATGAAACAGTTTAATCCATGAAATACTCTGAGTGCAATGCAATGTTTCCAAATCCTATGAATCCCCAGTATCATTCGGCGTGTAGTCGTGCTGAATGCCACGTTGGATGAACCCACAGGTATTAGTTTCATTACTGGCCTAGATCGTCATCGTAGAATGTACACCTCATAACCACAGATGCTTTAAATTGCATCTGATCAGTGCATTTTGAAGAAAGGCATTGTTTGGAGAATCGATAGTTACAGAAGCTGTACACAAAAATATATGAGTCCTTTCTAAAGAGAAAGCAAATGGCAAACAGCAGCATTTCATTTTACAAATCACGTAACGTTTTGTCCGTTACATACCACTCCCTTCGGTGTCAAAATTTGACACATGGCAAGTTTCGAATATGGTAACTGTCAATCTGGGTAGGATCAGACAACATTGATACTCTGTAGTTTACTGGACCTAGCTTTTTTACTACTTTAGCGGGCCCTCGCCATTTTGGGGAAATTTTTGCCATAAAACCATCATCTGCACGAGATAGAGGATGAGTACGCACCCAAACTATATCACCCTCCTGGAAGTCTTGGGTTCTTCTCTTGAGGTTGTAATACTTTTTCTGTTTAGATTGTGCTTTCTCAACATTTTCTCTGAAGGTTTCATACAGTAGTTTCTGGCGATCAATAGTATTGTAGCTTGGTTGCTCTGGATTGGGTGGATTCTGTAGAGTTCTTTGTAGCGGTCCGTTCAATTGACGTCCAAGGGCTATTTCAGCCGGTGAGAAGCCTGTGCTTTCATGCCATGCTGTATTCAAAGCAAATCTAAATTCACAGATCCACTGATCCCAAGTTCGATGATTATTTTCAACATAAGAGGCGATCATGGTTTTTAGATTTCGATTAATGCGTTCGGTCAGGTTTGATTGAGGATGATAGGCGGTTGAGAGTTTTTGGGTTACCTGCCACTGCTTGCATAACTGATCCAGGAGATTTGAGGTGAATTGAGTGCCTCTATCAGAAACAATGAAGGCTGGGGTTCCCCACCTTGTGAATATCTCTTCGATGAGAATACGAACAATGGAGGTAGATTTGGCAGATCTCATGGGTAAGACCTCTACCCACTTAGAGAAATAGTCTACCACCACTAGAAGATATTGATTTTGATGGGTACTCCGTGGGAATGGTCCCATAATGTCCATGCCAAGCATGTATCCAGGTTCAACGATGGGCACGCTTTGGAGACCTCCTGCTGGTTTCAGGTTCGTCGGTTTATGCTGCTGAAATTTTTCACACTGTTTACAGTGTTGTGTAATGCCTTTGTGGAGGAAAAGAACACACACACACGCTAAGTGCAACAATACATCCCTGAGGTCCGATTTCCTGCCATAAAACCTCCTTATCAAGAGACGTTGTTAAAACAAGGAGTTGGAGGAGAGCATCTTGAATGTGGTTTAAAACAGGACTTCACTTGGTTCTTATCACTTAACCATAACTCGACCGAAACAGGACAAAACATCTGCTTATGGTCCAACAACATGTCATGGATCCCCTGATCGTTAATGCATAATTCAATGATTTTTATCAACAAGAAAAGACGTTTTTACGACAGACGTTCAGCTAAGAAAGACCAGATCTCCACAAACGTGACATTCTCATGACCTGGTCAGTGACTTTCCTGACCTCCCGTTTCTCTCACATTCCAAACTGAAACACCCCTCAATATCTCTTTTTGGACAAGGAACACCCGAACTGTTATTGACTTTGCTAAAAGGACTCAAAACTTTTATAAAGTGTTCCAAAAAGACAATTAATAATAATCATTGCTGCTATTAGAAGCAAGATATATATATATATATATATATTATAGATACAGACAATAAATATATATTGCTGGTTGTATTTTATGAAATGAAATTAAGCTTTCTGTGTTATTGTAACCAATGATATCTTCTCAATCTGTGACATAACTTTTTCCTGTGTTTAATTCATATGCGTGGCGGTATTATTCACAATTTAAGAGTTTAATCTTTGCCTTAACCACGGAGTAGATAAAGTTATTATATGTGTATGCCAAGTACCTGTTGTTTGGTCTTGAATAATAGCTGATTTCACAAACAACAAGTTGGTGTGAATGAAAATTACCCTTAGCACCATAATGTATGATTATAACACATATAGAAATCTGCCAGGATATTTTCTTCATGTGACAAAATAACTAAGCAGATAAATTTACTGCATGGAAAATAAGCCGTGTAGGTGGAGCTCCGCCCTTCAAGAACTATTTCATTGGAAGAGCATCGAGTGGGAGGAACCGAAATCTCCGGTCTAAAATACTGACTCCCAGCTCTCTCTGCTCTCTGCTCGAAATCGCGCGCTTCTTTGAAACTTGGAGCTACTCCAAAAGAGCTCGCAGCCTTAACATCTGGCCGAGTTTGAACATTGAACCAGCACAAATCTCTGAAGAAACCCTTGAAAGTCTGAAGCTACGCGAAAGGAACACAAGAGCATCATCACAGCCCCGAAACAACCAACAAAGGGCATCCCCAGAGTGACGTCACGCGACGACAGGCGGGATTCCTTCAACCAGCCAGGAAACGAAATGACAGATCAGCGTCATTTCAAAATAAAAGCAAGTATCAAACAACCTCTATTCTGCTGAACTGGTCGTATCTATCTCTAAAGTAAAATTAATAGAGTTCTCCTCTTGATGATCGACACGGGTAAAATCGTGTGGAAATAGCAAAACAGTGCTATATTTTAATCATTCTCAATTGCAACAATTCATTGCCTATGTTTGTGTATGTATGTATTTTGTTTTATGTTATTTAGCTTAGTTCATGTATTTTAGTAAGATAGCAAATAAACTCTTGTTTGACTTATAGAGAAGTGCCCTGTGTTTTGTTGTGAAATATTCAAATCAAACTTTGCCCAGATTACGTTACCTATGCTCATAACTGTCATAAGGTTATTTAAATAATTCTGTATTATTATATCGTGGCCACGAGAATAAACAGAATTTCTCAGATATACTGAAATCTAACAACTCGCTGGACGATTGTTAAATAAGGTATAATTTGGACGTTTTGATTAATATCAATTGATCATATCAATATCAGACTTTAAGATTCCCTAAAGCTAAAATAAAGCTTAAACCAAAGAGCTAAATTAAACAATGTAAAAAGGGGTAAAATCCTTTACAGTTGCCATATGTCGGTACGCATGGACGGCCAGTAAGCAAATTCTAAGAGTCTCATTAAAGTTTTAAACTTGCCTAAATGTCCACTGAGGGGGCTGTCATGGGCATAAGTTAAAAAACTTCCTCCAAACTAGCAGGTACTACAATCTGGAATCTCTGACCTCCTTTAGAGACTGGAACACTCCTGAATAAAACATTTTTAAAGACATAGTGAGTTCTCATTAGATCAGTGGTATTTAGATTTTTGGCTTTTACCATGATTTCTTGGCACTCTGTGTCTTTATTCTGCTCAGCAGCAATCTGAAACAAGTCCATTGGCAGGTCACAGGTAATAGGATTAAGAACTTGTTTTACTGGTGTGTGCATCATCAGCTGCATGTCTCCGTGACAAGACATCAGGTACCACATTACATTGTCCCTTTCTGTAACGAACTGTGAAGTGATAGCCTTGAAGTCTGATAGTCCACCTTTCCAATCTAGACGAAGGTTTTGGGTGCTGGAAAAGCCAAACCAAAGAGGCATGGTCAGTGATAACCTCAAATGCTCTACCTTCAAGGTAATGATGCCACTTTTCCACCGCCCAGACTACCGCTAGACATTCCTTCTCAGATGCCGAATATGATCTCTCAGCACCTCTCAGCAATCTGGATGCATAAGCTATTACTTTCTCTTGTCCATCCACTTCCTGTGTCAGCACTGCTCCTAGACCAACATCGCTGGCGTCGGTTTGTACTTTAAAAGAAGAATCAATATTGGGTGCATTTAATACAGGGGCTTTGGTCAGATCATCTTTGATGAGTTCAAATGATCTCTGGCACTCGTCTGTCAACACCCACTTAGCTACTTTTTTCTTGTGCATGTAAGGGTGCTGCTTTAATGGAAAAATCTGAAATGAACCGGTGGTACCAAGCTGCAAGGCCTAGGAACCGCTGTAATTGTTTTAGGGAAGTTGGTGTTGGGAAGGATTTGACCGCATCAACCTTGTCAGAATTCACTTTGACTCCATCAGCAGTGATTGTGTGACCCAAGTAGTCCAGTGATGAACATATGAATTTGCATTTCTTGAGATTGAGAGTGAGAGCAGTGTGCAGACTGTTGAATACTTGTCTGAGATGTTGCAGGTGGGTTTGGATGTCTGATGAGTATACAATGATGTTGTCTATGTATACCATACAACACTTGTTCTTGTGCTCTCTGAGAACTTGTTCCATCAAATGCTGGAAGGAAGCAGCTGCATTTTTGAGGCCAAAGGGAAGACACAAAAATTCATAACCCAGATGCAGTTATGAATGCAGTCTTCTCCACACTTGCAGGATCCATCGCCACTTGCCAATAGCCACTCTTCAAATCTAAAGTGCTAAACACCTTGGCTCCTTGCAGAGAATCCAGTATATCTGTAATCTGGGGCATCGGATATGCATCGAGGTGAGTTTTAGAATTGAGACCACAATAATCAATGCACAACCGAGATCCACCGTCCTTTTTATCAACTACCACAACAGGTGAGGCCCATGGTGAAGTAGAAGGTCTGATGATTTTTTGTTCAAGTAATTCTTTGATTTGTCCTTCAATAAACTCATTCTTTACTCTTGAGACTCGATAAGGTCTCTTTCTCAAGGGAAGATCATCAACTGTTTTGATTTCATGTTTGATGCAATCAGTACGTCCTAGCTTGTGAGTGCACACTGATGACCAGTCATACAAGAGAGATTTCAACTGGTTCATTACCTTGAGCGAGGCATGAGAATTTTCCACAGCTTGATCGATGAGCTTCATGTCTTCCTTATTGTGGATCAAATCAACACCACCTTGTGCAGCATAAAACTGGATGGCAGCGTTCTCGTGCAGTTCATTAAAACAAATAGGGTGACTGGTGTTGGCATCAGGCAAGTAAATACGTGAAGAACTAAAATCAATGGTTACTTTGGCTTCCTTTATAAAATCCAATCCCAGGATGACAGGAACAGCCAAGTCTCCATCATTCATCACGTAGAATGTGACTGCAAGCTTCACTCCATATACTTCACACTCCCAGAGAACCTTTCCTCGAGTTCGCTGGTTTTGACCATTAGCGAGCATAAAAGTTTGGGTACTTTTGATCAAATGCTCATCATTTCTTCTCAACCTCTGCCAATTTTTTTTGTTGCAGCAAAGAGAAGGTGCTTCCTGTGTCAATTACAGCATTAAAATAAGTGTGATTTAAAATTATTGGGGTTTGCAGCACATTATTATATTGAGAGTCGGTAGTTGGATCAAAGAGCATGAGGTGGTTTTCCACTGGAAGACTTCTTCCTCTGTTCCTCATCTTTTACTTGATTCCATCTCTTTTTATTTTCCACCCAATCTTTCTCTATCTGAGTACCGAGACGGACCAGATCATCAACCGTCTTTACAGTTCCCCTTAACAGTGAAGCCAATCGAGGACTGCAGTTTCTTAAGGTCGCTTGAACAATCTCAGCTTCAGCTATTTTAGGATGATTCTTCAGGCACAGCGCTCTGTAATTAAAAGCAAAATTTCTAATGTTCTCATTAACCCCTTGACGATAATTTGCTAATTTTTGGGCAGCAACTTCTTTATGATCTTCATTTAAAAATGAGAAGAGAAACTTTTCTTTGAAAGAAGGCCAATCACTAATGTTTTGCTTCTCCGCTCTCCACCAGCTCTTAGCAGTACCTTTCAAACTCACAGATAATGATGCTAACAGCTCTTCAGCATACAGAGGTCTCAGCTCATTATATTCTTCAAATCGATCAATAAAATCCATTGGGTCCTCAGAATCAAGATTACTGAAGGTAGGTAATTCAAGTTTAACTGGAGGATTAGGAGATGAGGAAAGATAAGTTACTTGCTTTGAGCTGTTTCGTGAAGCTGGTTCAATCTTGAAAAGAGTTTGAGACATCTTATGAGCAGAAGAACTGGCGTGCACAGGAGTAGACATGAGGGGTTTGAAGGCTTTGAGTTGATGCTCTAGTTGTCGGTCTCGTCGCTTTAAGCAATCCACAATACTTTGGCTCATATCGTCGATTCTGGAATGGAACAGCTGCTTAACGCAATCCAACTCTCTTTGCAAACAATAGTTAATTCTGTCTTCACATGCTTTCAACTTTGCACTCATTGTTTCTGTGGTCACAAGGTCACGGACACGATGCTCGAGATCAGCAAGATGCTCCTCAATGCTACACATACGCTGGGCAGCTTCTTCATTGTCGAACTGCAACCTGTCTTCATGAAATTCAAGTGGTGGAGGAGGTGGCGGCAAGTCATCGGGTTTAGAATTAAGGTCACCTATCTGATCAGTGAATCTATCCCTCTTCGTCCCTTTCCAAGATGGCGCTGCTATGTTCGGTCGCCGTCCGGGTCGCTCCGCTAAGACTATGCTTTTATTTACTTTTTTACTTACTTTTGATTTCTCTTTTTACACACATAACGTCGGCACTGATCACCTACAACAAAAGTACACTCTTGGACATTGGAAACCGCTTCACTAACCTGGTTCAGAACACTTTATCACCGAATCCATCATGGCCTCTTGAGATTCTTCGGAACGCGGAGAACAAAGGACACAGGAGACGGAACAAAAAACACAGTGGAAATAGCGCTGGTATTCGAAACAGATTGAGGAAAAGGGCTCACAGTCCTCCTTTACCGAGCATTCTGCTCGCTAATGTCCAATCCTTGGAGAATAAGATGGATGATCTTAGAGCCAGGATAAGTTTCCAACGGGACATAAGGGACTGTAACATCATCTGTTTGTCTGAAACATGGCTCACGCCCTCGGTTCCGGACACTGCTCTAACGCCGTCTGACAACTGTTTTACGGATGGACAGAACAGCGGAGGCCGGTAAATCCAAAGGTGGAGGAGTGCGTTTCATGACTAACAAGAAATGGTGTGACCCCAGGAATATCTCCTCTCTGTCGCGATCCTGCTCGCCTCATCTGGAACATCTATCCATTATTTGCCGCCCATTCTATTTACCCCGCGAGTTCTCTGCGGTCATCGTTACTGCTGCTTACATTCCACCTCAGGCAGACACCGGCTTGACTTTGTCTAAACTTCACGACGTGATCAGCGGCTACATTAACAAACATCCTGACACTGCCTTTATCATAGCGGGGGATTTTAACAAAGCCAACCTCAGGCAGGTCATGCCGAACTTTCACCAACATGTATCCTGTCCAACTAGAGGACCGAATACACTGGATCATTGCTACTCTCAGTTTAAGAATGCCTACAAGGCCCGCTCACTACCGGCTTTTGGTAAATCGGACCACGCCGCCATTTTCCTCACACCGGAATATAAACAAAGGCTCGCACAGGAACCCCCGGTGAAGAGGGAAGTGACGCGTTGGTCCTCCCACTCTGAAGCTATGCTACAGGCGGCTCTTGATGACGTCGACTGGGACATGTTCAGGGCGAGCTCATCTGACGTCAGCGAGTTCACGGATGTAGCAGTGAGCTTTGTAAATACACTTACCGAACAAGCTACAGAAACGATTACTGTAAGGACTTTCCCTAATCAGAAACCGTGGGTGGACCGAACAATCCGTGATGCGGTTAACAAACGCACTGCCGCATACAACGAGGCTCTTTTGTCTGGGAATATGAGCGTGTACAAAGCATCGTGTTATGCTCTCAGACGAGCAGTAAGTGCCGCCAAACATCGTTACAAAGAGAGAATTGAGTCTCATTTTCAGCTCAATGACTCTCGACGCATGTGGCAGGGACTAAGGACCATCTGTGCCTTTGGAAACAAATCCTCCGCGGAGGTGAGTGCAGATCCGTCGCTGGCCGACGAGTTAAACACCTTCTACGGCTGCTTTGATTGCAACGGCGGCAGCGCGGCTCTGCCGAGCAGCGCGTCAGGAAGCAGCAGGCAGAGAAGCGAGAATCATGTGATCACCATGTCGGAGGACGAGGTTCGGAGGGCACTAAAGGGAGTGAACATCAGGAAAGCGGCTGGACCTGACGGGATCACAGGCCAGGTTCTGAGATCATGCGCTGATCAGCTTGCTGGTTTGTTCACTTCTATCTTCAACGAGTCCCTTGCTACCTCTGTGGTTCCCACCTCCTTTAAAAAAATCCATCATCATCCCTGTGCCTAAGAACAATAAACCCTCCTGCCTGAATGACTATCGTCCAGTGGCCCTCACATCAATAGTCATGAAGGTTTTTGAGAGACTTGTTAAGAGCCACATTAGCTCCTCCATCCCTGTTACTTTGGACCCTCTTCAGTTTGCTTATCGCTCCAGTAGATCAACTGATGATGCCATCTCTCACATTCTCCACTCCTCCCTCACACACATTGATAGCAGCAATGGGAACTATGCAAGACTGCTATTCATAGTATTGAAAGCTGAGCTATAGTCTATCGTCCCCACCAAGCTAGCTGTCAAACTCTCAGACCTCGGCCTAAACACTCCACTCTGCGACTGGATTCAAGATTTCCTCACCGGCAGACCTCAAGTGGTGAAGGTAGGCCAGTTCACCTCCAACTCCATTACCCTGAACGTAGGAGCCCCGCAGGGTTGTGTCCTGAGTCCCCTGCTCTACTCTCTCTACAAACATGACTGTGTGTCCTCTCACAGATCCACATCTATTATCAAATTTGCTGATGATACTGTGGTTCTGGGCCTCATTTCCAAACAATGATGAGACCGCATACTTGGATGAGGTGGAGAGATTTACTCTCACCATGGTGCCAGGACAACTGTCTCTCTCTGAATGTGAGCAAAACTAAAGAGCTGATTGTGGACTTCAGAAAGAGACACCTGCTGCCCTACACTCCTCTTGTGATCAGCGGGACCCCTGTGGAGAGAGTAAGCAGCTTCAAGTACCTCGGTGTAAACATCTCAGAGGACCTGACTTGGACTACACACATTCAAACACAGGTTAAGAAAGCCAGGCAAAGACTGTACCATCTGCGACAGCTGAGGAAATTCAGGGTCTCACCAACAATCCTTATGCAGGGACCATAGAAAGTGCATTGACTCAGTGCATCTCAGTGTGGTATGGAAACAGCTCCAGTCAAGACTGCAAAGCCTTGCAGAGAGTTGTGCGCTTAGCTGAGCGTATCTCTGGGTCTGCTCTCCCCTCTCTGCAGGACATCTACCTCAAACGCTGCAGAAGCAGAGCTGTCAAAATCATCAAGGACTCAAATCACCCTGGAAACTGCCTATTCACTCTGCTGCCATCTGGTAAGCGCTTCCGCAGCCTGATGGCAAAAACTGAGAGACTTAGGAGGAGTTTCTTCCCCAAGGCCATCAGACTCCTGAACTCAAACTCAGCCTCTTAACATCATCTGACTTACTTCATAATCACTAATCACACGCTCATTATTCTCTACCTCATAACTGTCAGTGTCATTTGCACACAACACTTTCTGTGTCTTGATATCATATCTTATTTTTTATATATATTTTTTTTTTTTGTGATTGGCTGCTTCATGTCAACCATGTTCAACCTGTTTGCACATTCCTCTCTGTACAGTCATGCTTATCTTAATATTTAATTCTACAGCATACTGTCATGCACATTCTTGTATATTTTATTCTTTATATCTTATTTTTTATTCATTTTATTTTATGTATACTTCCCTTGTGTTGTATTTTTCAATATTTGCACTGTCCATGGAGCGGACCCAACTCACATTTCACTGCTGGTTATACAATCTCTGTATAGTCGTGTATGTGACAAATAAAACTTGAAACTTGAAACTCTTCCTCAGAATCTAAATATAACTCACTGAAGGTATCAATGAGATTAGCTACAGGGTCTCTGCGCTGAACGAAAGCTTCATCTGAGAAATCAGCGATGGGTGCATCCTCTTCCATTGCAGATGATGGTTTATAATGGTTTATAATAGATGCATTAGGATCAGCATTCATAGACATTCTGAACTCCATTGGGGTTAGACAACACGTTTCAGGACCTACTCATAATCGAAATCATAGTCTAGATTTAATACTGTCACATGGAATTGATGTTAATGGTGTTGAAATTCTGCAGCAAAGCGATGATATATCAGATCATTATCTAGTCTTGTGTAAACTCCATATAGTTAAAGCTGTCAATTCAACTCCTTCTTACAAATATGGTAGAACCATCACTTCTACCACAAAATACTGCTTTGTAAGTAATCTTCCTGATTTATCTCAATTCCTTAGCATGTCCAACAACTCAGAACAACTTGATGATGTAACAGAAACTATGAACTCTCTATTTTCTAGCACTTTAGATACAGTTGCTCCTTTACGCTTAAGGAAGATTAAGGAAAAGAGTCCACGGTGTAATGAGCACACTCGCACTCTAGAGAGAGCAGCCCGGAAAATGGAGCACAGTTGGAGGAAAACAAAACTAGAGGTATTTCGTATAGCTTGGCGGGAAAGTACCCTATCCTACAGAAAAGCTTTAAAAACTGCTAGATCTGATTACTTTTCGTCTCTTTTAGAACAAAACAAACATAACCCCAGGTATTTATTCAATATAGTGGCAAAATTAACAAAAAATAAAGCATCAACAGGTGTTGACATTTCCCAACAGCACAGCAGTAATGACTTTATGAACTATTTTACTTCCAAAATTGATACTATTAGAGATCAAATTGTAACCATGCAGCCGTCAGCTATATTATCACATCAAATAGTGTACTATAGATCCCCTGAGGAACAATTCCACTCATTCTCTACTATAGGAGAGGAAGAATTGTATAAACTTGTTAAAGTTTAAAGGTGTGCTATTTAATAGTAATCTCTCCTTTGACTGCCACATTTCTAGCATTTGTAAAACTGCATTTTTTTCATCTCAAAAATATATCTAAACTGAGACCTATGCTCTCAATGTCAAATGCAGAAATATTAATTCATGCGTTTTTGACCTCAAGGTTAGATTATTGTAATGCTTTATTGGGTGGTTGCTTAATAAACAAATTACAGATGGTTCAAAATGCAGCAGCTAGAGTTCTTACTAGAACCAGGAAGTATGAGCACATTAGCGCGGTTCTGTCAACACTGCACTGGCTCCCTACTAAACATCGTATAGATTTTAAAATCTTGTTAATTACTTATAAAGCCCTGAATGGTTTAGCTCCTCAGTACTTGAGCGAGCTCTTATCGCATTATAGTCCTTCACGTCCACTGCGTTCTGAAAACTCTGGCCATTTGATAATACCTAGAATATCAAAATCAACTGCGGGCGGCAGATCTTTTTCCTATTTAGCGCCCAAACTCTGGAACAATCTACCAAACACTGTTCAGGAGGCAGACACACTCTGTCAGTTTAAATCTAGATTAAAGACCCATCTCTTTAACCTGGCGTACACATAACACACTAATACACTTCCATTATTCAAATCCGTTAAAGGATTGTTAGGCTGCATTAATTAGATCAACCGGAACCGGGAACACTTCCCATAACACATGATGTACTTGTTACATCGTAAAAAGATTGACATCTACGCTAATATTAGTCTGTTTCTTTCTTATTCCGAGGTCACTGCATTCACCAGATCAGATGGTGGATCAGCACCTAGAGACGACCTCTACAGCCCTGAACGTCAGCGGAGACCAGGACACCTAGATGAGCCCCAGAGACAGACCCCCAGTAAGGACCCCGTCACCTAGACAGCCATCAGGAAAAGACCTCGGGAACCAGTTGAGCCCTCCAATCTGACTTTGCAGCAGTTGGAATTGAACTGCTGTGTCGTCTGGCCAGAGGAGAAATGGCCCCCCGACTGAGCCTGGTTTCTCCCAAGGTTTTTTTTTCTCCGTTCTGTCACCAATGGAGTTTTGGTTCCTTGCCGCTGTCGCCTCTGGCTTGCTTAGTTGGGGACACTTCATTTCCAGCAATATCGTCGACTTGATTGAACAGAAACTTTTTGAACTGAACTGAGCTGGACGATGCCATCACTGAATTCAATAATGAAATGCCTTTAACTGAAAATTGAGTGTTTAATCTTGTCATTTTACATTATTGACACTATTTTCCCATTTTGATATTGTGCAGTTGCTTTGTCACAATTTGTATTGTTAAAAGCGCTATATAAATAAAGGTGACTTGACTTGACTATAATATTTGTTTGTGAAGAGTGATCAGCAGTCAATTTATTTTTATTAAAAGGGACTCCGTAAAGTTCAATTCGGAGGGTCCCTGTTCAGGCACCAATCTGTAACACCTCGTCTCTTTAAGGATGTTACTCTGAGGGGTTCAACAGATAATTGATGTGTACTGATTGAAGTACTCCTTCACAACACAAATTAATTTTAAGTTCTTATTTATTCTTCCCACAAGTGTAACTATACAGGTGCAAAAAAAAACAATAACCCAATGAAGAAAGTATAAATCATTTTAAAGTTACTTTGATTTATCAATGAGGTGAAATAAACTCATCGTCCCATGTGCAGTTGAGATGCGAGGAGCGATGAGAGATGAAACGGTTTAATCCAATAAATACTTTGAGTGCGATGCAATGTTTCCAAATCCTATGAATCCCCAGTATCATTCGGCGTGTAGTCGTGCTGAATGCCACGTTGGATGAACCCACAGGTATTAGTTTCATTACTGGCCTAGATCGTCATCGTATAATGTACACCTCATAACCACAGATGCTTTAAATTGCATCTGATCAGTGCATTGTGAAGAAAGGCATTGTTTGGAGAATCGATAGGTACAGAAGCTGTACACAAAAATATAAGAGTCCTTTCTAAAGAGAAAGTAAATGGCAAACAGCAGCATTTAATTTTACAAACATTTAGTCAGGTAAATAAGCCAGATAATACTCACAGCTGAGCATAAACTCAAAGAGTTCTCAACAAAGGACATCCAAAGAGCAAGCCGGTAGGACAAAGTCAACCAAATGGTTTCCCTCTACTAAACCAACTGACTTACTCTATGGTGATCTGGCTTATATGCCCGTTTACCTCCAGGCATTAGCGCCCTCACACTGCTCCTAGTGGTACTGCATGTGGCTCAAATACATGATACCATGAAATCAAAATGAAATGAAGGAACATAAGTACAATAATAAAATCACGTAACGTTTTGTCCGTTACAGTATAAACATTTCTTCCCGTGTCTTTTCTTACTAATTTCCCTTCTGACACATTCGTCCATTTGTTTTACATTATTTTCATAAATTTTAATCTCATTTTCCGTCTTCAAGGCTTTGTTTAGTTCCATTTTAATTAAATATATTTCTGTTTCCCATTTGGTATTAACTTTTTCCCAATAACCGATCTTAAAATTATACTTGTCATTTTCTTCCTCCATATCCACGGCATTGTTCTGTTTAGTTCTAAACTAATTTTGGTCTCAGATCTAGTCTCAAGTTCTGCGTAACCTGTTCTACGTGACCCTACAAGCCTGTCTCTAACTGTTGTTAACAGAACAAATTCCCCTTCCGGGTTTAAAATTCTGCTAGTTTCTATCCATCCTTCCACATTTTTTCTTATTTCCTCTGCATATTTTATTTTGACATTTTTATCTCTTTTAACTGTTCCTATATGTTTGCATTGACCAATTTCCCACGGGTTGAAGTTATTTCTTGATCTAAATATCCAACATCCTCCTAGTTCCTTGTTTGAACTAGTTCTATAGGTTGACCCTATAAAATATTTAACAGCTATTTTCTTCATATGCTTCAATCTCATTATTATGCCAGTGTTTCATTTTCACTGTACTCTTACGTTTTATTTTAGGTTTCCTAACCATATAATACAATGTTTTCTCCGTACTAATTTTGTCCACCCATTTCCAAAAACTGTATTCTCTATTTTGTTCCTTTTCTCTTTTATGGTGCCCCATACAGATAATTCAAATCCTGATACATTCTCTCTTTCTACTTTTACTTATGCTAAAATTATTTCTCCTGTCATTTTCCATTCTAAGAGATAAGTTACTCTAATTAACACCAATAGAAATATTCCTACTCCCAATAAAAACCATAGCATGATACTCATCCACTTGCAGAATCGTTGCTGTTTTCTCAGTCTTTTGATGATCTTCTTAGCTTCTCCCAGCTCCTCTGTAAAACTTTCCACGGATGGTGATTGTTTCATTTTTCTGTAATTAGAGGTTAGTACTTAGGCTCAACTAAGAGCCGTCTATTTCTTTTTAGAATTACTTGTTTTTTAACTTTTATTTCAGGAGGCCTCTCATGTATTTGCACTTCTATGACTCCAATCCAGTCAAAGTCTGGATGTGCACATTTTAATACATTTAATTTAAAATGCAACGCTATTTTAAATGTCTCTTTTGGTTCTTCAGTTATTTGTTCATCATGATAAGGGATTCCAACTACACATTTCTGCTCTTCATGAAGCCACACTTTGTGTTCCTTCAATTCTAGCGCCTGTGCTACAATAAGTTCCACAAACTTTTCCTTCCGAACAGATTTTCTTTTCTCCTTTGTCACTTTGGATCTCATTTGGTTTCCTCGAAAATCCTTGTTATAGACAGGTGTTTCCACCCAATTTTCTGTCTGGGCTATTTCTATTGCTAGAGAGCCCCAATGTCTGACTTGCCACTGGGGGCCTTGTTTCACATAAACTCATGCCAGTTTTCCTCTAGACCCTCTCGTCAGGTCCACTTCAGGAAAACATCTTAGGATGGGCTCATGCCATAGAGTGAGATTCCATTTATTGACCGAGTGTGAAGTACCTAATTACGTTGCTTATTCCAATCACTTATATTGGGCAGTTTTTTGTATTTAAATTCTAACTGTTGACATTGAAAATGATGCATGCGGTTTTTTTTTAGGGTATCGGTTAATTTGTTGATTGCCGTTTTGACAGTGTTTGCTTGCATATTTTAATCATATTTGGTAATTCTCTTTAATGTATTTGCCCCGATTTGATCCATGGGAAATGTATCTAGAATATTTATATCATTTTGTAGTCATTATTTTGTTTTAAGGAGTTAAAAATGGCTCTTATCAACCTTGATTTCAATTCTATCATATTATTTTGAGAGTTAAAGTTTTGGGTGGGTTTTTGTGAGCTTTTGCAATAGCCCCTCACTGCAGAACAAAGATCCAGGGGGTGTGGTTGGATCCACATCTAGGGGGTGGAGATGGTGGGTTTAGGGATCAGGGGGTGGAAACGGGTAGGTTTAGGTAAATGTAAAGGCCTTTCCACACTGAGCACGATGTGAAAAAGCGAGGCGACTCGCCCGCGAATGTTGCTTTCACACCGAGCGCGAAACGAATGTTCGCCTTCTGCTAATTCATGCCTGCATGCTAGGTGGCGCTGACCAACAATGTATTTTGCCTCAGATATGTATCGCGTATATGGATTTAACATCTAAATTATAATTATAAATAAATTATAATAAACAAAGTTTGGTTCTACACGAGAAACACAAGCTATCTATAATGCTTACAAGAATAGGCTACATCCTACAATATAATTTGAAGTACAATTAGCACCAAGCTACACTTGAAAATGTATTTAATTATTAATGTATTTGCTTACCCACTTTAAAACCATCATTGAGTGCTTGTAATGACTTCCATTGTGATTTTATATTTGATTTTGATTCTATAATAATAAGCAGACACATGCGCTCTTTGTATGTTTAATAACGCTACACTGCTAATATTAGTCATAAACATCCTTTATTGCAATAAAAAAATGAGCTGCATACAAAACACATTTTTGGGCTGGAAATCGTCCATCCAATCTGGCAACACTGGCCACCACGGGGCGTAAAGAGGAGACAGAACCAGGTTGAGAACGACCAGCCAGGACAAAACGAGGAGCTCGTTCCTAAACGAGGGACTAAATCTGTAGCATGGACACGCGTTTTTAAGCACCACAGTTTTAAAAGTTGAAGCACAAACAATATATGCGATATGCGTGCGCTGTCTCTGTTTCTGTGTGAGAGGAGCGCACATTTTTTTCCACTTTATTGGCTTTGAGCGATTACATAAACACACTTATATGCGTCAGAATACAAGTCAGAAAACCCGTCTTTGCAAGTATCCTCAGTAACACAGTGATTTAGGTCTGAAGAGATAGTAAACTGCTGAAAAAGTTAACACGTAACCGTATATTGGATCCGGACTCTGGTCATAAACTGCTTAGGTGTGTTTGGCATGTTTTGCATGGGCAGATTGCAGATAGGTTGAGATTGGGGTCCAAGCAGCAAGCAGAGGCCAGTTATTTTGGCTGTTTGTGAAGAGAAGAAACAAGCAAAGTTTTAAGCAAACAAGCAAGATAAAGGTTTGAGTAATATATATCATCTGCAATAATATCGTAATTGTTTTAACGATGTGCGATTTGATATTATCGAGTATTTCTCAAACAAAATTCGAAACACCCCTACAGAGTGCGTTCTTTCACTGCATGATTCAGTCTATTCAAATGCATTGAGAATGATAACATTCAAGACATGGGGGCAGAAAATGTATTTATACCACTTCATATAGTTAATCAATTTCACACCAAGAGTGCTGTTTTTCTCCAAAAATTACCATGATTTTAGAGATTAATCCTGTTTGAGCGACTGGGCAACCTGTCCTGCAAAATCTTGTTCTCCTTCCAAGCGTTGCTAAAATCAACAGAGAAGTCGTGCCAAACTGAGAAGAATGAATGAAATGAAACCTCTTTCTCTCCGCTCTTGGCCTCCACAAGATAGAAATCACAGTGCTCCAGGAACATTTTGTGTGTGTCACGGAGTTGTTTCTCTTGACTTTCCAGCTCTGTTTTAGCTTCACTCAAAAATGCTTCCATTTTCTCCTGAAATGGATGCAAGTTTTGTCCAGAACTTTTCAAGCAAACAGCAGTGACATTGTCTCTGCATTCTCTCAGATCTGTTCGGAGTTTCAGTAGATCTTTAGTTAAGTCTTTAAACTTCATCTGAGAGGCCTGAACAGTCCCTCCAGGATTTTGCGATTCTGCGATTGCTGAATTTATCGCAAAAATATTTTTTTAAATATACGAAGGCTTTATTCATTCATTTACATTTAAATTTCTGTGACAAAATAGACAGGAATTACTAATTTTATCAAAATATTTACAACATTCTTTTTTTATAAAATCTGAAGAGGCTGTTTAACCTCCTTGCATTTTTTATTTTTGCTGATAAAATGATTGATGCTTTTTGCAGTTTGTTTAAAGCTCTTGATGCCCTGAAGGTGGCATTAATTATTTTCCCCACTGAGCACACCTTCAGGGGTTCCAATAAGCTCTCGCTACAAAAATCTTGGTAGAGTCTGTAAATTGTTGCATGAGAGACCGTTTTGCCGTCTTCTTCCTCAAAATGTTTCTTCAGCCACTGCACCAAAATGTCATCCATCTTTTCCATTTCCAACTGGGGCAAAAATTACCATGATTACAAATGTTATATTGATTTTTTTTTTTTTTTACAACAGCCCAATAAGTTAATATAAGTTAATATTAAGAGACTTGTTTTAGACCCCATATTTCCTGTTTTTGCTCTATTTCGCCAACAAAAATCACTCCAAACACAGCCACAGCACTGTTTTGTGTCTCTGAGCAACATGACGGTGTTTCATTCCTGAAAGAATCAACCACTTAAATGATTCGGTTCAGTCGCAATAAATCACTTATTAACAGTGGCTTGCTGCCACCTGCTGGTGGTTTTAATTTTTTTCATGTTTTAAATCATTTCAAACATCAGTATTCAACGTTTTATGTTTAATATATATATAAAAAATTTAAATATGCATTTGTAATTGCAGGTTAAATGCATTCATGTCTTGCTTTAAACAGTGTGTAAATACATCTAAATGCCACTTCAGACGCAGCTTCTTTGTTGATTTCATTTGCTTGGAAACAGCCCAAATGTCTTAACCCATTTAATCCCACCGGTCACACTAGTGACTGTAAAAAAGTTTTTCATTTATAAAGCTCTACAAACCGTACTGACTGATGTTTTAGTGCACTTCCTGCAAATATGGAAAAAATAAAGGGTCTCAATTAAATATGTGCAGTTTCACATGATTAGTGCAAATTGTCACATGACCAGAGCAGTTTATTTCCTGTTTGCACCTTTAGCAGATACAATTAACACATTAACATTTTACAGGAGATGTGAATGTGAGTTCTTGGTTGTTTTGTACATTTATTAAATTAAAATAATTCTATTAAACACTGTGCATTTACCAGCAAGATACTTTTAATGCCTTGTTTGCAAGAAAAACATTGTTTAAGAGATAATAATCTCAATGAAGGTATCAAAGCATCCGATGTTTATGATTACTGAAGGCACCACATCCATGGTGGTTTCACACCTATAGGCCTTACCTACATTCAGAATTTGGTATTTAAATAAGGTTTAGCGGCCACATAGTTAACCGGAGAAGACATTGCAGTCTCCTGTTACAATGGCTGCTGCTGTTACAAACAGTCCTGGAACATCTAGAAGAATGATGTGTGTAACACCGCCAAGAAGTTCTGTTGAAATGAGAGAGGAGATGACTTTAGCTCCAAGGAAAAATCAAGGGAAGAGCCTAAGAAAGGTTCTCATTGAAGATGAAGATATTGTGAAACAAGATTTCACTGTCTCTTATGATCGTGTGGGGAGATTTGTGTTTGACAAAGAGAGGCTCCTACCTGCTTTTGACCACCATAGATTGGACATACTTCTACAATCAAATTTGGATAAACTTTAATATGGATGGAAAACTTTGGTACAATTTCCAATGGGATGGTATAATGCGAGCAAGCCGCCAGACTACATATATCCATATCATCCTGTTGGAACAAAACGCTTCATGACCAAAATTATCTCATGCTTGTCAATAAACTTCGGGAGGACTCTGAAACAAACTTTTTGTCTCAAAGCCTGTCAAAGTCAAAGTCTGACTCCGAGTATGATCGAGACTGGCCTCTTCCTGAGGTCAACCCTTTCGAATGCTGCAAAAAGAGTCTATATTTCGAGCAAAGCGATGTACCTGTGTTAAACATCATTTTTTCAACGATAGACGCACTGTTTCAGTCAAGTTAAATTTATTTTAAACCAAATAATCAGTATGTTGTTTCATAAATTCAGCTGTTTGGAATACTAATAGTGAACGTTCATTTCTTTTTGGTAATAGTCTAAATTGTCTTCCCATAATGCAAAACTTCATCCACCACGGAATATAAATTCCACGCAATCTTTTTTAATACCAATTCAGTGAATCCATTTTCTTCTAGTTCCTGTCTTTCATTCAGCCCACATCTCAAACTCATACTGTGAACAACACTGTAAACCCCAATGTTGTCATTAATAAAGAAATCAATTTATCATAACTTAGCATTACTTAAAATGACATGTTTTGGTGTCAAAACTTAAACAGGTATGTTTAATTGACTCATTTGGGAGCAAAAATCTATCGAATTAAGATTTCAAGTGTTATGAACAATTTATTTAAATTATGCTCTGTGTCTCTGTTTAATATGCTTGGTCGTGTTTGAAATTCTGCCTTGACAAACGCACTGATTGTTCGATATAACACAAGGTGGTAAATTTTTGGTCGTTGTTGAAGCAGCAGTCCAGAGGCAGCTGGCAGAGAGAGCCATCTAAGATGAAAATCAAACGTTAAATTGGTAAGTAGAGAATAAAATGCATATATACACTTTTCTTAATTACCTTACAAGTTTTATTGTAATGTTATTTGAAAGGTATAATTGCAAATGTCCCGTTTTTCTCTGGCAGCGGCACTAGCAGACAGGCCGTCGTGAAGCAGGCGGAAAGAGCTCTCGTCATGAAGACTCATTGAAGTATTCTGGTAGGTTAATGGTAAAATACATGCGTATATTTTACTTAGTTGTCTTCAAAATGTTTTCATTTTAGTGTGATTTCTAGTAAGACATGTTTCAAGTTCAATTTTTCTGCAAGGTTTCTACCGGTGGACCCAAGAGGGTTCCGGTGAGCCAGAGCAGTCAGAGTCCCGTGGCATCACCTCACATGCCTTTTCACGGCACCAGAACACTGATCTCGTCTTTTGCCGGTGGACACAAGAGAGTTCCGGTGAGCCAGAGTGGTCAGAGTCCCGTGGCATCACCTCACATGCCTTTTCACGGCACCAGAAGAACACTGATCTCAGGACTGCAGCGCATCTCGCATGCTGCGAGTCAGCAGAAGCCTGTCAGAGCCTGTCCCGGGGACCAGAATGTGAATCCAGATCAGCTCGTAACAACACCGAGAAACCCGGTTTCTTTAGCGAAGCCTCACACGCCTGTTTGCAGCATGCCACTGGGACCACAGCGTGTCCGGCGTCCCTCGAGTCAGCAGAAGCCTGTCAGTCTCCAAGTTTCTGCAAAAATCACCTGTCCCGGGGACCAGAAACCTCAGCAAACTCCTTGCACTGTAACGTCCAATACTGCCAAGAAAGAATGGTGTATAGACCATTTCAAAGTCGGCCAAATACTGGGCAAAGGCGCGTTTGGCTGTGTCTATCTGGCCAAGGAACATGGGAACAATATGGATGTGGCAATCAAAATACTCTTTAAAAAACAAATCCGGAAAGATAAATATATAAATCAGCTACAGAGGGAGGTTCAGATTCAGGCAAGTCTCAGCCATCCCAATATCTTGTCTCTCTATGGTTATTTCTCGGATATGGACCACGTGTTTATTGTCCTTGAGTTTGCACCCAAGGGAGCGCTGTCCATAGAGCTCCGGGCCTGCGGGAAGTTTACCGAAAAACGAAGTGCCAGTTATATAAAGCAGCTTGCAGATGTTCTGAGCTACTGCCACTCAAACGAGGTCATACACAGAGACGTCAAACCTGAAAACCTACTGCTGGTAGGATCAACCTACCTATTGTTGATCCAAGATGGCGACGAGCATGGCAGCCGTGTTGCGAGCTCCGAGAAAACTCTGCAGTTTTTCTTATTTGTTATTTTGTTGTTTTACGTGTTGGATGTTGTTAGTATAACTGTCTACGATAGAGACACGCTTTTGAACATTGGTTCATTCGTCGCGCAACGCAAACCGGACTTTGAGTTCTTGAACGCCGGTGCTTTGTTTACGGACACCGCATCAGAGCCCTTTGTCTGGGTCGCACGGTCAAGACCGAGGATACGCCGCAGGAAAAGGGGAAGTCCTTGTCAGACTCAGACGCCGTCCCCTCCGACCTCCACTCCCAACCATTTTGTTGGCTAACGTTCAGTCACTGGACAACAAACTCTGCGAATTGCGGACGCGCATCTCATACCAACGAGAAACAAGGAACTGCTGCATTATTTGCCTCACAGAAATATGGATGTCTGCAGTGGTTCCAGACTCAGCCATCGAGCTTACGGGGTTCTCCGTGCACCACTCGGACAGAACGAAAGAGCTCACAGGGAAAAGCAGAGGTGGGGGCGTTTGTTTCTTTATCAACAACTCGTGGTGTGATGAAAGGAATCTACACTCTATTAAATCCTTCTGCTCCCCTGATCTGGAATTTCATATGCTTCTGTGTTGACTTTTCTGGCTACCGAGGGAATTTACAGCTATCATAATCACAGCTGTTTACATCCCCCCTCAAGCCAACACAGACCAGGCACTCAAGGAACTGTATGGGAATATAAGCGAGCAGGAAACTGCGTACCCAGAAGCAGCGTTTATTATTACATGGGATTTTAACAAAGCCAACTTCAGAACAATAGCTCCAAAATACTTTCAACACATCACCATCAACACGCGTGGTGATCGTGTACTGGACCACTGCTACTCTCCTTTCCGGGACGCTTACAAATCACTGTTTTAGCTTCACTCAAAAATGCTTCCATTCTCTCCTGAAGTGGATGCAAGTTTTGTCCAGAACTTTAAGCAAACTGTTACATCTCTGCCTTAATTGAAAAGAACACACACAACACGCTTCTTTCTTCCACACCAGTTCACCCTCACTTCTTTACTGAAGATTCTAACACCAACTTCTTTACAGGTAGCAGCCCCCTCTAGTGACCATTACTGGAAACAACCCCAGTAATTCTAATAAATAACATCCCCCCTTTTCTTGGATATAAAATCAAATTAACTGAACATAATCAAAACTGACTTAAAGAACAAATTATAACCTTCTTCAACACCTTAATCCCAGCCAATTAATAATAATCTTTTTTCCACGATAAACATTAACAAACAAAGTATTTAATGAAAACATGCAAACATATAGGCCTATGCCTCAACAGTTATTTAACTTATATTTTACCCCCTTTTCTGGTCATACTGGACAGCCTACATCTATAGCATTTATTCCTTTCAGTTCATGATATAATCCGACAATTTCTCAGGCAATCGTCTAGTCCATTGTGGTCTGTCCTTTTTTTGTCTGTCTGATGAATCAATTTTTGGGTTTAGATCATGAGGTTCGGAGTCAGGACAATAGCTGGTTTCGGTCTGATCTATCTGTCCGTGTTCGGTTTCTGCATCACCTGTTTCACAGGTGTTGAATCGTTTGACGCGAGTGGTGTTTCGCATGCATCTTGCCCCAGTGGGTGATTCTACGGTCACTTGGTTTCCAGTTTTGCTCACGACTTGATGCGGGACTGGGCTGAATGGAGTCGTGAATTTATCTACCTTTTCTTGTTGCACAAGCACTGTGTCTCCTACATTCACATTTGAGTATTGTGCCCCTCGTCGCTCATCTGCATATCTTTTTGCTTTTGCTTTTTGTTCTGCATCCCTGTCACATACTTGTTGATCTTTACATGCTTCTGAAAGGTTGGGTAGCTTCCCCCGAATCTTCCTATTAAAGAGCAGTTTAGATGGGCTTTTTCCAGTCACTGGGTGTTCGATACCTCTATACACAGTAACATATTTCCTCAGCTCTTTTTTCCAATCAAGTCCCTCAGCCTGTGCAATCCGGATTCTTTTCATTAGCGATGAGTTCTGGCGTTCCACCTTCCCATAAGCCTGAGTCCATTTGGGAGTGGTTTTGACATGTCTGATGCCGTTGCTCTTGCAGAACACATTGAATTGTTCAGATTTGAACTAGGTCCTTGATCTGACCGACATGTAATAGGCAGGCTGTGTCTACTAAATATAGACTCCAAGCTGTCTATGATTTTGTCTGATGTTGTCGACAACAGAACATCATATTCGTAGTAGCGACTATAGTAATCCACCACAACAAGTATGGAATGACCAGTTGGGAGTGGGCCTAACAGGTCTATGGCCACATCCTGCCAGGGTCCATCTGGTAGTGGTGTAGGTCGTAACGGCTCAGGTGCATCTGGCCTGGATACTATCTGGCACCCGTGACATGACTTGCAGTACTTCTCTGCGGCTCTATCCATACCCGTCCACCACACTTTGGACCGGAGATGCTGTTTAGTGCCCACAATTCCAAAGTGCCCTTCGTGTGCTAGAGCCAACACTCTGGGTTGTAATGCTTTTGGTACCACTATGCGTGTTCCACGGAGGACCAACTGGCCAATGCAGCACAGCTCGTTGGCCACTGGAATGTATGCTTTACAGTTCTCAAAGTGCCCACTGTTAATTGCAAAGCGTACTTCTTTCAACTCTGGGTCACTCTCAGAGGCTTCCTCTACCTCTCTGATGGTCAAAGCACTAGGCGTTGCACTCACTGCAATAAACCTGACATATTCTTCTGAATTGTGCACATGCCTCACAGTTTTTGATGCTTCTCCCAACAGTCTTGACAGCGAGTCTGCAATGTTCTGCCTGCCAGGTAAATGCGTGACATTGAAGTTGTATGGCTGTAGTCGGAGTACCCATCTTTCCATCCGGGCACAGGGTTTGGAGCGGGGGCTATATTTGGCTTCCAGTGGTTTGTGGTCTGTGACCAGCTCAAATTCTCTGCCATAAATGTAAGCGTGCAGTCTTTCACATGCCTCTTTTTCTGTCTGTGAATATCTGCGCTCACAGTCTGTTAGACAGCGACTCACATAACATACTGGCACTGCCTCACCCTTTTGGATTTGAACCAAGACAGCCCCACCGGGCTTGCATCTGCGATCACTTTAGTTGGAGCATCTTTATCAAAGTATACAAAGTATGTGCTTGCTCTGGCCAGTTCTTCTTTCAGGGCATTGAATGACTGTCTTTGTTCTGGCCCAAACTCAAAGTGTGTCTCCTTTTTTGTTAAGTGTCGTAGTGGTTCTGACAGCGTTGCATACTGCGGAATGAATCTGCTGCTGTAGCCCACCAGACCCAGGAAGCTCCTAACCTCTGAAGCTGTCTTTGGTTCTCTTGCCTACCTTACAGCTCGTACTCTTTCTTCTGTCGGACCGATTCCTTTCTCAGACAAAAGGATTCCCATGAATATCAGCTTTCTCACGTTGAACTGGCACTTTCAGGGTTCAATGTCAATCCCCGTTCACTCAGTCTTTTAATAACTGCATGTAAATGTTGGTCGTGCATTTCTTGGTCGCCGGCATGAACAATGATATCATCTGAGATATTTTCTACACCTTCAATTCCTGCTAAGGCATTGGCATTCTCGTGCTGATACTGTTCGCTGGCAGAGGATACCCCAAAAATCAGTCTTTTATAGTGATACATGCCATTATGCACCGCGAACGTAGTGATCTCTCTCAATTCGGGGCTGAACTCCAGCTGATGGTAACCCCATTTTAAATCCAGCTTGTTGAATATAATTGAGCCATTGATGCCTTGGAGAATCTCATCCATGGTAGGGATAGGGTAACGTTCCCTTACTATGGCACGGTTAGCCTGCCTCATATCCAGACACAATCTTATCTCTGAGTTGGTCTTAGGCACTATAACTACAGGATTCACCCATGGTGTGGGACCACTGACTGGTTCAATGATATCCATGTCCATTAGCTCCTTTATTTTCCTCTCTTCTGCTTTCCTGAGATTGAACAGGATGCGTCTGAGTGGCTGCGCTACTGGTCTCACGCTTGGGTCTATGTGTAGGGTAATTTGGTTGGTGTTTAGCTTGCCAACCCCATTGAACACTTCCGGATACTTTTGTTGCAGAGCTTGCTTTAATTCAATCACGGCAGAAATATCAGCGCCTATTTTTAAAACTCCTAGCTTGATGGCTGTTTCTCTTCCTAAGAGGGGTTCTCCTTTTCCTCGTATCACGATGAATTCAGCCTGCTCTGTTCTGTTGGATATGCTTACCTCGCATTGGAACGCACCCTTGACTGTTAGAGGTTGGTTTGAAGAGTATGAGTAGAGCTTTCTCTCTGTTTCAGGAATGTATGACTTGCATTTAACTTTGTTCTGTTTGAGATCTTCCCAGGTGTCTTAGTTTCACACCACCCACAACAAAAGTCAACTTTTCTGACATTGTTTTCTCCTCGACAAGAAACGCATACTCTGCTTCCTCCACGTTGTTCACACAATTGAAAAATTGACTTTTCCATTACATTTGTGACATACTTGACCTCGTGCGGGACATGTTTGGTCTCGGCTTAAATGATCTTTGTGTCCACACCTGTAGCATTTCCTGTCCACTTTCATCTTTTCTCTCTGCATGCTTGTTTCTGGTGTATCCTTTATTTCCTGTCTCTCTTTTGCACCACTTGATTGACTGCGCCAGTGTCGGGTCTCAACGATATGACTGACATCTGCTCTTCAATTCTCTCACACTGTGATGCTAGTTCTACTGAGCGAGCAAGTGTTAGAGTTGGACCTTCCTCTAATAATTTCTGACGAACATAATCTGACGTGCATTTACTAAGGATAGCATCTCTTATCTGGTTGTCTGTGTCTGCTTGAAACCCACAGTCTTTTGCTGCTTGTCTCAGGCGAGTAGCAAACTGTTGTATCGTTTCACCTGTTTTCTGGTTCAACTTGTGAAAAGCTTGCCGGGCAAATGCTGCGTTGACTTGGGGCACGAAATATGAGTTCAAAGCAGTCACTGCAGCTTCATAGTCAGTAACCTCTCCCGTGTTTTCCAGTGTTGAAAAGATATCTTGTACATCTGGTCCTGCGAAGTGTAGCAGTAAAGCTCTCCTCCTCTGTTTAGTCGCGTCCGTCACATCTTCTGTAATGAATCCTTTCCCTTCTGCATACAATTCGAAAGATTTCAGCCATCGCGTGGCTTGATCCGAAAAACATTCAAAGTTCTGGATCCCACTTTTCTCCATCATTACTCCTGTCCACGACGTTAGACTTATTTTAGAAATTATCCTCGTCGCCAGTGTTACATCTCTGCCTTAATTGAAAATAACACACACAACACGCTTCTTACTTCCACACCAGTTCGCTCTCACTTCTTTTCTGAAGATTCTAACACCAACTTCTTTACAGGTAACAGCCCTCTCTAGTGACCATTACTGGAAACAACCCCAGTAATTAATACAACACAAACAGCAGTGACATTGGCTACATACGAAACCGCCTACTTCTCTACTATATAGTAGGGGAAAAGCAGTAGGCGAGCGAATAAGTATGTCCGAATCCTTAGTATTCATAAAAGAGTAGTCGAGAATTACCTGGGTGACGTACTAATTCTCGTGAGATTCGGACGTGCGTCTACTTAAAGTGCGTCCGAATATACTATATAGTAGGGGAAAAGCAGTAGGCGAGCGAATATGTATGTGCGAAACCTCAGTATTCTTAAAAGAGTAGTCGAGAAGTTCCCGGATGTCCTACTGCTTCGGCCCAGATTCTGAAGTGTTCATCCGATGGACACTTTTCTATCCCAGGAAGCCACGGGAGAGCAATACGTCATCATCGAACGTGATGGAGAACAGAGACGAGGCTGTTTACAAATGTGAGTATTATATATAAATCAAAAACACGGTTACATGTGATAAAATCACATTTGTTGAGCTACTGTAGAGTAAACTGTTCAACTGCTTAAGGTGTAAAGACGCTAGACAGTAATGTTACAGTATATTTATGATTTTGCTGTAAAAACATGTTTTATTATGTATAGCGAACAGGGGAGTTCTTAAAGACGATTACTAAATGTCTATTTAATATGAGTCAGGAAAATATTCTAAAAGAATTACAGATTAGCACATTCACAACATGAACAGATATCTGAGTGAGTGATGTAACGTTATGTGTGCTATTATGTAGAATTCACTGTTGTCAACACTGCTTTACATGAATGTAAGTAATGTGAATAAATCTACATGGAGTAACTAAACATAAGTTATTAATTTCATTTGTCCATTAGTATTGTTGATAAATTGAGGAGCATTTGTGTTGGATAAAAAGTGAGTTAGCACATCAGCAGCTACCTCAACATGTAAATGCAGTATTGAGCAGATAAATCACAGAGGTGACTGATGAAGGAATGCTGCTGTCAAAGGCTCTCAGTGAGTATACTAATGAAATGAATAAAACTTTTAAATCTTAAGTTGTAGTTTATTTTAATTATTGTAATTTCAAACGTAGCTATTACAGCGCTTTTCTGATTCTTGATTGCTGTACATTTGATGCAGAGCTTTTGTGGTGGAGCAGGCGACAGCGGCATTTGTGGGGAAAAAAGGAAAACAAAAATATAGAGTAAGAAATCATTTTGTTACTTCTAATACAGAAATCAAATGACATTGTGCTGTTAAAATGACTGCTTTTCTATTGTGTTTGTGCATCTTTGTAGGATCTGAAATGTCTGCAGACTGGTGAGGATGGAGAAGTCCACAGCAGCATCCTGGAAATGATCCAGTGCCATAGATGAGATGCTCCATTACTCCACCTGACCTTACTGCCTCAACTGGGCTGGATGTTGCTGTGGTCTCTTCATCCTCAGTGAGCCCAGAGCCAGCGAAAGCATCTAGAGAAAGACCAAAAGAAATGTGATTTTGGTCACGTTTGTCCTGCTGGTTTCTGTTCATATAACATCAGTCGATGAAGCCTGAGTTTCAGAAGCTTCAAAAGCATCATCATATAATGTCATGAAGCTTCTGAAAGTCAGGCTCTATTGACTGATATAGTATGAACAAACCAGCAGGACAAACTTGAAAATCACCTTTTGCGTTTAGAAAACACACACATACACACAAGGATTGAACGGCGTGGATGCGAGTAAATAATGACTGAATTTATATGTTTGGGTGAACTAACCCTTTAAAGCTCCAAATAGAAATTGTATGAAATATATGTAAACATTTATATTATAGTAGTACCTTGAATAAATAAACTTTAAGAAACAAACAGCTTTTATTGAGCTACAAAAATGTTTTACATTTTAATTTAAAAAAAAAAATTACATTTACAATTATGCATTTGGCAGACACTTTTATCCGAAGTGACTTACAGTGCTCTTATTACAGGGACCCCAATTCCCTTGGAGCAACCTGGAGTAAAGAGCCCTGCTGAAGGACACACTGATGGTGACGACTGGAGATCGATCCAGCAACCTTCTGCTTACCAGTTCATTACACCACAAAAGTAATGAAGCTATATAAAAAATTAGCATGTAATTGTAAACATATGAAATGAAATTTGGCAAGAAATGGAATGCTGACAACATACTGTATGTACTTTTTTACTCTGTGCAATTGTTTTATAGGTAGTTGTCCTCATAGAGAGCAGGCACACAGATGTTTGGAGCAGACACAGCAGGAGCCAGATTGTCCTGCACATGTTCTCCTGCTCTTGATTCAAGATTGTGTGGTTCAGGGGCGTCATCATGGTCTTCCTCATCCTCTCTGTGCACTCAGGCAAGGATAGCCTCGATGTCCGTTTCCCATCCATGATCAGATTCAGTCAGACTGCAGCAATGAGGGTCGTGATGGATGGCAGAGACAGGTGAAGGTGGACACGGTGGTCAGCTGCTTCATCAGAATAAAGCTGCAGAACTGGCACAGCTGTGTTGAGATGTGGGTTCACTGCCTGTAAATACATGATTGTTAGAACAATATGTTTGAATAAAGCTTTGTTTCATGTGTTGTTGACTTGTTTATTTATTGTCATGGTTACTTTTATTTACATTTTATTCATTTGTTCATGTTTCCTGTTGTTGTCAGTAAATAAAATATAATTGTTTCATTAACATATTCATTAATTCATTACTTGACTGAAAATTGAGATGTATTCACCTTGGCTGCAATTGTCTAGTAGTGTGTAGTCATGCATAGCTATGGCATATGAAAAAGCAAATTACATTTTGCTTGTTTTACTAAAAAGTAGAATTAATTATTGGTCAGCAGTTTTGGTCTACCAATGCATTCTGAGGAAAAATTAATTTCTAAGTAGTAATACTTAAATTTTTTGAGTGTCAAATCAACAGTCTTCTCCAAAGGTAAGATATTTGAGCAGCTGATCGACACCTCCTTTGTGCAGATATTACAAACATTGCAAACATGGAGGAAAACGTACTAGGTAGGGTTGTGGATTTATTGATGCTATGAGGTGTTTGTGCACCTGTCGCTCTTATTTTCTTTTTATTATTATTTTTTATTATTACTGCAGAACATACAAGCTCAGGGAAAGATGGTATATCTTTAACAATGAACAATCATAATGACAAAAAACAACAACAACAGAAAACAACTATAATGGGTTTGCATACATCATAGTATGAGATTATATACACGGGAAAAAATATTAAATATCTTTGAATAATCATAAAATTCATATAAACATAATGCATTAAAATTGCATTTGTTTTTGTTATGTATAAGCCTCAGGGATGAAACGAGAGAGACATTCGACAAGAAAAAGAGGAAAACAAAGGATATTCAAGCCAGTTTTGTGGGTGAACAATTTTGCACAAAATTCAGAAAATAACATTCAAGAGATAATGATTTTAGTTTTTCGTAATAAAAAATAATATCTTTAAGGATTAAACTCTGGGTTATATTAGTAGAGTTAAAAATATAAAAACTTAAATCAACCCAAAATTTATTGGTTATACTACAATCATAAGGGCAGCTGTTTCTTCAACAAGACCACAAAATGAGCAAATTTCATCAACATCAAAAATATTTACAGATAGATGAATTAAGCCTGTCGCTCATATCTTTTAAGTTTGTTTTTGCGCTTGTTATAACATCATAGATCACATGATAATGTAAACATGGCGGATCACATTCATATTCAACGAGATTTGGCTGTAGAGTACGTACTCTTATTTTATTGTTTTTACTTATTTTTTTATCTTATTCCTACCTATATTTATATATACTCTCCTGTGTTATGTATCATCTTTTATTTGATTTTTTTGCACTGTCCATTGAGCGGACCCGTCCTGACCTACATTTCACTACTGATTATACCCTGTATGATTGTGTATGTGACAAATAAACAAGAACCTTGAACCTTGATAAACTGAACAAAATTCATTTTCTTAAGCATTTGTTAAAAATATCCATCTTTGAAACAGATAATCATACTTGAGAAGCCACTTGATTGCCACTTGGTTTTGTAAGATTTGTTAAATATATTGAATAAAGTATTGAATAAAGTCTTGTTTAATACATCACTCTTTTAGCATTCGTTAAGTAAGTACTTATTGAAATGAAGTACCTACTCATTGAGTAGGCGGTTTCGGACACAGCCTGAGTCTCTGCATTTTCTCAGATCTGTTCGGAGTTTCAGTAGATCTTTAGTTAAGTCCTCAAACTTCATCTGAGAGGCTGTATCATAGTACTGAGACTGCTCTCATTAGAGTTACAAATGACCTGCTTCTATCATCTTATCATGGTTGCATCTCTTTATTAGTTCTACTGGATCTTAGCGCTGCGTTCGACACCATCGACCACAACATTCTTTTGAATAGACTAGAACACTTTGTTGGCATTAGTGGAAGTGCCTTAGCATGGTTCAAATCGTACTTATCTGACCGCCATCAGTTCGTAGCAGTGAATGAAGAGGTATCATATCGATCACAAGTGCAGTATGGAGTACCTCAAGGCTCAGTACTAGGGCCGTTACTTTTCACGCTTTACATGTTACCCTTGGGAGATATTATCAGGAGACTTGGTGTTAGCTTTCACTGTTGTGCTGATGATACTCAGCTCTATATTTCATCACGGCCCGGTGAAGCACACCAAATTGCGAAACTAACGGAATGCATAGTCGATATAAAAAAACTGGATGACGAGTAATTTCTTGCTGCTAAATTCTGAAAAAACAGAAGTGTTAATTATCAGACCTAAAAACCCCACATGTAATAACCTAGAACACAATCTAACTCTTGACGGCTGCTCTGTCAATTCTTCTTCATCAGTTAGGAACCTAGGTGTGCTGTTTAATAGCAATCTTTCATTTGAAAGCCATGTTTCTAGCATCTGTAAAACTGCATTTTTCCATCTCAAAAACATTTCTAAATTGTGACCTATGCTCTCAACGTCAAATGCAGAAATGCCAATTCATGCGTTTATGACCTCAAGGTTAGACTATTGTAATGCTTTACTGGGTGGTTGTTCTGCACGCTTGATCAACAAACTACAGTTGGTCCAAAATGCAGCAGCTAGAGTTCTTATTAGAACTAGGAAGTATGACCATATTATCCCGGTTCTGTCAATACTGCACTGGCTCCCTATCAAACATCGTATAGATTTTAAAATCTTGTTAATTACTTATAAAGCCCTGAATGGCTTAGCTCCTCAGTACTTGAGCGAGCTCCTATCACATTATAGTCCGCCACGTCCGCTGAATTCTCAAAACTCGTTTGATAATACCTAGAATATCAAAATCGACTGCGGGCGGCAGATCCTTTTCCTATTTAGCTCCAAAACTCTGGAACAATCTACCTAACACTGTTCGGGAGGCAGACACACTCTGTCAGTTTAAATCTAGATTGCTAGGCTGCATTAATTAGATCAACCGGAACCGGAAACACTCCCCATAACACACGATGTACTCGTTACATCGTAAGAAGAATGGCATCTACGCTAATATTTGTCTGTTTCTTTCTTATTCCGTTTCTCAGTCCGTGTCCGGATCAGATGGTGGATCGGCGCCGGGAGATGATGTCTGTGGCCCTGATCGTCGGTGGAGGCCGGACACCTGGATGAGCCCCAGGGACATATACCCAGTGAAAATTTTAATTAAAACAATAAGTAAACTATAAATAAACAATATCCTGGCCAGAGGAGAACTGGCCCCCCAACTGAGCCTGGTTTCTCCCAAGGTTTTTTTCCCCATTCTGTCACAGAGGGAGTTTTGGTTCCTTGCCGCTGTCGCCTCTGGCTTGCTCAGTAGGGGACACTTAATTTCTAGCGATTATCGTCAATTTGATTTCACAGATACTATTTAAACGAAACTGAGCTAGACAATGACATCTCTGAATTCAATAATGAAATGCCCTTAACTGAAAATTTAGTGTTTAATCTTATTATTATACATTACTGACACTCTATCCTCCAATGTGATACTGTTGAGTGCTTTTGACAATCTGTATTGTTAATAGCGCTATATAAATGAAGCTGACTTGACCCCGAGTGCCCTGGGAACCGCATAGCAAAACCATTGCAACCACCAGGGGACCTCAGCAACCACGTAGCAAAACCCTAGTAACCACCCCGGGTTATCTAGCAACTGCATAGCAACATCTTGGCAACCACCCAGAACACCCTTACAACTGCCTAGCAGTGCACTGGAAACCACTCATGCCAACCTGGCAACTGAATAGACAGACTCAAGCAACCGACTGCCGACTTTTGCCACGACAAGCACCGCTCACATTTTCTTCAGAAAATGGACATATCTAGTTAGTGTCGCACAGGCATGGGAGATGTTTTTTTTTTTTTACTTATGTTAGCAAACTAAACTTTCAACATGTTAGTCATGCTAACAATGAGTAGCTACATGCTAATAGTAATTAGCCAAGTGCTAATTCAAGAAGTCTATAAAACTCCAAAGTAACGGTCTTTGACAACTAGCAACTGCCTAGCAACCACCCCAGGTACCCTTGTAACCGCCCTAGGATCCACCCTGATTACCCTAGCAACCACAATGGGTACCATAGCAACGACCCTAGTGACCATCCTGGGGACCCCAGCAACAGCCCAAGCAACCACCCCGAGTGTCCTAGGAAATGCTTAGCAACACCTTAGCAACCACCCAGAACACCCTAGCAATGACATAGCAACCAACCAGAACACCCTAACAACGGCCTAGCAAGAAACCACCCATGCCATCCTGGCAACTGAATAGACAGCCTCACGCAACTGACTGCCGAGTTGTCACGGCAAGCACCGCTCACATTTTCTTCAGAAACTTGATTTATCTAGTTAGTGTCATACAGATATGGGAGTTGGTTCTTTTGACTCATGCTAGCAAACCGGAATTCAAACATGTCGGTCATGCTAGCAGTGAATAGCTACATGCTACCGGTGGTTAGCTAAGTGCCAATTCAGGCTAATAACATGCTAAGAACTTTATTGTGACTGAACAGAATCATTTAAACGGTTGATTCTTTCAGGAATGAAACACTGTCATGTTGCTCAGAGACACAAAACAGTGCTGTGGCTGTGTTTGGAGTGATTTTTGTTGGCGAAAGAGCAAAAACAGGAAATATGGTGTCTAAAACAAGTCTCTTAATATTAACTTATTGGGCTGTTGTAAAAAAAAAAAAAAAAAAAAAAAAAATCAATATCACATTTGTAATCATGGTAATTTTCACCCCAGTTGGAAATGGAAAAGATGCACAAAATTGCAGTGCAGTGGCTGAAGAAACATTGAGGAAGACGACTTTTTGGAACCCCTGAAGGCGTGCTCAGTGGGGAAAATAATTAATGCCACCTTCAGGGGTTTCCGAAATAGGCGCCTTGGCAAGAGAGGTCGTTCAAAATACTATTACTTTGGCCTAAAAATAAAAGACACTTCTCCCCTGCTGCACAAACTGGTGGATGACCCAGAGTACATGTACTCTGAACAAGTGTACTCCCAGAAACAAAGGAGGGTTCAAAAACCTGGTGGAGAGAGGCACCAGAGAAAAAGATGTCAAGAGGGCACGTCTGCACAGCCAGGTGCATCCGTGTCTCCTCACCCTGAGATGGGTCCTCCTCCACCTACATCTCCGAGAACTAATAATGTGAAACCACTTTATTTATAAAATGATTACGTTAGATTTAATATATTTCAATTTTGGTTTGATTTACATTAATAGAAATAGTTTTAACTGTAGTTAGAAAATCAATAGTCTATGAAAAGTCCTCACTAAAATAATGAAACAAACGTTTGTGCAGATTTTGTTTTTGCATCTTAAGGAAATTGGCCCATTTTCACATTGACAGGACCATGATGATTTTATTTTATCGTGCTTCTATTGAATCACTTTTAACATTTTCTCTGGTGTCTTGGTTTGGAAACTTGTCTGTAAAGTACAAGAATTCACTGAGTTAAATTGTTAGATGGTCTAGTAAGCTGATTGGGGAGTCACAGCGGATGACTAACTCAATTCTAAATGATGACTCATCCTTTGAACAATGAATTTAAACTTCTGCCATCTAGACGTAGAGTTGTATTTCCGTATTGTAGAACTAAACGGTATAAAAATAGCTTTGTGCCAGCAGCTATCACTCAGTTGAACAAGGATAGGACTTAGGAACATTTTATTTATTACTATATTTTAAAAAAAACATTTATTGTAATTTTTACATCATTTGTGCATTAGTTATTTATTGTTTTTAGTCCAGGGCCCGTATTCACAAAACATTTTATCTTACTACTAAGAGTTCTCCTACATAGCTTTTTAGCTAAGAGTTTTCTCTTAAAACCTATTCACAAAGGTGCTGAGACAAACTTTTACTAAGGAATAGAGAGAAGTCTTAAGCTAAGAGTAAGGGCGGGGTTGATCTCGTTGCTATGGATGATGTCAGCATGCTTACTAACTATGCACACAGTGATTGGCTGATAGTCTCTGTCAGAGATTTATTCATAGAACTATTGTAGAGAGCGATATTATGTTGCCATATCCAAATAAAGGTTTGAAAAATAATGTTAATTGCCACATTCAAAAAAGAATTTTAACATGCAGGCTAAGTGTCACTAATTAAACAAATATATGTTCAGCTAATTTGCAGTCAATGTCATCAAGACAGCCATTGTGACATAATATTTTATGTATTTGCTTATTTGCTCGAGAGGACGTGAAAGGGAATGACAGTCTCATGCAAGTGCGTTTCAATGACACGATTTTCTGTTTCTATTTGGTGTGCTATTTATATGCAAAAACGGACTTTGGCGTGCATATGAGACACAATGATTAGGTATAGGGGTGTGGGGAAGGTGCGTATCATAAGCACACCAAATAGAAACAGAAATTCATGCCATTGAAACGCACTTTCATGAGACCATGCTGGTGTGCTGTCTGTGCAGTGCCTCTCAGTGCGTGCGCTCTTCATTCAAATGTGTGTGCGCACATTAACGATCTATCACAGTGCGTGATTACCACATTGAGATCGATAAACGAGCAAGAATTATAAACTTTCTTGTGGTAGCAGCACTGGCCTGATCATTCAGATAGCTGATTATAGTTTTGGGGGGCTGAAGCCCACCTAAAAAGGGTCTAGACCCGCCTTTGGCTAATTGTCAGTCTCTTACATGTAGGCCTATGCTTCTCGTAGTGGATGCATATAAACCGCCTTTTAATTAACAGAGTAGAATAATCATGGCTGATAGTAAGACATGCAAACATAAAAGAAAACCAAACTGGACGTTAGAACAGCTGTAACTTCTTAGGAGCTACTTTTAACGCTAAAATGCTTTGTGAAATACTCTTAGAGCAAAAATTTAGGAGTCCTAAATTTAGGACTGACACGCCCACTATTTTTAAGATTTTCTCCTAAATCGGCAAGTTAGGAGCTACTTTTAGCCTCAAGATGTTTTGCGAATACGGGCCCAGGTGGTTTTTGGTGATGCTGGGAACTTTAAAGCACTTTATCATATATGTTGTTTAATGTTTGTGGTGTCTGTAAAATGTGAAAGATGTGAGAACTCATAACATTGCAAACCTAGTCTACCTATGGGTACAAATAAAGTGAACCTGAACTCATTGGTACAGATTTTTTTTTTTTCAATGCTTTATTTATTCAATGCCACAAGACCAAGAGGTATTACATATTCACATGATCAAATTAACATTAGTTTCCAGAGAAAAAAGGAGAATTACAGAAATGTCAATGTTTTTAGAGCATTACATGTTTTCAATGCTTTTTTGTTTGTTCCAAGAGATTCACGTATAATTTAAAGTAATTTATAAAATTTACCTCTCAGATAGGTCCTTCAGGGTGTCTTGGAGGGGTGAGGTTTCAAAGTCACAACTTCTTGCTACAGGAGTTCCTCAAGGCTCAGTGCTTGGACCACTTCTCTTCTCCATCTACATGTCGTCATTAGGATCGGTTATTCAGAAGCATGGCTTTTCCTACCACTGCTATGCTGATGACACTCAACTCTACTTCTCATTCCAACCAGATGATCCGACGGTAACTGATCGCATTGCAGCCTGTCTGAGTGACATTTCTAGCTGGATGATGGACCATCACCTTCAGCTCAATCTTGCTAAGACAGAACTGCTCGTGTTCTCCGCCAACCCATCACTTCACCACAACTTCTCTATACAGCTGGGTTCGTCAACCATAACTCCTTCCAGGACTGCCAGGAACCTTGGAGTTGTGATCGATGATCAGTTAAGCTTCACAGACCATATTGCTACAATGGCCCGGTCCTGCAGATTTGCCTTATACAACATTAGGAAGATTAGGCCCTTCCTGTCAGAGCAAGCTGCACAACTCCTTGTCCAAGCTCTTGTTCTCTCCAGACTGGACTATTGTAATGCTCTCTTGGCGGGCCTTCCCGCATGTACTATCAAGCCTCTGCAACTGATCCAGAATGCAGCAGCCAGAGTGGTCTTTAATGAGCCGAAAAAAGCTCACGTTACCCCTCTCTTCATCAGGTTACACTGGCTACCAATAGCCGCTCGCATCAAATTCAAGGTACTGATGTTTGCCTACAAGACCACAACTGGCACTGCACCAATATACCTAAACTCGCTAGTTCAAACTTATGCGCCCTCCAGAAGCTTGCGTTCTGCAAGTGAACGACGTCTTGTGGTGCCATCCCAAAGAGGTACCAAATCACTCTCACGGACCTTTTCCTGGACTGTGCCCAGCTGGTGGAATGACCTCCCGATCTCAATTCGAACAGCTGAGTCTTTAGCCATTTTCAAAAAACATCTAAAGACACATCTTTTTCGCCAGCACCTGACTAACTAATACTAACACTTACCTATTCTATTTAATAAAAAAAAAAAAAAAAAAAAAAACATTCCTAGCTACGTGTACTGTACTAGACTAACTGAGACTTGTCATGGCACTTGTATACTGTTGCTCTCTCGATGGTCTGATTGCTTCTATTGTTCTCCTCATTTGTACGTCGCTTTGGATAAAAGCGTCTGCTAAATGATTAAATGTAAATGTAAATGTAAAATGTGCAAAATTTGGTTTACATTGAGCCCACTTATGTATATGGAATTTTCCTAGCAAAATAAACATTTATAATATGTTGTTCTTTACAATTCAAATTTTTGTTTTCTGTATAAAAAATAAATAAAAATACATCAAATATACAAATTTCTATCATACACTCAAATTTTCTGTTAATATAGAATTCCAAATACTTCCAAAATAGTCTTGAGTAAATACAACGGAAAACAAGATGCAAAATTGTTTCTTTTTCTTGACCAAAACAATTTCACAGGTATACGAAATATTACGCTTAAATCTTTCCAAACCATGCTTAGCAACATAAATTGTATGAAGCATTTTGTAAGACACTTCCTTAATTTTGTTAATGATACAAAACTTATTTGGTAGTTTCAATGCTTTAAACCCAAGAGATATTACCAAATAAAGAAGACCAAAAAAATCTTGCTGCAGGTAAGGACAGAGAACAAAAGAGCATTCCTTATAAACTTATTATTACATTGTTGTCATAAAACATTCAATGAAAATGTTTCCACAAGGATTAACCATGCTGATTTCCTCAGAGATTACTGTCTAGTTCTAGCTCCTCTTGCTTCATCCTCATTAGATTTTATCTAATTCAATTTGCAATAAACCTAATTTTCGTAACTCAGTCAAAGCATCCTTTTACTTTTTACACAAATTAAAAATATCCTCAATTTATTTTTCTTTAACCAATAGTCGATATGAGAACGAAGAGATGAGTCCTTATTACTCCATGTACAGGTGCATCTCAATAAATTAGAATGTCATGGAAAAGTTCATTTATTTCAGTAATTCAACTCAAATTGTGAAACTTGTGTATTAAATAAATGCAATGCACACAGACTGAAGTAGTTTAAGTCTTTGGTTCTTTTAATTGTGATGATTTAGGCTCACATTTAACACAAACCCACCAATTCACTATCTCAACAAATTAGAATACTTCATAAGACCAATAAAAAAAAACTTTGACAGTGGCCTTCAGGTCATCTGCATTGTTGGGTCTGGTGTCTCTCATCTTCCTCTTGACAATACCCCATAGATTCTCTATGGGGTTCAGGTCAGGCGAGTTTGCTGGCCAATCAAGCACAGTAACACCATGGTCATTGAACCAGCTTTTGGTACCTTTGGCAGTGTGGGCAGGTGCCAAGTCCTGCTGGAAAATGAAATCAGCATCTCCATAAAGCTTGTCAGCAGAAGGAAGCATGGAAGTGCTCTAAAATTTCCTGGTAGATGGCTGCATTGACTGTGGACGTCAGAAAACACAGTGGACCAACACCAGCAGATGACATGGCAGCCCAAATCATCACTGACTGTGGAAACTTCACACTGGACTTCAAGCAACATGGATTCTGTGCCTCTCCACTCTTCCTTCAGACTCTGGGACCTTGATTTCCAAATGAAATGCAAAATTTACTTTCATCTGAAAAGAGGACTTTGGACCACTGAGTTCTTTTTCTCCACAGCCCAGGTAAGACGCTTCTGATGTTGTCTCTGGTTCAGAAGTGGCTTGGTAGCCCTTTTCCTGAAGACATCCGAGCGTGGTGACTCTTGATGCACTGACTCCAGCTTCAGTCCACTCCTTGTGAAGCTCTCCCAAGTGTTTGAATCAGCTTTGCTTGACTGTATTCTCAAGCTTGCAGTCATCCCTGTTGCTTGTGCACCTTTTCCTACCCAAATTCTTCCTTTGTCAACTTTGCATTCAATATGCTTTAATACAGCACTCTGTAAACAGCCACACCTTTCAGTAATGACCCTCTGTGACTTACCCTCTTTGTGGAGGGCATGAATGTTCATCTTCTGGATCATTGCCAACTCAGCGGTCTTCTCCATTATTGTGGTTTCAAAGAACAAGAGATACCCGGAATTTATACTGTAGGGATGGTCATTAATTGAAACTCAAATGTAAATATTCTAATATTTTGAGATACTGATTTTTGAATTTCATGAGCTGTAAGCTCTAATCATCAAAATTAAAACAAAAACAAAAAACTTTTGAAATGTTTTACTTTACATGCAATGAATCTAAAATATATGAAAGTTTCACTTTTTGAAATAACTTACAAGAAAAAAAAAAACTTTCACGACATTCTAATTCATTGAGATGCACCTGTATATTCTTCCCTGTCTGGATTCTTACATCACCACCCATCAGTAAGACCTAATCTTAAACATTATCCAGTTCACTAGAAGGGCCAGGGGCCGTATGTATAAAGCCGCTCAGAGTAAAATTTTAGTCCTAAGTGTGTCAAAATTCTAAGAATGATGTAATTTTACTCTTATTCCTAGACTTAAGAATAAGAGTGATTCATAAAGGTACCTAAGTGTTAAGACTAGGTCTCAGCTCCTAAATTATTTAAGAGAGCTGAAGAGGTCTCCTAACCTAGTTAGGAGTAACAAGATGGCAGCAAAGAGGAGAAGACAAACACTTTCCAGCGAAAATATGACATATTGGACTTGTGTAGTGTAATAATGTGGAGTTGATAAAACGATACAAACTTGATTATCAAGATCAAAAAGTTTTTTTGTTTTTTTTTGTAACTGACAAAGTAAGAAATTTTATAACCTCTTCCACTCAACAAGTCAATGCTCTAACTGCAGAAATGAAAGTAGTAATTACATTTTCTTTTGGCTGGAAAATTGGAAAAATGCAGCAATGCACCGGTGATGACACTGTAAGCAGGGTCTTACATATTGTGGCACTAACTCCACCAAACACAACAGTGGTCAAAAGTGATGTGGATTTTTTTTATGACCCCACATTTCACTTAAACCATTAAAATACAAAGGACAAAAAAAACACTGACCAGTGTTGCCAACTGCTTTCAATTGAAAGTAGCTAAAACTGGTCACTTAATGTTGCTAGATGACCTCATAAAGGTGAGTTCACTGATCTACAGTATATTTATATTTATATAGATCAGTGAACTCGTGTTTATGACGTCATGGGAGAGTCTTGGAATGTAGATAAGGTTTGTCCAAGAAATTGATTTTGTTGTTAGGCTTTTGAAAAAAGTCTCTAAAGGGATGAGGAAGTCACTAAATCTAGTGACAAAATCACTAAATTGGCACATTGACTACAACAAGTTATTTACATTTCATCATTGGTCCTCTTGTTTTTGCATGTGTTCATAATTTATTTGTATGACAGCATGGCCAAAAAATTATGACCGCACAATTTGGCATGTTTCATTGCATTATTATCACAAATAAAACAACTGACTCTAAGCAACTATGCAATATGCTTACAAAATCTTGCAATTTTTTTATTATTATTTTTAATCAAGGGTGAAGATGTCAAATTTCCTAGGCCAGACATCACTTTTGGCCACTACTATATGACAGTTTATTGACTTCCCAACTGACAACCAAACCATATTGCAACAACAAGCCACTTTTATCAGGATTGTGGGCTTTCCTGGAGTTATTGGAGCTGTTGATGGAACTCGTGTTCACATCATTGCTTCAACTGTAAACGAGGAGACATACCATTAGAAAACAAAGCATCAGTAATAATTTGTGATAATTTTGCACAATGCAAAGCATTAAAAAATACATTTAAATATTAACATATTTCAGTGTCTTAATTAAATGATTTTATTGTAGTTACATTAAATCATTGGCGTTGTGCTGCTGTGAATTTACATGAGCAGGCTCACTATTGGCTGATTCAGAGGTCAAGGTCAGCCATTTTGTGTTGACATCATTGTAGTCCTTAGTTCACAACACTTAAGTGTTACCTCAGTCAACAATTAAGAATCAGTCTTAGACTTTACTGAAAGTTGCTTTTAGCTTCTTTATAAAAGTCTCCTACTCTTAGAAAAGTCCTACTTTTTACTAAGAATTTTTTGACACTTAGGTCAAAGATTAAGACTATTCTTAAGAGCATGATGATGTCAACACAAAATGGCTGACCTTGACCTCTGAATCAGCCAATAGTGAGCCTGCTCATGTAAATTCACAGCAGCACAACGCCAATCATTTAACTACAATAAAATCATTTAATTAAGACACTGAAATATGTTAATATTTAAATGTATTTTTTAATGCTTTGCATTGTGCAAAATTATCACAAATTATTACTGATGCTTTGTTTTCTAATGGTATGTCTCCTCGTTTACAGTTGAAGCAATGATGTGAACACGAGTTCCATCAACAGCTCCAATAACTCCAGGAAAGCCCACAATCCTGATAAAAGTGGCTTGTTGTTGCAATATGGTTTGGTTGTCAGTTGGAAAGTCAATAAACTGTCATATAGTAGTGGCCAAAAGTGATGTCTGGCCTAGGAAATTTGACATCTTCACCCTTGATTTAAAAATAATAAAAAAAAATTGCAAGATTTTGTAAGCATATTGCATAGTTGCTTAGAGTCAGTTGTTTTATTTGTGATAATAATGCAATGAAACATGCCAAATTGTGCGGTCATAATTTTTTGGCCATGCTGTCATACAAATAAATTATGAACACATGCAAAAACAAGAGGACCAATGAAATGTAAATAACTTATGTTGTAGTCAATGTGCCAATGTTGCCAATTTAGTGATTTTGTCACTAGATTTAGTGACTTCCTCATCCCTTTAGAGACTTTTTTCAAAAGCCTAACAACAAAATCAATTTCTTGGACAAACCTTATCTACATTCCAAGACTCTCCTATGACGTCATAAACATGAGTTCACTGATCTATATAAATATAAATATACTTTAGATCAGTGAACTCACCTTTATGAGGTCATCTAGCAACATTAAGTGACCAGTTTTAGCTACTTTCAATTGAAAGCAGTTGGCAACACTGGTCAGTGTTTTTTTGTCCTTTGTGGAAACCCTATGGTTTAAGTGAAATGTGGGGTCATAAAAAAAAATCCACATCACTTTTGACCACTGTTGTGTTTGGTGGAGTTAGTGCCACAATATGTAAGACCCTGCTTACAGTGTCATCACCGGTGCATTGCTGCATTTTTCCAATTTTCCAGCCAAAAGAAAATGTAATTACTACTTTCACTTCTGCAGTTAGAGCATTGACTTGTTGAGTGGAAGAGGTTATAAAATTTCTTACTTTGTCAGTTACAAAAAAAAAAAGAAAGACTTTTTGATCTTGATAATCAAGTTTGTATCGTTTTATCAACTCCACATTATTACACTACACAAGTCCAATATGTCATATTTTCGCTGGAAAGTTTGTCTTCTCTTTGCTGCCATCTTGTTACTCCTAACTAGGTTAGGAGACCTCTTCAGCTCTCTTAAATAATTTAGGAGCTGAGACCTAGTCTTAACACTTAGGTACCTTTATGAATCACTCTTATTCTTAAGTCTAGGAATAAGAGTAAAATTACGTCATTCTTAGAATTTTGACACACTTAGGACTAAAATTTTACTCTGAGCGGCTTTATACATACGGCCCCTGGTCTAGTTTTAGGAGGCCATCTATCTGTCACGAATCCTGTCCATGCACTTCTGTTCACTCACCTCCAGAGGTCACTCGTTCACCACATTGACTCTTACACCACATTACTGTTGCCATTCACCATCGAACTGCATTTCCCATCATCCACTGCACTGACACAGCTGTTCGCACTGATCACGCTTACACCTGATAACTATCTCACAATCACCATCACCCAATCACACACACTTTATAAGCCTGGGACTTCCTCTCGGATAACGCTGAGTATTGTTTAGCCATAGCTACTCTACAGAGCATTCCTAGTTGTCAGTTTGCCTTGTTAGATTTCCCGTGTTTGATTCCTGCCCGTGTTTTCTGGATGTACCCTTATAGCCTTGCCCTGTGGACTCTGTTTGCATCTTGTTTGGATTATTGCTCGTATACCTGGATTATCTCTCTGCCTAGCCCTTGTTGGATATTGTTTGCTGATTCGACCCACGCTTGCCCTAGGACTACTCTTCTGTCTTGCCCTCTATATACCTGTTTGCCAATGTTTGACCCATGCTTGTTTCCGACCACTCATGTTAATAAAGCCTTGCAGATGGATCCCCATGACTCACGTGTCGTAACACTATCAATGGTTTCATCAAACACAGTATTGAAATCTCCTCCCCAAATAAATTTGACTGAAGGATGTAGGAAAATGAAATACTAAATCCTAGATTCAATATTTGAAAAAAGTATATTGTTGTTTACTTTTTAATTAGTGGCATAACAATTGACTAATACAAATTGTTCGTTATCCTTCTCTAATACAAGTAATATCCATCTACCACAATCATCTTTTTCGTAGTTTAAAATTTGCCATGAAAATTTCTCTTGTAAAATAGTGACCTCTGCTGAGCGGTTGCTGCCAAATCACAACCAAATCTCCTTTCCCCACTGATTTTTCCAAAACACAGCATCTGCAGAACATGCATGTGTTTCCTGAATTAAACAAATCTACACATTTTTCTTTGCAATACAAAAATAAAGCTTTTCTCTTCAAGATATCACGAATATCTCTGGCATTGAATTGGTCCAGAATTTGCTCCACATAACTGCGCATCATTTAAACAATAAACATATATGTTTATTGCTTAAATGATGCACAGTTATGTGGAGCAAATTCTGGATATTTAATATTAAATGTGTTCTGAATAGCTGTGAATGGATCGTGTTGTGCAGCACCTTTATTTGCTAGAATCTTTCCAAATAAATTGTATATACGCTAATTTGAGATAAATATAAAAAAAAACTACTTATTTTATACTAACTACTAATTGTTAGCTTTAGTTCAAGTGAAACTTTAACAAAGAAAGAGATCCTAAGTTTCTAATTTAACTTGTGCGCAAAATTGGAATATTGCATAAAACATTTGCAAATAATTACCGTTTCCATCCAACGAGTCAGAAAGCTCAAAATTGTCCCTTCCTGATAAAATGGCACTAAATATCACTCAGAAAAGTAGGAGAAGCCACTGAATATAGTAATTTTCATATATAATAAATTACTTGCACTTCAGAGCAAGCAGTCTGTTACGGGGCGAACGAGACGTGAGACATGCGGATCCATATGCAAGGCTTTATTTTGAGACATGGTCAAAACACAGGCAGGGTCGGACAGTGGTAAACAGGTATAACACAGACAAGGCAGAGAGTAGTCCTAAGGCAAGCGTAGGTTGACGATCGGCGAACAATATCCAACAGGGGCAAGGCAAAGAGAGATAATCCAGGTACACAGCAATAATCCAAACGAGGTGCAAACAGAGTCCGAACAGTAAGGCAAAGGGTTAATCCAGGAAACACGGGCAGATGTCAAACACGGGAAAACTAACAAGGCAAGACTATAATTACTGAGAGGGCTCCGTAAGGTAGCTATCGGCTAGGGTAGCGATATGTGCATACAATACTCGGCAGAGAGCAAGAGGAAGTCCAAGGCTTATAAAGCGTGTGTGATTGGGTGATAGTGTGATAGTTCTCAGGTGTGAGCGTGATCAGTGTAATCAGCTGTGTGACGTCAGTGCCAATGGATGATGGGAATTGTATTTTGAGATGGTGTGCAACAGTTCGTGTAGTGCAAGAGTCAATGTGGTGAGTGAGTGACCTCTGGTGGTGAATGAACGGAAGTGCATGGACAGGATTCGTGACACAGACGAAACACAATAAATGCGGTCATTGCTTTCGGAGGTGAATGCCAGCTGTTTGGGAACGCAGTTCTGGGAGGCAATACAGAAATACTTTGATGACAGACTTTGCTCGGACATTTCATAATGACAATAACATTTCAGATGCGGCGCAATTAAATCGTCCCACTGTTATGTGGCGTTCCATATGTCACAGGCAGGCACAAGTTAACCAAAATGCTGCTTTCTATCACAATGGGGGGCAAGCCAAAATCTTCAATAATGCCACAGAAGGACCACTTTCTCAGAAATGTCTTTATTTTACACAATTAAAAAGTGGAAAAGTTCAAGTAAATCTATTTATGTAGCATTCAATGAAATCAGTCTGAAATAGATAAAAAGGACAGACTAATTCACAACACATACTGTATACCATTACAACACTGAGATTGAAAAGTTCAAGTAAAATTATTTTACATAGCATTCAAAAAAAAAAAAAAAAAGTTAATCTGGAGTACATGAAGAGACCATAGACTAATTAGCCCCACAATACACTTACTACTTCTAAAATCAGCCTTGATCAGCTAATTCGGAAAGGAACCAAGTACAAAAAAAAAAAAAAAAAAAAAAAAAAAAATTCTCACAATTTGTACGCACTCCAAAAGCAAATAAATCACTACCAGTGCAAGGTGAACCCACACAATACACACCACACAAAATACTTTAGTTCCTATTCCCCCAATTTAAATTTGCTCTAGCTCAGTTCTTTAAAAAAGACTGAAATATAGTGGTATCAGAATCAGAAAGAGCTTTATTGCCAAGTGTGTTTGCACACACAAGGAATTTGTCTTGGTGTTAGGAGCTTCCAGTACAGAAACAATACAGTACAAACAGACAACAGTGCAAACAGAGACAACATATAATTAAGGTAATAAAAAACACTAATAATGAAGAGAATAGGCAATAATTAAGAATAACAATAGTAATAAAAAAGAAAAATATACAGAAAGAAAAATGTCTATAGACAGAAGTCAAGTCAAGTCACCTTTATTTATATAGCGCTTTTAACAATACAAATTGTGTCAAAGCAACTGCACAATATCAAAATGGGAAAATAGTGTCAATGTAAAATGACAAGATTAAACACTCAATTTTCAGTTAAAGGCATTTCATTATTGAATTCAGTGATGGCATCGTCCAGCTCAGTTCAGTTCAAAAAGTTTCTGTTCAATCAAGTCGACGATATTGCTGGAAATGAAGTGTCCCCAACTAAGCAAGCCAGAGGCGACAGCGGCAAGGAACCAAAACTCCATCGGTGACAGAACGGAGAAAAAAACCTTGGGAAAAACCAGGCTCAGTCGGGGGGCCATTTCTCCTCTGGCCAGATGACACAGCAGTTCAATTCCAACTGCTGCAAAGTCAGATTGTAAGGGCTCAACTGGTTCCCGAGGTCTTGTCCTGATGGCTGTCTAGGTGACAGGGTCCTCACTGGGGGTCTGTCTCTGGGGCTCATCTAGGTGTCCTGGTCTCCGCTGACGTTCAGGGCTGTAGAGGTCGTCTCTAGGTGCTGATCCACCATCTGATCTGGTGACTGCAGTGACCTCGGAATAAGAAAGAAACAGACTAATATTAGCGTAGATGTCAATCTTCTTACGATGTAACAAGTACATCGTGTGTTATGGGAAGTGTTCCCGGTTCCGGTTGACCTAATTAATGCAGCCTAACAATCCTTTAACGGATTTAAATATTAGAAGTGTATTAGTGTGTTATGTGTATGCTAGGTTAAAGAGATAGGTCTTTAATCTAGATTTAAACTGACAGAGTGTGTCTGCCTCCCGAACAGTGTTTGGGCACTAAATAGGAAAAAGATCTGCCGCCCGCAGTTGATTTTGATTATTCTAGGTATTATCAAATGGCCAGAATTTTGAGAACGCAGTGGCCGTGGAGGACTATATTGCGATAAGAGCTCGCTCAAGTACTGAGGAGCTAAACCATTCAGGGCTTTATAAGTAATTAACAAGATTTTAAAATCTATACAATGTTTAGTAGGGAGCCAGTGCAGTGTTGACAGAACCGGGCTAATGTGGTCATACTTCCTGGTTCTAGTAAGAACTCTAGCTGCTGCATTTTGAACCATCTGTAGTTTGTTTATTAAGCGTGCAGAACAACCACCCAATAAAGCATTACAATAATCTAACCTTGAGGTCATAAATGCATGAATTAATATTTCTGCATTTGACATTGAGAGCATAGGTCTCAGTTTAGATATATTTTTAAGATGAAAAAATGCAGTTTTACAAATGCTAGAAACATGGCTGTCAAAGGAGAGATTGCTATCAAATAGCACACCTAGGTTCCTGACTGATGACGAAGAATCGACAGAGCAGCCATCGAGTATCGAGTGTTAGACAGTGTTCTAGGTTATTACTTGTGGGGCTTTTAGGTCCGATAATTAACACCTCTGTTTTTTTCAGAATTTAGCAGTAAGAAATTACTCGTCATCCAGTTTTTTCTCTCGACTATGCATTCCATAAGTTTCTCAATTTGGTGTGTTTCACCAGGCAGTGAAGAAATATAGAGCCGAGTATCATCAGCATAACAGTGAAAGCTAACCCTGTGTTTCCTAATGATATTTCCCAAGGGTAACATATAAAGCGTGAAAAGTAACGGCCCTAGTACTGAGCCTTGAGGAACTCCATACTGCACTTGTGATCGATATGATACCTCTTCATTCACTGCTATGAACTGATGGCGGTCAGATAAGTACGATTTGAACCATGCTAATGCACTTCCACTAATGCCAACAAAGTGTTCTAGTCTATTCAAAAGAATGTTGTGATTGATAGTGTCGAACGCAGCGCTGAGATCCAGTAGAACTAATAAAGAGATACAACCACGATCAGATGATAAGAGCAGGTCATTTGTAACTCTAATGAGAGCAGTCTCAGTACTATGATACAGTCTAAATCCTGACTGGAAATCCTCAGATATAATTTTTCTCTAAGAAGGAATATAATTGTGAGGATACAACCTTTTCTAATATCTTTGACAGAAAAGGGAGATTCGAGATCGTCTGTAATTAACTAGATCTTTGGGGTCAAGTTGTCTTTTTTTAATGAGAGGCTTAATAACAGCCAATTTAAAGTTTTTGGGGACATATCCTAATGACAATGACAAATTAATAATAGCCAAAAGAGGATCTATGACTTCTGGAAGCACCTCTTCTAGTAGTTTAGATGGAATAGGGTCTAACATACATGTTGTTGGTTTAGATGATTTAACAAGTTTATACAATTCTTCCTCTCCTATAGTAGAGAATGAGTGGAATTGTTCCCCAGGGGATCTATAGTGCACTATTTGATGTGATAATATAGCTGACGGCTGCATGGTTACAATTTGATCTCTAATAGTATCAATTTTGGAAGTAAAATAGTTAATTACTGCTGTGCTGTTGGGAAATGTCAACACCTGTTGATGCTTTATTTTTTGTTAATTTTGCCACTGTATTGAATAAATACCTGGGGTTATGTTTGTTTTCTTCTAAAAGAGACGAAAAGTAATCAGATCTAGCAGTTTTTAAAGCTTTTCTGTAGGATAGGGTACTTTCCCGCCAAGCTATACGAAATACTTCTAGTTTTGTTTTCCTCCAGCTGCGCTCCATTTTCCGGGCTGCTCTCGTTAGAGTGCGAGTGTGCTCATACCACGGTGTTGGACTCTTTTCCTTAATCTTCCTTAAGCGTAAAGGAGCAACTGTATCTAAAGTGCTAGAAAAGAGAGAGTCCATAGTTTCTGTTACATCAAGTTGTTCTGAGCGGTTCACACACCTCTTTAACATTATTTTTAGTGATCTCAGACTGGCAAAGTTGAACATCATTAGCGCCGGCGTGGATAACAATCTTACTGAGTTTACGTTTAGCATTAGCCAGCACTTTTAAATTTGCCAAGATGTCAGGCGCCCTGGCTCCCGGTAAACAATGAACCATGGTGGCTGGTGTCTCTATTTTCACGTTCCGTACAATAGAATCGCCAATAACTAGAGCACTTTCACCAGATTTCTCAGTGGGTGCGTCACTGAGTGGGGAGAACCTGTTTGATGTTCTGATCGGAACGGAAGAGCAGTGTTTTGACCCGTGACTATGCTGCCTCACTGTCACCCAGTTGCCCTGCTGCATGGGCTTTAATGCCAGAACCGAACAATGTACAGGAGTCCCTGAGCTAATCACATCCAAAGCAGTATCTACAGCCCTCACATTCTTACGGTCCTCAACTAAAATTTGGATGCGTGTCTCTAGTTCTAAAACCTTCTCTGTCAGCCTAACTATTTCCCTGCATTTATCACATGTGAATCCCTCATCGCTGACAGAGATAGATAAACTACATGTGGCAAACTGTGCAAATAACAATAGCAGGAGAAGAAGCCATTACTCACCGTGATTGATGAATGATACCAACTTAACTTACCACTCCACTTACCACTGTTGTTTGATGAACTCGTGAAAAAAACGGAGCGAGAGAGAAATGAAAACGGAGCAAGAAAAAAGAAAACAATAATAGGCGCGAATAGCAACGTGAATGGAACCGCGAGTGACAAGCTAACCGGCTAACGAATGCTAACGCGCTGCACTCACGGTTTTAGAAGAGAGCAATCAAATTAGTTTGATAGATAATACCAGAAATATGATGGGAATTAAGTTATATATATTATCACTTTAAACAACAGAGAGTGAAAGTAAGGTAAAGATTCAATAAAAAGGCAGAGCTACAATCACAATGTGAATCTGCATGTGTCCTATGTACAGATGAAGGTTTGATGAGTTATTTACAGATGTACAGTACCGGGGTGTGTTATGTGTTGTTCAGGTGGGATACGGCCTGGGGGAAAAAACTATTGTGTCTGGCTGTTTTTGTGCTCAGTGATCTGTAGCGCCGGCCAGAGGGCAACAGTACAAAGAGAGAGTGTGCTGGGTGTGAGGGGTCCAGAGTGACTTTCTTAGCCCTTTTCCTCACTCTGGAGGTGTAAAGTTCTTGGAGGCTGGGCAGAGGGGCACCGATAATCCTCTCAGCAGTCCTGACTGTCCGTTGTAGTCTTCTGATGCTTTGAACGGCTAGTCATGCAACACATCAAGTCTGTCCTCCCCCCCTCCCTGGACCCCTTCCAGTTTGCATATAGGTCCAATCGCTCGACCGATGATGCCATCGCCACTGCCCTCCACCCAGCCCTCACACATCTGGACAAAACGGACACGTATGTCAGATTGCTGTTCATAGACTTCAGTTCAGCATTCAACACAATCATCCCTCAACAGCTCATTCATAAACTGGTCCATCTGGGGCTCAATACATCGCTGTGCAACTGGCTGTTGGACTTTCTGACCGGGAGACCTCAGGCAGTACGGGTCGGCAGTAACACATCCAGCACCATCACACTGAACACAGGGGCCCCCCAAGGATGTGTGCTGAGCCCCCTCCTCTTCACTCTGCTGACCCACGACTGCACACCGTCACACAACTCCAACCTCTTCATTAAATTTGCGGATGACACGACTGTGGTGGGTCTCATCAGCAACAGAGATGAGACAAACTACAGGAGCGAGGTGAGCCGCCTGGCCGGGTGGTGCAGTGACAACAATCTCTCTCTGAATGTGGAGAAGACGAAGGAGATTGTTGTTGACTTCAGGAGAGTGCACACTCAGCATGCTCCTCTGACTATCAATGGTGCGACCATGGAGAGAGTGAGCAGCACCAAGTTCCTGGGTGTACACATCACAGAGGACCTCTCCTGGACCAACAACACTGCAGCACTAGTCAAGAAAGCACAACAGCGTCTCTACTTCCTCCGCAAACTTAGAAGAGCCAGAGCCCCGGCCCCCATCATGTGCACCTTCTACAGAGGCACCATCGAGAGCATTCTGACTAGCTGCATCACTGTGTGGTATGGCGCCTGCAACGCGTCCTGCCGCAAGTCCCTTCAACGGATAGTGAGAGCAGCGGAGAAGATCGTTGGTGTCTCTCTCCCCTCCCTCCAGGACATCTACAGCACCCGTCTCACCCGCAAAGCCCTCTACATTGCAGGTGATACCACCCACCCGACACACAGCTTCTTTAGTCTGCTTCCATCAGGGAGGAGACTGCGGAGTCTCCAGGCCAGGACCAACAGACTGAAGGACAGCTTCATTCACCAGGCTGTCAGGAAGCTGAACTCCCTCCCGTCCTTGCCCCCCCTCCCCTCTCGTACACCACGCACCACTGAACTCTGACCCCCCCCGCCCCCCCGCCCCGCACAACACACACTGTGACAAGCACCAGTCACTTTGTACAGCATTGGACTGACCTCATTCAACTACCTCTTCTGACAGTCTGAATAAAGACTGCTCTCTTTTTGTCACTTTAATAGAACAGACTTAAGCTCTTTGCACTACACCATTCATATTCTGCACTGTCTGTGTATTTCACTGGTTTGCACTATGTACCATGTGCCTTATGCCACTTTATCTATTTTTTTTATTATTATTATTATTATTTTTATTTTTATTTTTTCCTACATGTCCTTATTTGTATATTTGTGCGTTCTACTGTTAGTGTTTAGTGTTATCTGTATGCACCAGGGAGTAAGAGAGTAATGCAATTTCGATTCTCTGTATGTATGTACGGTACATGTGGTAGAATTGACAATACAGCTGACTTTGACTGATGTCTGTTTTGGTAGCTGAACCAAACCAAACAGTTATAGAAGAACATAGGACAGACTCGATGGTAACGCGACAGTAATGATGATACTAAGGGTGTATTCACACCTGTCTTGTTTGGTTCGATTGAACCAAAGACCCAGCTGAAGAGATGGTCTTGGCCTGCTTCCAAACGAACTCTGGTACGATTCGTTTAAGGTGTGAATATGAACCGGCCTCGATCCGACCCAAATTGCAGAAAGCACGCTCAGAAACACTTGCACATATAGTTCTGTTGTTTGCATTTCAATAGCTAAAATCACTTGTTTTTAAATCACAATGCTTAAACGCATGCAAATTAAGAGTTTTCGTGACCACGGCGCACAGCAACGTCACGTGAGCTCGCTAAATAGACTAAAGCTTGCTGCAAAGCCCCAGCAGAAGTTACAATGAATGTGTCTGGGGGAAATAGTAAGGAGATATTTGAATTATGGGTAACACTTTACTTGAAGGGGGGGTGTGCATAAGACTGACATGACAGAATGGCTCATTTTGCAGCTCATTATGCAGGCCTTTGTCTTCTCAGGTGTGAATCACAACATTATTCATAACAATTTAGGCCTCCTCGCATACAGGCTTTCTAGACAAAAAGTGTCTTAGAAAATTTAAGTCAATATATTGTTTTCTGTGAAGGAGTAAATGACATGCCTTGTGAACAAATATTCTGTATGTGTTTTATGGCCTTCTCTATTTGTTTTATTTCAGTGACTTAGTTTTTCACTACCCATGCATAAACGTTGTTTTCTCAAGAACACAAACATGTCCATTCATGCTGCTCCCATATTATTGTAGCCCAGTTTGTACTGAATACAATGTTTTCAGACTTTAGCCATTTATGTGTTTATAAGCAACTGAAAAAGCACAAATGTCAGGACATTTCAAAACTTCTCCAGGCCCCCAAAACACCCTCCGACCCCAGAGGATTAATAGGAATCCTAACACGTCTTTATTTAGTCTGTTTGGTTTCCTTCTCTGGTCTCAGATCCTCATCCACTCTGGGCAGATAAACAAACAGAGCAACAGGTAATGCATGATCTCATGTTTGAGGAATAGTTGAGCTGCCGTGTGCCTTTCAGGACTCTCAGGGTTTTCATTTTGTTTAACTTTGCGGCTCCAGTCTTTTTGAATCCCTTGGACAAGGAGATCATCCAAAATTAATTTCTAATTTACCTAGTTCATTGTTACGGTTCCCAATTGGGAATTGATCAGGGAATTGCACATTTATCGGGGCATCTGATCCTACAATTCATACAGGGAGCACATCAAAACTGAGATAATGGAGCCAACTGGGCCCCAGCCAAAACCCAGTCTGCAAACTCTGTGTTGTGGGTCAGAGGATGGGCCTTCGTTAATAAAGGACAATCTGGAACAGCGCACAATCCAAGAAAAACACATCTAGTGATGAGCTGAAGTTTCTTTGGACAGCTGCTGTTTCTGTAAACTGTTGATCATCAGTAAAGTGAATCTTGAACCTCGAACTGTTGATGCTCTTGATGGCATTGCTCAGTCTGGATTACTAGCATTAGCATGCTCTCTGCAGTGATTTTGAAGTGTGTTTCTAGGTCCCAATGATAAATGCAGTGAAAATTGTTCCATCGCTTTCTGTGAGCTTTTTGCCAGGGTCCCTTTCATTTAGCCATCATAAGTCTGCTATCATTACAGTGCAGTCGTTTCTACAGCAATCAAACAAGAGTTAAATATTCTGAATATTCAATAGTTTAGTGTCTCTGGGTTTGTGTTCCATGATGAAAAAGACTATTTATTTAAGTTTATTATCAGTCAGATCTGCTCTTATGCAATCACAATGCATGCTGATCCCTGGATTTAACCATTATATTTTTCTTTATTTTTGTCATTTGGTGCTTCAAAACTACAACGCAGACCTGCTTTCCTTGATATGGTTTCAAGAGCACAATGAATCTTTCATTGCAAAATCTCCAGTGTTTTAAATTAAGGCCCAATTGATCAGTAATGATTGTGAAGTGATGCTGAAATGTGAAGAGAGATGCTGAAATGTGAAGAGAGATGCTCAATGATCAGTGTTGATCACAATCACACTGGAGTCTCTTCTGTTGGAAAATAAGTGTGATGAAAGTGTGAACTTAATCAAATCATCAAGAGACACATTTCTACTGAATCCACAAAAAAACAAACTAAAGCCTCAAAAGAAGGGCATTTTTTCTGATTCTTTTCTTTCATTCGTCTTCTCTTTCTTCAAACACACATTGACTCAATATTCACACACATTCCTCATCAAACTCTCAGACTCCTTTCTCTTCCAGTCAAAAACAAATGGAGCTTTTATAACGTCTCTCATTGATGTCAAACACCTGCCCACACTAATTAAACCTCATTAAGATCAACTCATTAACTAGCACTTCACTTAGGCTGCATTTACACTGCAAGTCTTGATGACTAATTCCGATTTTGTGACAATATCCGATTTTTTGGATGACATGCTTACATTTCTTTTAAAAGTGACCCGTATCCGATGTGTGCATTTTACACTGCACTTGGTGAAACAAGCCAAAAATAGCATATGACATCACAAATCAATTTGAATAATACACTGAGTTTAATTTATTGACATGGAATTCATATGGATATGTTTTTAATGCAATAGTTAGGCAACATCTATACAGCAAAATAATTATATAGCCTAGAACTTCTTCAGGACAGTGATGATCTTCAGCTCCGCTGAGAGCTTGCGAGTGGAATAACACTCAGGTGGTAGATAATGTTAAGCATGTCGCATCGTCTGTGTTTTTTTAATAAATAAAACCAAACCCGTTCATCAGTGATTGTATATCAAAGGCAGGGACATGCTTGTTTGCATTTTATTTTGTGGCTTCACTGGAACGAACGGGACTGAAGCACTCTGTAGAACCTCACTGAACAAAGACCAAACAATTATAGAATCTCACATACCAAACGGAAAACTGAGAAGATTCCCTTCCCTTCGAGTCAGAAATTGACCAAGCCTACTGACGCCTCTCTGTCTAGAGGACTGTCGTCTTATCTCATGAGACCCATAAAACCAGTAGAAATTTGAGAAGAAACATCTGGATGTCCCTATAGAACAGAACCTTCAATGTTGTCCCTGACCGGCTTACCATAAATAAAGTTTGAATAAACAACAGTAAAAAGGACGTTGGATCTGGAAATGTTCCAGCGATGGACCCTCCTAGCCGTTTAATGCATAATTCAATGATGGTATCAACAAAGGGAAGACTGTTTTACGACCACGTAGTTTCACAGATACACACCCAAGGTGACTTTGTGACCTCAGGCATGCCAAAGGAATGTGCTCTCTTTTTTTTCTCTTCTCGTGCAAAGAACACCCCAAACTTTTATTGACTGTCTGGCAAAAGACATTCCTTTATTCCCATCACTATTAGAGCAAATAAATCCACGGAGGACTTGCTTGATGTCTTTTTTATGCTTGGTGGGATTATGTAGAATTTAAGATAGTTTAATCTATGCCTTAACTCATGCAGTAGATAGAATTAGTACATGTACTCTGTGTATGCCAAATACCTGTTGTTTGATGTTGAATGAAAGCTGGTTTCATTGGCAATAATTTGGTGTGGATGAAAATTAACCTTTAGCATCATAATGTATGATTATAACACGTATAGAAATCTGCCAAGATACTTTCTTCATGGGATTAAAGCCACTACGCAAGAGGATTTACTGCATGGAAAATGAGCCGTGTGGGGCGGGACCCAGCTCACAGCTCTCTGCTTGCTTGCGCGCTGCTAAAAAGACTTTGGCTTCGGCTCACTCTCGCGCCGTTAAGCGCTATCAGCCATATACCATCTGGCAAGGATCCACACATGCCATCAAAGTTCCGACCAAAGAGACTTTCAGAACCAATTCGTGGTGCCAGAAACTTGCTAAGAGCGTCATCATGTCAGAGAAGCTGACCTACCAACGAAAGGCTTTCCCCGTGACATCACGCAACTGCAGTAACCAATCAGCCACGGGGTTCCCTCAAGCCAGGAAAACAACAGATCAACTGTCAGACTCAACTCAGAGCAAGTACAGCCATCTCTATAATATTGCTGAATCGGGGTTGCATTCATCTTTAAAAGTAAAGATAAAGCTCTCTGATCGATGATCTGCACAGGTAAATCTTGTGAAAATAGTGCTATATTTTAACTGTCTCCAAATCGCAACAGTTTATTACCTACAACGTGTTTCTGTGTATGTATTTTGTTTGGTGTGTGTGTGTTTAGTTTAGTTTACTATAGTAGAATAGCAAATAAACTCTCGTGTCATTTATAAAGAATGATCTCTACCTCATCCAGCATTGTCTGTAAACTACCTCTTCTGACAGTCTGATAAAAGGCTGTTCTTTTTTTGCACTACACATATATCTGCACAGTTTTGTTTTATTTAACTGGTTTGCACTCTATCTGCCATGTGCCTTATGCCACTTTATCTATCTCTTTTTTTATTTTTTTTTATTTTTCTACAATGTCCTCATTTGTATATCTGTATAGTTTGTATGTACATATGGTTAAACTGTATTTATCTGTATTTGAATGTCTACTGTCAGTGTTTAATGTTAACTGTATGCACCAAGGGTCAGAGAGTAACGCAATTTCAATTCTCTGTATGTATGTACTGTACATGTGGAAGAATTGACAATAAAGCAGACTTGACTTGACTTGACTTGAATGGTGTCTTGTGCTATGTGATTTTCAAGTCTAAACTATTTGCCAAAGATTGCGTTACCTATGCTCATAAATTTACCCAACCAATTCTGTTATTATATCGTGGCCATGAAAATAAATAGAATTGCTCAGACATACTGATTTTAATTACTTGCTGGACGATCGTTAATAAGGTATAAATCGGACGTTTTGATTAATATCAATTAATCATATCAATATCGAATCTATAAGACTCGATTCCCTAAAAGCTAAATCAAAATAAGGGTTAAAACCTTTACAACTCAAATCAAATCAAATCACTTTTATTGTCACATCATCACAGCACATGTGCCTTGATGAGTGAAATTCTTGAGAGTGTGCTCCAGACAGTGCAGAAACAATCAACATATAGACAGTACCATTACATACTTGACTCAGTGCATCTCAGTGTGGTATAGTAACGCTACAAATCAGGACTGCAAAGCTCTGCAGAGAGTCAGGCGCTTAGCTGAGCGCATCTCTGGGTCTGCCCTCCCCTCTCTGCAGGACATCTACCTCAAACGCTGCAAAAGCAGAGCTGCAAAAATAATCAAGGACTCAAATCACCCCGGTAACCGTCTTTTCATCACACTGCCATCTGGCAAGCGCTTCAGGAGCATGATGGCAAAAACTGAGAGACTGAGGAGGAGCTTCTTCCCTCAGGCCATCAGGCTCCTAAACTCAGTCTCATAACATCTACAGGACTCAATTTAATAAACTGCAAAAACATTCATTATTCTCCATCATCCGCATTGCTGCTATGTGAATATACCCGGTACAACCTGTTTTGCACATTCCTCTTGCACATCCCTGTTTATATTAATATTTATTAAATCCACAGTAGACTGTATTGCACATTTTATTTTATTTCATTGCACATTTTACTCCTTATTTTATTTTCATTTTATTTTATCTTTTTTTTCAAATTTTTTATCTTACTCTCACCTATATTTATATATATATATTCTCTTGTGTTATGTTTCATTTTTTATTTTATTGTTTTTTCACTGTCCATTGAGCGGACCTTTCCTGACCTACATTTCACTACTGATTATACCCTGTATGATTGTGTATGTGACAAATAATAAAGAACCTTGAACCTACAGACTTATACAGATGACAATGTGCAATATACACATACATATACTCAGTACACACAGTGTACTGTTAGACATACTTACAGTTATCAATACACATTATACACCGTATGTACACATTCTACATTATGTACACATATATACATATGTGCAAAGGTGCAGTAGATTGTACATAAGCTGGATACACAAATGTCATGGATGTGCATTGGATGGTATCCAGTGGTAGCAGATTGTTGTATTTGTGCAGTGTGTACGTATAGTCCAGTTTGAACTGTGGAGTTAAAGTGCAGTGCGTGGCATATCGTAAAGTGGGAGTGTGCTGTAAGGTGTATTAGTTCTGGCTGTTCATTAGCCTGATAGCCTGAGGGAAAAGATATCCCTCAGTCGGCTAGTGCGGGATCGGATGCTGCGGAGACGTCTTCCTGAGGGCAGCAGAGAGAACAGTCTGTGGGACGGGTGGCTGGAGTCATTGGTGATCCTCCGGGCTTTCCTTATACACCGCCTGGTGTAGATGTCCTGGAGGGAGGGAAGCTCACCTCCAACAATGTGGCGGGCAGTTCGCAAAACCCTTTGCAGAGCTTTGCGGTTGCCAGCGGTGCTGTTTCCAAACCAGGCGGTGATGCAGCCGGTCAGGATGCTCTCCACAGTGCAGGTGTAGAAGGATCTGAGGATGCTGGGGCTCATTCCAAACTTCCTCAGCCGTCTCAGGAAGAAGAGGCGTTGATGTGACTTCTTCAGCACTGCATCTGTGTGAGTGGACCATGTGAGATCCTCGGTGATGTGAACACCGAGGAACTTAAAGCTGTTTACCCGCTCCACAGGTGTCTTGTCGATGGTGATGGGTGTGTGTTCTCTGCTCTGTCTCCTGAAGTCCACCACCAGCTCCTTGGTCTTGTCGATGTTGAGTGAGAGGTGGTTCTCCTGACACCATTTAGTCAGGGTACTCACCTCCGCTCTGTAGGCCGTCTCATCGTTGTCAGTGATCAGGACTATCACCGTTGTGTCATCAGCGAATTTAACGATGACGTTGGAGCTGTGTGTGGCTGTACAGTCATGTGTGTACAGGGGAGTACAAGAGTGGGCTGAGAACGCAGCCCTGCGGAGCACCAGTGTTTAGGGTCAGCGGAGATGAAGTGTTGTTGCCCATTCTGACCACCTGTCAGAAATTCCAGGATCCAGCTGCACAGAGATCTGTTTAGTCCTAGATTCTGGAGTTTCGCAACCAGTGTGGCAGGCACTATGGTATTGAATGCGGAGCTGTAATCCACAAAAAGCATCCTTACATAGGCATTCTTGTTTTCCAGGTGGGAGAGAGCAGTATGCAGGGTGAAGGCAATAGCATCGTCTGTGGAACGGTTGCTGCGATATGCAAATTGCAGCGGATCCAGTGAGGCAGGCAGCACAGAGCAGATGTAGTCTCTGATGAGTTTCTCAAAACACTTGCTGAAGATGGGTGTTAGAGCAACGGGCCTCCAGTCATTCAAGCATGTGATTTTATTTTTCTTTGGTATGGGCACAATGGTGGATTTTTTGAAGCATGAGGGAACCACAGACAGAGAGAGGGAGAGGTTGAAAATGTCTGTGAAAACTCTGGCCAGCTGGAATGCACATGCTCTGAGCACACGGCCTGGGATGCCATCAGGACCCACAGCCTTATGGATATTCACCCGTTTGAAGGATCGGGTTACATCAGCGACAGAAATGGAAAATGCACTTGCCTCTTCTGCAACAGCCGCGGGAGCGCTCTCTTTGTGGGCGGGGTTGTGAGCCTCGAAACGAGCATAAAAAAGATTAAGCTCCTCCGGTAGAGAGGCGGCAATGTTCACTGTAGCTGGTTTATTCCCTTTACAATCAGTGATGTTATTGATGCCCTGCCACATGCTTCTTGCGTTGTTGGTGTTGAATTGTTCTTCAACTTTGTTTTTATATTGTCGTTTGGCGGCTTTGATGGATTTCCTGAGATCGTAACTGGCTTGTTTTCGATCGTCAAAGTTCCCGGATTTAAAGGCAGATGTCCGCACTGACAAGGCTGCTCGAACATCGCTGTTAATCCATGGTTTTTGGTTGGGGTAGACACGGATTGTTTTGGTCGTAACCCGTCCTCTACGCACTTCCGTATGATGTTACATGTTACAGAATCTGAGTATGCCTCTATGTCGTCATCAGACGCTGCCCGGAACATGTCCCAGTCCACGTGATCAAAACAGTCCTGCAGTATAGCGTCTGATTGGTCCGACCAGCATTGAATTGTCCTGAGAGCGGGTGCTTCTCATTTCTGTTTCTGCCTATAAGCAGGCAGGAGCAGAACGGAAGAATGATCTGATTTGCCGAAAGGTGGGCGGGGGAGCGATTTGTAGGCGTCCCGGAAAGGAGAGTAGCAGTGGTCCAGTACACAATCACCACGCGTGTTGATGGTGATGTGTTGAAAATATTTTGGAGCTATTGTTCTGAAGTTGGCTTTGTTAAAGTCCCCTGTAACAATAAAACACTGCCTCTGGGTACGCGGTTTCCTGCTCGCTTATATTCCCATACAGTTCCTTGAGTGCCTGGTCTGTGTTGGCTTGAGGGGGAATGTATACAGCTGTGATTATGATCGCTGTAAATTCCCTCGGTAGCCAGAATGGTCGACACAGAAGCATATGAAATTCCAGATCAGGGGAGCAGAAGGATTTAATAGAGTGTAGATTCCTTTCATCACACCACGAGTTGTTGATAAAGAAACAAACGCCCCCACCTCTGCTTTTCCCTGTGAGCTCTTTTGTTCTGTCCGAGCGGTGCACGGAGAACCCCGTAAGCTCGATGGCTGAGTCTGGAACCACTGCAGACATCCATGTTTCTGTGAGGCAAATAATGCAGCAGTCCCTTGTTTCTCGTTGGTATGAGATGCGCGCCCGCAATTCGCAGAGTTTGTTGTCCAGTGACTGAACGTTAGCCAACAAAATGGTTGGGAGTGGAGGTCGGAGGGGACGGCGTCTGAGTCTGACAAGGACTTCCCCTTTTCCTGCGGCGTATCCTCGGTCTTGACCGTGCGACCCAGACAAAGGGCTCTGATGCGGTGTCCGTAAACAAAGCGCCGGCGTTCAAGAACTCAAAGTCCGGTTTGCGTTGCGCGACGAATGAACCAATGTTCAAAAGCGTGTCTCTATCGTAGACAGTTATACTAACAACATCCAACACGTAAAACAACAAAATAACAAATAAAACATACGAAAAACTGCAGAGTTTTCTCGGAGCTCGCAACACGTCTGCCATGCTCGGCGCCATCTTGGATCAACCCATGCTTGCCCTAGGATTACTCTTTGTCTTGCCATATACATACCTGTTTGCCAATGTTTGACCCATGCTTGTTTCCGACCACTCCTTTGAATAAAAGCCTGCAGATGGATCTGAACGCTTCCTCTGTTCCTTCCGTAACAGATGGGCATACGAGTAGAATGAGTATTTCCTCACAGTGGGATTAAAGTGTCTCCATGGGTCAATATGACCATTCTGAACCATAAACTCAGAAAAAATCTTTGACATGGCAGAAGGAGCTTTCATAACAGTGCTTGATTTATCCAAGTCAGGATCAATAACACAGTTTAGATCTCCCCAAATATCAAAAGATGTGTGTTCAGAGCTGGGATCTTTGACAACAAATCCTGAGCAAAGAGAGCATTATCAAAGTTTCGGGCATATACATTTACCAAAACAATCGGTGTTAGTGAAATTTTTCCTTTCACAATTACATACCGACCATTCATATCAGAAATAACATTGTCAATAGAAAAGTGCACAGTCTTATTAATCAAAGTGGCAACTCCTCTAGACCTGGAATAAAAGTTTGGATGAAAAATGTGTGATGTCCAGCGAGTTTGGAGCCTGCATTGATCCTTAAGGCGCAGATGAGTTTCCTGGAGGAATACAATGTCAGGTTTTTGTAGTTTCAAATGTGTCAAAACTTTGGATCTTTTAATGGGACCATTCAGTCCTTTCACATTCCAACTCAAGAATCTAACTGAGCTTCTGGTATTGTCCATCAGGTTAGGTTAATATATAAGAGAGGAGGCCACAAGGAAAAAAGGAAAAAAATAATAATAATAAATAAAAAGAAAAATTAGGCCCTAATTGGAGAAAAACCCACCATCCCTTCCCCCACCCTGAACATCACTCAATTTCTTCTCTCCATTCCCAAACAATGGAGGCAGAACACCAAAACTCGGGAACCTCTGATGCTCAAAAACTGTTCCCGTCTATGTCGTATGAAGTCACTCCCGAACATATGGAGTAACATAAAGAACAGTCATTTCAGGCAACATGAAAACATTTATCTAAACTCACTTGGTTAATGGTGATCTATTATCAGAGTACAACTGCTTATAAAATGGTGTCCTTTGCATACTTATCTCTACATCATACCTAGGAAGCTGCATACCGTTTGTTAAACCATCGCTGTGCTTCTTTGGGACAGTCGAATTGAAACTTCTCATCTTAAGTTAACCATTCCCTGGGAATCAAACCCATTATTTCAGCAATATAGCACTTTGCTCTACTGTTTGATCTATATGAATGTATTATAAGGAATGGTGTTTTAATGATTTGTGATGTGATTATCAACTAATTATGTGCCTTCCTTGTAGGTGCATTCATATATTATAGTGTTTTTATCACTATAATAGTGTTTTTATTATAGTGTTTTTACAAGCACAATGCTTGACAGCTTTTACACCACAAAGTTTGACAGTTGGGGCAAATTCTGTAAACGCTGGTTTTATTTTTTTATTTTTTATTTTTGCAGGTTCATTCCTAGAATCAACTCTGGTGGCACCAAATGCCATTCAAAGTCACAGATCAGATGAAATTCTGGAAAGAGGGTGCAAAGAAAAAGCATCAGCCTGAATCCCTGCATGGTGTTTCTCATCAGAGAGCTTGTCAACTTTGACAAGTAAAATTACTGAAATTTAACACAACAACTCAATTTTTTACTGTATTTAGGGACTAAGGTGATGCCCTTTTTTCGGCTAGTGCAAGATTTGTAATTTGTAAAAAATGAAAATAAACTGAACAGTACTAACACTGTAAATGACAATACATTAATAAAACTGTAAACATTTTACAGTAACTTACTGCCATCCAGCTGCCAGTAAATTGCAATAAAATTAAAGCAATCTCTTTACAGAACAGGATCATTTAACTTTAAACAATAAACAACTAAATGATGTATTAAATCTCAGTTACAAGGAGAAGTCTTTTTTCATTTGGTCTCTCTTTCTCTCCCATCTACAAACTGAAAATGAAAAGTAAATTCCAAAGATTGTAGTGGCAACACCCACAACGTACCTGTTAAACACTGATTTTCATGTAAGTTTCAGAAACAACTTTTACTGCAACTACTGCATAGCAGACACTTGACAGAAGCTTGTTTGTAAAGGTAAGTTAAGGTGAGATGGAGCTGAGTTGATTGTCCTAAAGAGTACTAATGAATTGTTTGCTCTCAAAATAAAGGTACTTAGTGTAAATTAATCTGTTGTTTTCCAGTAGGGACCAATGGATTCTTGGCCATATTATTCGATCTTAACCTCTGCTGAGCACAAGCATTTTGACTCCATTATCTCTGGTGGGGCTATTTCTGAGTATCAGATATCACAGCTGAAAGAGGGTGATCTCATTCTGAGGAAAACGACCAGTGTGTACAGTCCATTTTATCATGTTGGTGTTTACTGCGGAAGAAATGAATTCATTGAATTTTCAGGTAAGAAATACTATATAACTAACTGTACAGTATCTCCATAGTATGTATTTCATTACTTGTAATCTGCATATTACTATTTTGTTTATTTATTTATTTATTTTTACATTATTATAGCACCATCAAGGAGAGAGAAAAGCAGAAAATCTTGGTTCGCAAGTTACTCATTATTATTATCATCATCAAGTGCTAAGAGTAAACCAGGTAAAGTGGGTGTGAGGAATTTCCTCAAAGGCATGCCATTCCATGTTCTTCGTTTTCAATATGGGATTCCTGTAAACTTCTTGAAGAATGTTGAGAAAGCAATTGACACTGAAGAGGGATACAATCCCGTGTCAAACAACTGCCTGCATTTTGCACTAAGACTGCTGGAGAGAATATAAATAATACTTTTTCACAAACTTCCTGGAGTTTTTCTATTCTATTCTATTTCAGGCTATACACTCATGTTTAGTTTTTACTTTGGCAAATCAATATTTACTATCACAAGTCTGATCCACTCATCAATCTGTATTTTATTTCTCAATATTCTCTATTTTGATAGTTGATATATTTTCACTTTCATCCTTTAAAATGTGTGTGATATCCAGGGATAGCATTGTAAATAATCCTCAGTGTTTCCTGCTATTTGCTGTTATGATAGATTAAAGGTGCCATAATTAATATTGACAGCTAGCAGTTGAAATAGGTACTGCAGCCCAAATTCGAAATATTGTTTCTTCCACCCCCATCTTTTCAGACATGATGCTCATACAGGTTGTCAAATTGAGGACATGCAACAGAAATGAGCACGATTGAACTTTCACATGGAGTTTGATTGACAGGCGATCTGACCAATCATAATGCCGAATCCACCATTTTGTCTGACAAACAAATCAGAAAGGATTGCAGATTAACTTTGGTGGACTTAAACTTGAAAAATGGTGTGTCTTGACATCTTTCTGTGGTTGAAATAAAATACCTTCTGATGTTCATTTATGTTTATTTCATGCTTTAGGTAAATATGAAAAGTCGATCGGTTCATGTTTACATTTACATTTATCAGATGTAATATCTGTGTGGATGTAATATCACGTGTGGCTTGAACTGAGGCGCTACAGTGATCTTTCACGACACAAAGATCCACAAAATGGTATTTATTGTTTGAATTTCTTAAAAAAAAAAAAAGACAAAATTTGAAAGCTGAGACCGTTTCATACCAGAAGTAACCTACTCTTACTTGTCTGTCAGCACGTTGTCAGTTTCCTCTTTCCTCCACAATGTATTTTTCACTGCGTGAGAACATAATTTGTGGCATGAGAGCGGCGTGGCTTGTATAGCAACAGTTGATTTATCTCGTTTTAATATGTCTGTGGTCTTTGAGCTTTTTAGATTGATGCCAAGGCTTTATAGGTCAGGTAGAAAATGCGATCTCTGACCCAGTTCGTTTGCTGGCTTCCACGGCTGCAATACGCTGTTTTCTCCTCTCTGGCAACCCGGGGTGTCGAAATACTACCACACAGACCAAAACAAAAACAGACATTCTGACACAAAATGCACATTTTCAAAATAGAATAACTGGCTTTAGCATTGTTTTTCAGATAAACAAGTATGTGAACTTAGCATGTTTCCTAAATATCTACAAGTGTATCATGTTTTTTTTTTATGCTTTGGTACAGTCAAAAAATGACATACAGCGCCTTTAAGGTTTTGTTTGCTTGTTTATTTCCTTCTTAATAGCATTCCAGCATCTATGGCTATATTCATGGCGAGAACCAGTTAATCCATACACACAATTTAGAATGTCCAATTCACCTAACCTGCATGTCTTTGTGCTGTGGGAGGAAACCAGAGCACCCGGCATAAACCCACGCAGACACAAGGAGAACATGCAAACTCCACACAGAAAGACCTCCTGTCCTTGCCGGGGCTCGAACCAGGGACCTTCTTGCTGTGAGACAACAGTGCTAACCACCAAGCCACTGTGCCGCCCCACACCTTTGAGGTGTCACCATATCACTGTACTGAAACCAGTCTCCTAACTACTGTATAGCTGTTTCTAGTTATGTAACTACTGTTTACCTGTTTCTAATTATGAGTCATGTATATATGACACTGTTTTTTTTGCGTGTAAACTTGCTAACAGTCTTGTATTTTGTAGCCTGAAAGGGGTCATGAACTGCCTTTTTTTTTTTTTTTTTTTGTACTGTTCTTTGAGGTCTACTTATAATGTTAACAAGATTTTTTACATCAAAAATATCATAATTTATTAGTAATAAGCTATTTTCTGTCCTGTCTTTTGACCCTCATCAGAACGCTCTGTTTGAATAGGTGTGGTGGATTCTAGACTTGGATGTAAACGCCCACTGCTGTGATTGGCTAATAGTTGTGTATGTTTGACAGCATACATTCCTCACAGATGGACGCTGCTGTGATTTAGGTCAAAAATGCATAAATAACTCAATACATATCAAAAGATCTGTAAGAAGAGACAAGCAATAGTGACCATGTAATGAAAACAGTTACTCACACTTGTGTTGAGTAACTGTTTCACTCACATTTCACTGCTGGTTACACAATCTCTGTATAGTCATGTATGTGACAAATAAAACTTGAAACTTGTTGCGACTGTAAGGCTCGCCCAATTGGTCCAAGGGAGTTATCCAATGATGGCTGAAGGTTTCTCGCATGTTCAGTCTTTTTGGTGTGCAAAGTTATTAAATTTAAGTTCAATTCTAATCTGACTCGAATTTAGGTTAGAATACCAATAGTTATTGATCATTCATACAATAATTTATCTAGACCAGTGGTTCCCAACCTTTTTTTCATGGGCCCCCCCTACGTACACATGGTAATCTGAGCCCCCCCCCTTATTATATTTATACAAGTGACTGACTCTGTTAGAAATCTTATAATGGGCCATGTTTGGATCTTCCAACCGTACAATAATCCAAACACAAACCTCAAAAACAACACAAAAATGGGTCACTGAGCACAAAACCAAGCTTCTGCTATGGCCATTCCAGTCCTCTGACCTGAACCCTGTAGAAAATGAGGTGAACTGAAGAGAAGAAGCACCAACATGGAGCTGTGAATCTGAAGGATCTGGAGAGATTCTGGGTGAAGGAATGGTCTCTGATCTCTTGTCAGGTGTTCTCTAACCTCATCAGGCATTATAGGAGAAAATTTAGAGCTGTTAAACTGGCAAATGGAGGTTTCAAAAAGTATTGAATAAAAGGGTGCCGTTAATTGTGGCCAATGTGTATTTGAGAAAAACATTTATTTCATAATGATATTTCCCCCCATTTTAAATTCTTATTATCCAAAGAAAGGTTAGATTTTTGTGATTTTTTAAAAATAAAAGATCAAAAGGATTAACAATGCAGATTAATTTTCACAGCCGCCTTTGATCATATTTACTAAGGGTGCCGATATTTTTGGCCATAACTGTAGTTGCAAAGTTACTTACTATCAGTAGAATGTCTAAAGTGGACTATCAAAATAAAGTGTTACCTATATATTTATATTTATGTGTGTATATAAAAGAAAAGAAAAAATACCAGGATAAAAAATTCTATACATTAGGACAGTTACATAAATTTGAAAAGCTTTAGAATTTTTATTGTTTTTATATGCTTCTTATTTTGTGATCTCATATTAAAAAGTGTTTCAAAGTATATTTTAAGATCAGTGTTACAAAATTTAATATATGATGGTTTCTTTGGAATTACTTTTGACTTATGAATATAAAACTTTGCTAAGATAATTAACAGATTAATAATGTAAATCTGTTTATCAGAAAAATATGGGTTTTGAAAACAAAATAAAATATCACAAGGTTCTAAATTAAGGGCTTTGTTTATTCTTTTTGTCATGTCTGTTTTAAAGTAAACCCAAAATGAAATAGAGAAAGGGCATTAGAAAAATAAATGTTCATTATCTTCAACAGATATATTACAAAAGGTACATTTGTCAAAAACACTATAGCTGTGTCCCAAAGTTTAGTGTACACACTTCGGAGTGCGTATTTGAAGTGTGAATGCATCACAGCGGCGCGACGAAGGCTGTCCCAATGTGAAGTGCATGGACTCCGAAGCCCGTATTTGAAGTGCGATTGCGTCACAGCGTCACGATGTAAACTGTCCCAATTCAGAATGCGCCCTCCAAAGACCGCATTCCAAGGCCGATTGCATCGCTACGGCGCGACTAGGGTGCCGTAATTTGAAAGTGACTTCAAATGCGCCCTCCGTTTCCCAGGAAAATGAAGTGTACATCTGATGGACACTTCGCACCCTACCATATCCCAGAATCACTTGCACGCAGATGACGATAGAATTTATATTCAAAGAACACGGAGGATGAGAGTTCTGTGGGGAATTCACATTGAAATGTAAGTGTTGTGTTTTCCTTTACTCAAATAACTAGCGAAAGTGTTAAAAGTCAGGGTTTTTTACACAAAGCCCACAAACAATAAGACAACCAGTATATAAGCCAATAGTCTTTCCCTTTGTTGTGTTTTTGTAGTGCTGTCATGCAAGATATGTCCACACGTTTTAACCAAACTTGAGCACTTCAGTATTTGAAGTATTTGCTGCTGTGTCATATTTTCTAATGTTGCATCAATGTTTACATATGTTTAAATATGTTGTACATATTTTCAAAGACTGCACCACTGTCTAAATATTTTTCATAAGTGTTTCCATTTTCTCTTGTTTTACGACTATTCTGGAGAAGATGGGCCTGCTGGGGAAGGACTTAAAAATACAAAGTAAGCAAGTTAATAGACACATTTTTGCTGAAATCCATTGTGCTGTTGTTGTTAACAGGCATGGTTTATTTGCTGTGCCTTAGGATTGCAAGTGTCCTGGGACAGGTGAGGGAGTGAGTGGAAGCTGGTGGAGCTACTCATCAAACTCCAGAGAGAGAGAGAGAGAGGAGAGAAGAGCACAGGAGAGCAGGGAGAGAATATAAATTATTTATTAACCCTTCTCTGAAGAAGAGAAAACAGTGGATTTTTTATTTTTTTTTGTCACATTGTCAATGAAACCTAATTTCTGCAGTTTATTTTTGTGATGCAAGTTAAAAACGCAATGGTAAGTTATATATGCTATTCATTTTTGTAATGTAATTTATTTGTAAATGAGCCTGAGTACTTTCTGTACATTTTGTATTTTTGTTTTGCACATTCACATGTGTACATTTACATTTACATTTACATTTATGCATTTAGCAGACACTTTTATCCAAAGCGACTTACATTGCATTCAAGTTACAGTTTTTCATTTTATCAGCTCTTGTGTAAATAAAAGAGAAGTAATTATGTACATTGTTAATTTTTTAATGCAGCTTACAAAACATTCTTCTATACGTTTATTTTTTTGTCCTGTAAATTTATTTTTTACATATTAAAACAAATTGTTCTATACATTACTGAAAGTATGTTTTACAACTATTTACAAGATAGCTTAGGTTTAACATCAGAAAAACAACATCAGTTTTAAGCCCAGCCCTGCCTCCATGTGTTCTGGGGTCTTCGGGATGTGAATCTCTTGGTGAATGGCCAGCACCTCCTCAGCGACTTGGAGGACAATGCGGTGACTGTGGAACGAGGCATGTCAAGCACTCTGGACACCACTCTGTATGATGTACCACTGGCCAGACAGAAAAGAAACACCAGGGTCTGGATTGTGGCACCCCATCAGTGTTGCCGTTCACTTCTCAGAAGATCCATCAGCACTGTCAGGGCCTCCCTGCTCAGCCCAAAACCATTAAAAACCTGTCCAGCTCTGGCACATTCAGCTTTATCCTGCAGTACAGGTCTGGTCTGATTTAGGGAAAGAAGGAAAATATAAATTGTTTAGAGCTATGACAAAGTAATATTGAGGTACTTTAGTAAACTACTTGTAGTAATACCACATTGGGGAAAAAACTAATCATATTTAAAACCTTAGTTAAAGGGATAAGTTTTCATTTTCAAAAATGAAAATTCCAAACCTGGAACAACTTGAGGGTGAGTAAATGATTACAGAATTTTCATTTTTGGGTGAATTATCCTCTAATGAAAAGTAGTATCTTACATACTCTATAGACTTAAGGTATTGAGAGTAAAAGTAAAGGTATTTACAGTATTGCTCTGAAAAAGAATTCGTCACGATGGTTTTGCATTAATATTACTGCTGCACTAATGTGTGTTGCATTTTACTTCTGAATATGTTCAAGGTTATTAAATTTAAAGTTGCCTACTTCATACTGTTGGGTAGTTTAATCTACAACAATGCATCATGTTGTAAAAGACCATATTTTTATAGTGTTACTGTCCTGTGAGAAGAAAAAAAAGAAAACTTAGTATTTCACATTTGTACGAGAATACTTAATGAGAATCCTTACAGTCCACCACTGATTATTTTGAAAATTAAAGTAACAACAGCTATTGTCAGAATATTAACAAATTGTTGCTAGCTATATCAGAGGCTGCCTCTGAAGGACTCGGACCGGTCATACAGAGCACTGTTCAGCTGTGACAGCTGCCACTGAACATCGAGCTGTACAATGCCCTATTTTTTATTTGATTTTTTTTTACAGTTTTATTTTTATGCTTGCATAAAATGTCCGGGTTGCAAACCTGTATCACCATGGTCAAGACAATAAACTTTATAAAATCGCACCTTTGTAAGATATAAGTCAGCATTTGAACTGCTGTGTGTGTGTGTTTTGTAGTTTTTCATATGTATCATTACATTATTCAAGTAAGCTCCAAGCCAATACCTGCATTTAAAGTTGTAATCCGGCAATTAAGGACTCAGCAAACCAGTGTAACTTACCTGGCCTTGGTCTTGGCTAATCACCGTCTCCTCCATTATGACATAAAACATAAAAACAAAAATGAGCAATTCTGGCTCCACCGATACTGTCAGGATGGCAGCTCTCCTCTCGCACCATTGCTATGCGACAGGAGCGACAATCGGGAACACTTGGTGGAAATCCTGCGAAGGCGGAGCGTCTCATGCACTTCAGAGGGTCCTTCGTGCACTTCGGAGGCGTGGCTTTCCAAGTCCGTGGACTTCGAAGTGTGTACACTTAACTTTGGGACACAGCTTACATATCTGCTAACAGCTGCATTTACAGGATAACATCTGTGAATAATTTGTAAAGTATTTCTTTTACTTTATTAGAAATTACATATTTATATGGTAACTCGCTAAGTATTTCTCACACATTATTTCCCTTCACACTCCAGTGCAGTGGGTGGCGCTAACACATACGTTTGTTTGCCAAACAAACCTCAGAAGAAGAAGTTCAGTTTCACCTCCTCTCTGTTGTTCTGTCATGATGCTGGCTTAATACAGACTGATATGTACTTTCTGTAGAAAAATACAGTTTTTGAATCAGATCATTGTCATTTTCATGCAAGCAGGAATATCTGGAGGAGTATCATCTGAACTGAGATCTGCTGCTATGAAGATGGTGTTTGTTAAAGAGGAGAGTGAGGAGAACATGATTCAACCAGAAATCTGGAAAATAAAATTCGAGGAACCAGAATCTTTGAGAATAAAACACGAGGAACCAGAATCTTTGAGAATAAGACACAAGGAACCAGAATCTTTGAGAATAAAACACAAGGTCAAGTCAAGTCAAGTCACCTTTATTTATATAGCGCTTTTAACAATACAGATTGTGTCAAAGAACTTAACAGTATCAAGTTGGAGGATAGTGTCAGTAATGTATAATAATAAGATTAAACACTCAATTTTCAGTTGAGGGCATTTCATTATTGAATTCGGAGATGTCATTGTCTAGCTCAGTTTAGTTTAAATTTTATCTGTGAAATCAAATTGACGATAATTGCTAGAAATTAAGTGTCCCCAACTGAGCAAGCCAGAGGCGACAGCGGCAAGGAACCAAAACTCCCTCTGAGACAGAATGGAGAAAAAAACCTTGGGAGAAACCAGGCTCAGTCGGGGAACCAAGGAACCAGAAACATTGAGAATAAACACGAGGAACCAGAATCTTTGAGAATAAAACACGAGGAACCAGAATCTTTGAGAATAAAACACGAGGAACCAGAATCTTTGACAATAAAACACGAGGAACCAGAATCTTTGAGAATAAAACACGAGGAACCAGAATCTTTGAGAATAAAACACGAGGAACCAGAATCTTTGAGAATAAAACACGAGGAACCAGAATCTTTGAGAATAAAACACGAGGAACCAGAATATTTGAGAATAAAACACAAGGAACCAGAAACTTTGACAATAAAACACGAGGAACCAGAAACTTTGAGAATAAAACACGAGGAACCAGAAACTTTGACAATAAAACACGAGGAACCAGAAACTTTGAGAATAAAACACGAGGAACCAGAAACTTTGAGAATAAAACACGAGGAACCAGAAACTTTGAGAATAAAACACGAGGAACCAGAATCTTTGAGAATAAAACACAAGGATCCAGAAACTTTGAGAATAAAACAAGAGGAACCAGAAACTTTGAGAATAAAACACGAGGAACCAGAAACTTTGACAATAAAACACGAGGAACCAGAAACTTTGAGAATAAAACACGAGGAACCAGAATCTTTGAGAATAAAACACGAGGAACCAGAATCTTTGAGAATAAAACAAGAGGAACCAGAATCTTTGAGAATAAAACACGAGGAACCAGAATCTTTGAGAATAAAACACGAGGAACCAGAATCTTTGAGAATAAAACACGAGGAACCAGAAACTTTGAGAATAAAACACGAGGAACCAGAATCTTTGAGAATAAAACACGAGGAACCAGAAACTTTGAGAATAAAACAAGAGGAACCAGAATCTTTGAGAATAAAACACGAGGAACCAGAATCTTTGAGAATAAAACACGAGGAACCAGAATCTTTGAGAATAAAACACGAGGAACCAGAAACTTTGAGAATAAAACACGAGGAACCAGAATCTTTGAGAATAAAACACGAGGAACCAGAATCTTTGAGAATAAAACACGAGGAACCAGAAACTTTGAGAATAAAACACGAGGAACCAGAATCTTTGAGAATAAAACACGAGGAACCAGAATCTTTGAGAATAAAACACGAGGAACCAGAATCTTTGAGAATAAAACACGAGGAACCAGAATCTTTGAGAATAAAACAAGAGGAACCAGAATCTTTGAGAATAAAACACGAGGAACCAGAATCTTTGAGAATAAAACACGAGGAACCAGAATCTTTGAGAATAAAACACGAGGAACCAGAATCTTTGAGAATAAAACACGAGGAACCAGAATCTTTGAGAATAAAACACGAGGAACCAGAATATTTAAAATAATTAAAGTATGTTTTTAACGTTATTTTAATAAATCTTTAACAGTTCTTTAATTAATGAAAACATTCTCACTTTTAAAACTGTTTATTCTTTTAAACTCTAGTTCATAGGAAAAACGTTGTTTTATTTTATTTTATTTAGTTATTCACAAATGATTCCTTTACTCTAGTGTTCTTGTCAAGTTAAGATATAACAGTCTTTTTAAAATTAGTTTATACAAGTAACCTTTTAAACAAACAAGTCTAGTGCATAGGAAAAACGATGTTTATTTTATTTTTTATTTTATTTTATTTGCTTAATTCGCCTATTCCTTTAATAGATGTGTTTTTGTCTTTTGAAAATTAGCTTATACAAGTTGCCTTTTAAACAAAAAATCAGTAATACACATACGCCTTTATTTTTATTTAATTATTCGCACTTAATTCAGTCAAGCCTATTATTTACTATTTGATTTTTGTTAAACTTAAGACATAATGCAATGATGACGGTATAAAATAGATTTGCGGCTACATAAGTTTTATTCCTAAACATAACCTCTGTTTTGTTTTATATTACGTTTAATAACTTTATTTACTCGTTGATTGTCAATATTAACTTACGACGTGGTATAACAGTTAAAACGCGTGTACAAATATCTAACAGGTCCGAAACCAACTGCTTTTTTGTTGTTGTTGTTGTTTCATACGTGTAATAAAATCAACGCGGGATTTTCTCTTTGATTTTCCAGCCGTGAGGTTTGTAACGTTATCTATTAATTGAAACAGACAACAAAGAAATGCAAATATCACGGCTCACGTAGAGCATGATAGCAGGATGTATCCGCGGCGTCTGGTGTCGTGATTACTGATGCGTTGTAACTCATTAGCAATCTAACGAGTTTTTTGAAGTGGTCTGGCATGTACATTTTGTTAGAAGGTTAGTTAAAATCCGTAAGATCAAAGGATAGACATTGTCGCTATTTTATGACATACAACTGCGTGTGTGAACATTGTCAAAAGATCGTCGGAATGGATCACTGGATAGTCAACACGCGCACGCACGCACGCACGCACGCACGCACGCACGCACGCACGCACGCACGCACGCACGCACGCACGCACGCACGCACGCACGCACGCACGCACTCACTCACTCACTCACTCACTCACTCCTACATTTAAACATTTAGACTTTTACAAATGAAAACTTTTAGAAGCACACCGGGCATATGATGAAAAACAGGTTGATTAAACAACGATATGACATTTGTTTTAACAAATACATTTTTAGATCGTTCAAACCATGATGCTCTAAACAACCCGAGGATTAGAATTAGTCAAATGATCCTCTGATGAACACAAGACGGTTACAGAGTCATTCTTTATGAATTAGAGTTAAATTAGACTACCAGTTAGTCATCATAAGGTTGTTTGCAACAAAACTAATTCCTACAAGTGTGTCACAGAAACATTACAGCAGTTTAGACTTTCTCTCTCACTTTAAAAATGGTATTATTAAACGTGTGTTTAAATGCAACATGTTTATTTTTACACTATAATGTTTTATTTTATTAAAATAAAAACAACAGGTCTATATAGGTTTATTTTACTAAAATATGATCAAATAATTGACAGAGGAAATAGTTCAAATAATCGATAAGTCCTACTATCAAACCTATTGGATGTGTCTGACGGTTTGTGACAAATATCTTAATGATACAGACGTGTTAAGATGTTAAGTAACTGTAAAAATAGTTTAAAAAGTCATCTTTTTTAGCTTTCATGTAGGATTCGTGACCGCACTCAAGTGGTTTTTGTGTAACAGAGTCCTGAGACAATTGAAAATAGAATGCGTGAAAGACTTCTCTCTTTAAGATATTTGTAACGACAGACTAAATGCGTTAGATTGATTAAAACAATTGAGTGTACGCATTTCTCTTGAATATATATATATATATATATATATATATAGTAACCAGTGAGTACATGAATCAGTATAAATACATATCTTCATAAATTCAGTGCGACTCTATCATATCAATCAATGACTTAAAAAAAGATTTGATTTATATACCATATAACCTGACTTTCTCTTCAAAACGCAATAAACTTTCTTACTACTTTTTTAAATGTGTAGAACAAACGCATTGAGGAGGGGAAAGCCACATAGTGTTGTTTTTCTACGTTAGGATGCTTGTAGTTTTTAGTTAATCACATCTTTAACCTAAAAAAAAAAATGTTTCATTCAAACTCTCTTACGTACGCCTGCAGGTTTCTCAGACAACCGCAAATTGCCAACAACATTCTTAAGTCTGTTTTGTCATTCAGATGTAGCTGAAACCCTATAACAGAGTTATTTGATGCATTATTACAACTATAGATGCTGAAATAGATCATTAACCTGTTTAACTCTAAAAAAAAAAAGGGTTGACAAACGTTCATAAAACAAGCCTGGACCCAATTTGAAGCGTACAATCATTGCAGAAAATTTATTATAGCATCGCAGTAAGATAAAACTCTGTGCGATTGACCAACTTTTCAGATGTTCAACGTATTATTACAAGGAACTGTTTACCTAGTTTATGATGAAACTAGAAAATATTGGTTCAATTAGATGAAGACGTGCAGTGGTAGCGAACACAACAAACTTGGGGGTCATGAAGCAAACCGTCTATCACGACGCACGTTCTCCAGAATGGCTTTGATGATTCGGTTCATAATTTCATGATGAAGACGGACTGAATATTCAGATAGCAGAGGGGTCTGACTGCCTTTTTGCTAATATTTGATTTCAAGAACGCACAACCAAATCGTATTGCCATTTCACAAAATAACACAACAACGGGAGATCCATTTCAACATATACATGTCAAGTCTGCTTTACCATAAGTATAACGTATTCTTCTTATATATATATATGTATTTGTTTAGGCTAAATACGTTTTAACAACTCTTTTTGTTTTTGTTTTTACAAAGCTGTTAAATTGAACGTTTGTAACTAATACTCATTCAAATGTTGCTGGCCTTTCAGGTCAGCGAACTACAATACCCTGCATACACCTCAGACTACAAACATGGCTGTCGGGGGTTCTATTTCCCATAACGGACATACGTGACAGAACTCTAAATCGTCAGACTTCTGATTATACGCACGCTCAGATACCCTATATAAAAAGACTTGCATTTCCACACTTTTTGCGAAGTATACGCTTCTTCCATATTGTGATGTTACAAACCGTTTTTGCGATCACCGTTAGTGATGCGAAGCCCGATCCATTCGGTTCATCGTCACCTTAAGTCATCTCGCTGTGATGTCACCGTATAATTATTTTCTAACAACTCATGGTCATTTTTATATCAGTGAAACATTCAAATAAAGTTAACGGTGTAAAGGTGTCTTTTGTTCATTTAACCTGATGATGTTTGTGGTTGCGGTTACATTCACAGATCCTTCATGTCGGATACGAGTCATAATCTGTCTAATATTGAGCATTCTACACATAAACGCTATGTTCTACATGTCTAAAGTATAAGTCTGTAGAAAGAATAAACCGGTCTTATAAACTCATTGATTTAACTTAACAACTTTACAATATAATCTGCACGCACGATAAACCATACACTCTTAAAATCGATAGTATACAAAATATGTGTAAAAGGACGGATAACATGTTAACGTGATGTTTTGGTTCGCGACTTACACAACTGTTCGTTACTTAACGTTTTCATTAAGTTTTAATATAAAAGATAATAGTCTATTAACAATATATATGGTTTAATTATGAAATCGCACAAAGAACCGCTGAAGTACATACTGTTTGATAAAATTGATATAATAACCTACTATGTGCTCATTTATCCGCTTTATTTACATTATGCTGAATGTTAAACTCTTAAACAGAAACATTAAAACATTTCAAACTTGTCAAACAACCGCTTCAATACATTCCTCTTATGAAAACGCTTAAATAGAATTCTGTCAAACAGAACGTTGTCTGCGAGTTCCCGACGCGTAAATTACCAACGAGTTCTCAAAGAGAACATACCGAGCTAGAAAATATGTTCAAAACACATAAATAGCCATCACGCATATAGTTCATGCTTTGTTCTAACGCATTCTGCTCGCCTTAAACCGATACATTCAGTCAAAAATCTGACCGAAAGACAGACAAAACCTCAACGGTAGCTGAGATGGGTCGAGAGGAAAGGGTACAAATAATTATTCTTTGCCACAATAACACATTTGATACCCTTACTGTAGACTTTCTCGACATTCTTTATCCTAGTTATTATTTACCTCTTATTCAATCTTAAAACTACAAGAGTTAAAGAAAATTCCTTAATTGATAACGTTCTCTAAGTGAAGAAATTAAATCCTGTGTTTTATATTCAGATTTGTCTGATCATTTTCCGATATAGCGTTATTCCGTAATTAGGGTTAACAGGGTTAAACTCTCAAAAGAAATACAGGAAAATAATGTTTTTATCGATCGATTAAATATGATAGTCCATCTACACGACGCTGGTTAGGACTAAACAAAATATATTTCTTTTAGGACATCTTTCCGGTCTGTCTACGATGCGGGTTCACAAGACAAACCGAACATAAAAAGCGAGTGTTTGTGTTTTTCTGTTACCTGTACAACTCTTAACCTGTTAACCTGCACCCCCCATATTGGGAATCACAGCTGAAAATGACTAACTAACTTAAAATGGTAACAGCTCCTGACTTCAGTGTGCCACACACACAATTTTGGTGTCTTTGGAAAGAAGACCCTTTGGGCTTTACTATCCATCATCCAGAGTTGATGATGCTCAAAAATATAAAAAGTTATAGACACTGAAGTGCCTTGATAAAAATTGTACCACACTGAATTTTTTTTTTATTTCATATAAAAATACATGAAATCAGCCCTGGAGCAATCCAGAAAAGTAATGGGTTGAAAGTCACATGTCTCATGAGTTTATATTTCAAATCTGAAGAAGATACCATGAAAAATGAGATTCCTGCAGACATTTTTCTAGTCCCCCCCCCCCCCCCCCCCCCCCTCTGTTTGAGGAAAAATATTTACCAAATTATTGAAGGGTTCTACTACAAACTATTTAGTCTTTATACATGCCACTGCAGTTTTTCAATTATAAAACTGTATACAGAATCTTAGACATCGTATCAGTGATTTATTTGAGCACTAGAAAAATACAATAATAATAATTTTTGAGTGATGAAAAAAAAAACAATAATAATAAAAAAAAATAACTTAATTACATACTGATTTCCTGACAAACAGATGCTCTCCTGCTCATACATTAGTAATCACTTGCTGACGATCATTCATACAGATGCTAATCATACTGATGGCTGCCCAATATAGTCAATAATCACATTATAATGGCCTTTTATATAGACTGCATTCACACTGATATCTGTGAACAGTCAGTAATTACATGCTGCTTATCAGCCATAGAGATGTTAATCACACAGATACAGGCACATTCTCCACAAAACACGCAAACATATATGAAAACTGCTGAAGAAGAAAAAAAAGAAAGTTATTTGTGCTAAAAAGATCGCTAAGTTACGCCCCCATCAGATGACAGGTGCGTCACAGCGTGCGTCACACGCCGTCGCGAGGGAGCGCCAGAATTCAAATAAACAATCTTCCGTGTATCTTTGACTTTTTTTTTTTTTGATGATTTCATTCTGTTTGGGACATTGTCTGCTACAAAATCATGCTGTTTTTTTACCACCAAGACGCTGTTTTTGAGCGTAATTTGTTCCATAACGGACACAAACAATAACTCTCCCTGAAGAGATGAGACGTAAACAAAGGATTAACGATCTAAATTACAATGCTGTTGTTTCTTTGGACTAAAAGTGCTCGATGGAATGTTGTTCCGTGGACCCTTATCTCTCAAACGAAACCAGGATTTACAGCAGTGGATACGTTTGAGAGTCGTTATCAGGATGAATATGGTATGTACTGCGGGGATTTTTTATACATGTTTTGGTGTACTGCTTACACAAATTTAGCAAATACATTCCGTATAAGCTTTCTATCGAAAAACAGCGATCTGTCGTCGATGCTTGAGGCTTAGACCTTCAAAATGATATATAGTTTGTCAAGATTCATTTTGTCCTGTTTTACTTTATCTGTTTGAAAACAATGACGTGTGCAAACAAAGGGCTTTCAGTGCGCCCGCGTCCTGGTGCGGGTTAACAGGTTAAAGCTACGTATTTCACAGCGCATACATGGATACGGATTTCTTTCGTGTATGTCTCTAAACAATAGTTAGGTAAACGGCTTACAGTTGATATGTCGTTTTAAGTGAAAGGTGGGATGATTCGTGTCTTTTTATTCTGCACACACCGATGCTTTGAAAGGTGCACGTTTTTGATCATTTTAGACGGTCTGCACCCGCACACAGACACATGTTTTAAGTATTCATCTGACTTTGATCCTGGGGGAAACAGCGGCTGTGTGTTGTCATGATTGTCTTCAAAATTGATCCGCTTTTATTTAAACGATGCAGCATGAAGTTACTGTATTCAACAGCACAGTCCCTTGAAATATTGCAGTATGTCTTTTTTCCCTTCTAAATATCTAAACATGTATTTAACTTAAATATTAATTGTTAAGTGTTTACAAAGTTGTCATAACTGTTGTTGAATTTATATTTCACCAAACCTAGAGGACTGAAAACAGGTTTAGCATAAGACCGCATTACAGCCGTTAGCCTGAAAATGCAAGACAACTGAGATTTAATTACTGAGATAATCTACAGAATGTGAAACAAGCTCACAGTTACATTAGAGTTTTGTTTATGTTTGTTACTGTTTCAGAGGTTTAACGACTCATTACTTGAAGACACGTACTGTATAAATTACAAAGTTTTCCGCCGTCTCTGAAACCATCGTTATGTTTTTTATCTTTCTATGTTTTGTTTGTGTTGTTCTGATCCGCAGGGTTCATTTTTAACAACGCAGTTCGTATTGTATTGTCATGCGTGAGTGTCTTGTTGTATTTTTATTTTTGTTTTTTGCAAACAGTACCGTTGTAATGTTAGCGACCTCTTTGTGTTCTTGGCTTCTCTATGTTCATATTCGTCAATATTTATGTGATTTTGTTTGATTAAATGAAGTATTTAACAAAATTCTGGGGTAATGTGTGTGAATATAGAATGCCGCACAAGGCTCTTTGAAAATATTTGATCTTGAAATATCCACGTAGCATTCGGAATCATTTAAGATTAATAATAATACAATTAACATTTTACAGGATATGTGAGTTCTTGGCTGTTTTGTACATTAAATTAAACAGGGATGCATTTACCAGCAAGATCATTTTAATGACTTGTTCAAAAGAAAACATAAGATTGTTTAAGAGATAATAATCTCACCGAATGTATCAAAGCATCCGATGTTTATGACTACTGAAGGGCGCCACAACCTTGTTTTTTCACACCCGCAGGCCCTACCTACGTGCAAAAATTGGTATCAGTTCAAATATACCTTAACCGGAGAAGACATTTACGTTATATTATTAATACTATCCTAGTTTATATCAGTTATAAGATACAAGATAATGTAATTTTCTTTTTTATTAAATTGTTTGAAATTAAAAAGACGATAACGAGTTGATTCAACCTTTTATTTCAACAATATATCGATGAACATACATTGAATTAGTGAAGAAAATGATCAAATCACAGTTACACACAGTGGTATAGCCAGAAAAGAAAATCTCTGACGGCCAATACGTTTTTGTGTAAAATGAAATTGACCTGCGATTCAATAATTTCACATATCACTGATTCAAAATTTTTTGCAACCAGCGACGAGCATAAATCTGTTACACACGTACACAGACAGAGAACCTCGTGAATTCCCATATGATCCCTACGTTCAGTCATCATATCCAGAATTTCTCTGGTGGTTATACATACCGGCTCTTTGCTGTAAATAAACATGCTAGTCAAATCAGGCCATGGCTTATTTTTTAGGCTTCTTACATAGTCCATTTCATTCTTGAGATTTTTTACACGTTTGGTATTGTTGTGAACTTTTCTCCTCGTCGAAGCAGAGACCAGGAGACGTTGGGATATCTTTCAAGCAGAAGTTACTCTTTATTGAGAACTCGCTGTGTGTCGCTGCAGTCATCCAAGTCTAAACTATTGCTCAGCACAGCAGAGTTTATACCTTTCAAAGGGGGAGGGATACAACAGGTGGAGACAATCTAAACAAAGCATGCAAATGCAGTACAGGAACCAAATGCATAGACACTAATCCAATCAACCTAACGAATCCACGTCTGGGCCAGGGGCCTCCGAAAGATAGACACTAATTCAATCAACCTAACGAATCCACGTCTGGGCCAGGGGGCTCTTTGAATATACATTGAGTCAGGAAGTGGCTAAGTTAAACATTTAAACACAATGTTTCAGTTTATATACAATTACATTGGAACCTAGATTTATCATTTTATAAATTTGTAATACCACAATTCCCCCTTTGAGAGTTCTAATAACTCTCACAAAATACAAATTTAGACACTTAAAAGTTAAATCTTGTAACTTGTAATCGTTACAGGCACATTGTACATGTTCTGTGTTGCTTATCTGTAATTGCATGCTGACACAGAAACAAAACATGCAATTAGGGTCCGTGAAGTTCTTACGGGTAATACTCTTTTCTGGTTGGAACTGTCATTTCCTCGTGAGAGGCGGGCGTCATTTGTTGAAAGAAACACTTGATACTGTGGATGCATAGATAGTACGCAAGTAGGAGAAACAACAGCAGAATTGCTATTTCCTTGATCCACAGCCAGGGTTTACCTAACAAGTTTCCGAACCATGAAGAATTATCTTCAGTCATCTGGTGTAATTTTGCTGAAAGACCAAGAATGTGCAAACGTTCTTTCCAGCAAACAAGGCATTTCTTGACATATTCATCAGCTCTAAGAATATGTTGTTTCTGGGGTCTACACTTTGCGTGATGTCCATGATGGTTAATAGTACGAAAATCTTGATCATGTTGATGGATGACTGAAGTTCCCGTATGTGAGTCTCTGCGTTGTGTATTTTTTTCTTTCTTTCTTCTTTCTTTTCTCTTTCTTGTGTGATAGTTGGCTCGGCAATGGGTCTAGTTGTTTTCTAGAGGTTGTGGCTTCATCCGCAGGTGAGAAGGGCGGTGCATATGGATCTCAGGACAGCCATCAAGTGGTATCTGCACAGAGGAAGAAAGAAACAAAAACAAGAGAGACCAACGGCACAGAGCAGTATTTGTTGTAGAGTCTGCAAACATTAGGGTTGTATCCTCTGTTCAAATATAGTCTGCTATTGTTGTTCCTTCTTTCCCTATTTCTCAATTCCTGCGACACCTAAAGAACAGTGAGGTAAGGATGGACTATTGGATGGGGAAAGGCCTATGAGGAAATCTTCACCGCAGGGTCGGCCCCGAAGCCTGTTGCTTTCGGTTCTTCCCTGGGCTCCTCACTGGTCCGTGTGTCCTATCCTATCCCTGTAGGTGGGGGAACAACTTTACAGTGTGACACATGAGTCCAAGTTTTCCTTCCCTGACACAATACTGCAGCAGCTGAAAAATGATCTGGAAGACGACCTGAAGCAACTACTTCAGTGGTGGAAGTTACTGCATATCCTGCTCGTCTGTTACCTTCAATAACTTGAGCTGAACCATCAACAAACAACTCCAATTCTGCGTTCTCTATGGGAGTTTCTGCTATTTCACTTGTCGCTGCATATGTAAGCGTAACACAATCATGAGTCATTTCGCCTTCATCCTCTAACACAAATTCAGTCATTGCAGACATCATACATGAGGATGGGTTCGTGACTGGTGCACGCTGTATAACAATATTCGGGGCTGTGAGAGTTGCTACTGTAATTTCTGCACCTGTATCAAGCAAAAAATCAATCTCTTTCTCTTTTATGCTACCTTTCACAAAAATTCTTTGGTCATTGTGTCGGATTACAGGAGAAAGGTAGCTACTCACAGCCCCAACAATTAGTTTTTTTCTTGGTCTTGTTGTGCTCTTAGAAGAGCCTGAACTAGCTGTCCTACAGTTTCAGTGGTCACTGGCGGAACTACTTCAGGGTTGTGTGCAGGCTGAGAAGGAGCAGAATTATGCATAGCATTTCTTTTACTATCTTGCAACTTCTTCCTACACTCTTTCTCCCAATGTCCTAATTTTTCACAGTATTTGCATTTACTTTCTCTTTTAGACCATCTATTGTCTTGTTTCGTTGTGTTAAACGTAGCTGCTGCTACTCTTACTTTTGCCTTGACATCAGCATCTCTTTCCCATGTAGCTAACCTGTCTAGGTTACTTCTGAGAGTTCTGTTAGACCAAGTTAGATCTAAAAAGGGTAAAGCTTTTCTGTATTCGGCTACAAGCCCATCTGACCAGATACGAACCAGGGGTCCCTTGTCCTCCAGCACACTTTCAGGGTCAAAAACAATTCCACTGTAAATTACAGCTGACTGACAAAATCTCTCAGTATATTCACTCACAGATTCTTCTATCCTTTGCACACAGTTAGTGATTCTGGACCAGTCTATTTTGGGTCCCATGATATTCTTTAGAATTTCCAAAACACCTTCTCTCAAATCGCTTTTACTGGCATGTTGTAGTTCAGAAGTAACAGCAGATTCAAAACTGTTGAATTCAGATTCAGTTAGGATTTGTGACATCAGCTGCGTGACTTCTGCCAACGACATGTCATAAAGACGCATTTTACTGATCAATGTTCTTCTAAATTCAGAAAAATGTGTGCGTGCTGACGGTAAACTCTGAGATATTCTCTCTATATCTTTAGGACCTAAAGCTTTGGCAACAGTTTGTACTTGGACAACAGAAGAGTTGGGAGGAACACTTTCAATTCCCCCAATTCCCTGAGATCTCCTCCTAGCAGCACCACACACATTGACTGAATTTACAGGCACATCAGTTACTGATTGGAGAGCTACATCTGTTTCAAAAAACGCTTGTAAATCAGGGTAAATGTTATCAGGCTGACTAACTTCCACATCAGTTTTTGCTGCATCTTTCTTGAGGTTCAATTTCTTAGTCAAAGAGGATACTCTAGCACAGAGCTCTTTGTTCTGTTCCTCTAACTCTGAGTTACGCTGAGACTGTTGTGTGGCTAATGTTAAACTGAATTCTCTGTGACAACAGATAATGCCTTTCACATTGTTCTTGCGAATACATGCTCCTAGTACCTTTTTACACTCATCTACAGACCAAGTCTTATCTGGATGGATCTCATATTTCTGAGTTAGTTCTTGTCTAACTTTCTCAGTGACTATTAGGTTCATTTGCACTCCTAACAGTGATTTGAATTCGCTATCTGACCACAAAGGAGTCGCGAGACCACCTTTTTCAGTTGTGGGGATCAGTCTAGCATTCTTTCTAAACATTTTGTGAGTTTCTTTGTTACCACATAATCAAAACACTAAAACTTCTCTGTTCAACAGAGGGTACGCTTGTTAACACATCAACTATTGTTAACCTTCCCTGGCAAAGCAGAGGATAACAGAAATTACTAGCACTTTACGCTAATCTTCCCTGCTAAAACAGAGGATAAACCAAAATTATTAGCACGAAATGCTAAACTTCCCTGTTAAAACAGAGGATAAATCTTCCCTGCCTGAACAGAGGATAAATTTTCATCTCTAAAAGAAAAACTTTAGAGGATAAACTTTTTAGCACGTAATGCAAAAACTTCCCTGCCTGAAACAGAGGATAAACTTCATCTCTAAAAATATTTTTTTAGAGGATAAACTTAGTTAAACCAAACCCTACAGCTGTCTGTTAACTCTTCTCTGACGGCGCAGAGGATAACAAATTTGTACTGGTCTTAAAGGTTCTTTTGGATAGAGTGACACTCACCAAACCTTGGTTGTACAGAAGTTTCAATCTGGATTCAGGTGAGGAGCTCTATCCGGGTCACGGCACCATCTGTTGTGAACTTTTCTCCTCGTCGAAGCAGAGACCAGGAGACGTTGGGATATCTTTCAAGCAGAAGTTACTCTTTATTGAGAACTCGCTGTGTGTCGCTGCAGTCATCCAAGTCTAAACTATTGCTCAGCACAGCAGAGTTTATACCTTTCAAAGGGGGAGGGATACAACAGGTGGAGACAATCTAAACAAAGCATGCAAATGCAGTACAGGAACCAAATGCATAGACACTAATCCAATCAACCTAACGAATCCACGTCTGGGCCAGGGGCCTCCGAAAGATAGACACTAATTCAATCAACCTAACGAATCCACGTCTGGGCCAGGGGGCTCTTTGAATATACATTGAGTCAGGAAGTGGCTAAGTTAAACATTTAAACACAATGTTTCAGTTTATATACAATTACATTGGAACCTAGATTTATCATTTTATAAATTTGTAATACCACAGTATCTTCCGTACAATCGTGATTCGGATCGCAAGTATGCTCGATGACCGTTTGCATCAGTTTAATCATCTGTCCTCGGTAATGCGGATTGTACGCAGTGTCTATGAAGTCAATTAAATGACATGTTTTTCCCGCGGTGCAGCCGCACCTCAGCTGATCATCCGTAGTTGCGGCAGAACTCCGTTCACCCTCCATCAGCTTTTGCGTAGCGTCAGACATCCTGTTCAGAATTCAAATCTCTCCAAGAGATAAACTTTGCCCCCTAAACGATTGTCGCCGATCCGGACTGTCCACTCCTTGTGCAATTTCAGCTTCAATTTCCGGTTATGGTTCAGATCCGTCGATGCGTTATTAGTAGAAAAATTGCAGAGCTCAGACAAATTGGCTTGTTGAAGTTGGTCCGTATACTGTAGATAATGTTTTGATCAACAAGTTGTTGCAGTAGCTCCGTTGACCGTGCTGTCAAGATCTTGGAAAGCCTGCAATAACAGCAGAGGACTGCCGCTCTTTGCTCACAGGGGATGTAGCGTAGCTGTAATCTTCTGTATATACGAACGAAATAAGTTGTTGGGGGAAAGATCATGTTTCTACGTTTCGGATGTTGGTTGGTTAGTTGTTGAGATGGGTGTGTTGCACTCAATAGCGGAGGAGGGTGAATCAGGGCCTGGTTAGGGTTTTGCTTTGACCGACGAAGCCTCGTCACCAAAGAGAATTCTGTAATTTTCACTGAAAGATATTTTGATTAAAGATTATGAGATAACTCTGTCATTTATTTGGATTTTTGTTAAGACGTTGGCAATTTGTTTCAAGTAACGGTAATGGCGTGGGAAAACTTAATTCAATAGCCAATCATTAAACAATTAAACATACAGCATGTAACACATAGATGGGTGAGTAAACGCTGAAAAAAGAAACATTACGACATCATTGTTCATGTTTGCTATACCGAATACACATACTGATTATGTGGTTTAAAATAAATTTAACTTGGCTGAAACAGGTCGTCTATCGCTGAAAAAAATGGTGTTTAACACAGGTACGTCGCTTTGCTCGAAATATAGACTCTTTTTGCAGCATTCAAAAGGGTTGACCTCAGGTAGAGGCCAGTCTCGATCATACTCATCAGAGTCAGACTCATCGCTACTTTGAGACAAAAAGTTTGTTTCAGAGTTCTCCCGACGTTTATTTACCAGCATGAGATAATTTTGGTCATGAAGCGTTTTGTTCATACAGGATGATACGGATATGTAGTCTGGCGGCTTGCTTGCGTTATACCTCATGCCGGGCATTGCACCATCCCACTGGAAATTGTACCAAATTTTTTCATCCATAATAAAGTTTCTCCAAATTTGATTGTAGAAGTATGTCCAGTCTATGGCGGGCAAAAGCAGACAGGAGCATTCGGGTGTATATTCATCGTAAGATTCCAAAACGTAGAGTTTCACAATCTGCAACTCTTTGTCAAACACAAATCTCCCCACACGATCACAAGACACAGTGAAATCTTGTTTCACAATATCTTCATCTTCAACGAGAACCTTTCTTAGGCTCTTCCCTTGATTTTTCCTCGGTGCTAAAGTCAGCTCCTCGCTCATTTCAATAGAATTTTTTGGTGGCGTTACACCCATCATTCTTCTAGATGTTTCAGGACTGTTTGGAACAACAGCAGCCATCGTAACAGGAGACTATAATGTCTTCTCCGGTTAAGGTATATTTGAACTGATACCAATTTTTGAACGTAGGTAGTGCCTGCGGGTGTGAAAAAACAAGGTTGTGGCGCCCTTCAGTAGTCATAAACATCGGATGCTTTGATACATTCGGTGAGATTATTATCTCTTAAACAATCTTATGTTTTCTTTTGAACAAGTCATTAAAATGATCTTGCTGGTAAATGCATCCCTGTTTAATTTAATGTACAAAACAGCCAAGAACTCACATATCCTGTAAAATGTTAATTGTATTATTATTAATCTTAAATGATTCCGAATGCTACGTGGATATTTCAAGATCAAATATTTTCAAAGAGCCTTGTGCGGCATTCTATATTCACACACATTACCCCAGAATTTTGTTAAATACTTCATTTAATCAAACAAAATCACATAAATATTGACGAATATGAACATAGAGAAGCCAAGAACACAAAGAGGTCGCTAACATTACAGCGGTACTGTTTGCAAAAAACTAAAATAAAAATACAACAAGACACTCACACATGACAACACAATACGAACTGCGTTGTTAAAAATGAAACCGTGGATCAGAACAACACAAACAAAACATAGAAAGATAAAAAACACAACGATGGTTTCAGAGACGGCGGAAAACTTTGTAATTTATACAGTACGTGTCTTCAAGTAATGAGTCGTTAAACCTCTGAAACAGTAACAAACATAAACAAAACTCTAATGTAACTGTGAGCTTGTTTCACATTCTGTAGATTATCTCAGTAATTAAATCTCAGTTGTCTTGCATTTTCAGGCTAACGGCTGTAATGCGGTCTTATGCTAAACCTGTTTTCAGTCCTCTAGGTTTGGTGAAATATAAATTCAACAACAGTTATGACAACTTTGTAAACACTTAACAATTAATATTTAAGTTAAATACATGTTTAGATATTTAGAAGGGAAAAAAGACATACTGCAATATTTCAAGGGACTGTGCTGTTGAATACAGTAACTTCATGCTGCATCGTTTAAATAAAAGCGAATCAATTTTGAAGACAATCATGACAACACACAGCCGCTGTTTCCCCCAGGATCAAAGTCAGATGAATACTTAAAACATGTGTCTGTGTGCGGGTGCAGACCGTCTAAAATGATCAAAAACGTGCACCTTTCAAAGCATCGGTGTGGACAGAATAAAAAGACACGAATCATCCCACCCATTTATCACCGAATCCATCGTGGCCTCTTGAGATTCTTCGGAACGCGGAGAACAAAGGACACAGGAGACGGAACAAAAAACACAGTGGAAAAAGCGCTGGGATTCGGAACAGATTGAGGAAAAGGGCTCACAGTCCTCCTTTACCGAGCCTTTTGCTCGCTAATGTCCAATCCTTGGATAATAAGATGGACGATCTTAGAGCCAGGATTAGTTTCCAACGGGACATAAGGGACTGTAACATCATCTGTTTGACTGAAACATGGCTCACGCCCTCGGTTCCGGACACTGCTGTAACGCCGTCTGACAACTTCTCTGTTTTACGGATGGACAGAACAGCGGAGGCTGGTAAATCCAAGGGTGGTGGTGTGTGTTTCATGACTAACAAGAAATGGTGTGACCCCAGGAATATCTCCTCTCTGTCGCGATCCTGCTCGCCTCATCTGGAACATCTATCCATTATTTGCCGCCCATTCTATTTACCCCGCGAGTTCTCCGCGGTCATCGCTACTGCCGTTTACATCCCTCCACAGGCAGACACGAGCTTGGCTTTGTCTAAACTTCACGATGTGATCAGCGGCTACATTAACCAACATCCTGACGCTGCCTTTATCATCGCAGGGGATTTTAACAAAGCCAACCTCAGGCAGGTCATGCCGAACTTTCACCAGCATGTATCCTGTCCAACCAGAGGACCGAATACACTGGATCACTGCTACTCTCAGTTTAAGAACGCCTACAAGGCCCGCTCTCTACCTGCTTTTGGTAAGTCTGACCACGCCGCCATCTTCCTCACACCGGAATACAAACAAAGGCTCGCACAGGAACCCCCGGTGAAGAGGGAAGTGACGCGTTGGTCCTCCCACTCTGAAGCTATGCTGCAGTCGGCTCTTGATGACGTCGACTGGGACATGTTCAGGGCGAGCTCATCTGACGTCAGCGAGTTCACGGAGGTAGCAGTGAGCTTTGTAAACACACTTACCGAACAAGCTACAGAAACAATAACAGTAAGGACTTTCCCCAATCAGAAACCGTGGATGGACAGATCAATCCGTGAAGCGGTTAACAAACGCACTGCCGCATACAACGAGGCTCTTTTGTCTGGGAATATGCGCGAATATAAAGCTTCGTGTTATGCTCTCAGACGAGCTGTAAGTGCCGCCAAACATCGCTACAAAGAGAGAATTGAGTCTCATTTCCAGCTCAATGACTCGCGACGCATGTGGCAGGGACTAAGGACCATCTGTGCCTTTGGAAGCAAATCCTCCGCGCAGGTGAGAGCAGATCCGTCGCTGGCCGAAGAATTAAACACCTTCTACGGCCGCTTTGAAAGCAACGGAGGCATCGCGGCTCTGCCGAGCAGCGCGTCAGGAAGCAGCAGGCAGAGAAGCGAGAATCATGTGATCACCGTGACGGAGGACGAGGTTCGGAGGGCACTAAAGAGAGTGAACATCAGGAAAGCGGCTGGACCTGACGGGATCACAGGCCGGGTTCTGAGATCATGCGCTGATCAGCTTGCTGGTTTGTTCACTTCTATCTTCAATGAGTCCCTTGCTACCTCTGTAGTTCCCACCTCCTTTAAAAAATCCATCATCATCCCTGTGCCTAAGAACAGTAAACCCTCTTGCCTGAATGACTATCGTCCAGTGGCCCTCACATCTATAGTCATGAAGGTTTTTGAGAGACTTGTTAAGAGCCACATTAGCTCCTCCATCCCTGTTACTTTGGACCCTCTTCAGTTTGCTTATCGTCCCGATAGATCAACTGTTGATGCCATCTCTCACATTCTCCACTCCTCCCTCACACACATTGACAGCAGCAATGGGAACTATGCAAGACTGCTATTCATAGACTATAGCTCAGCTTTTAACACCATAGTCCCCACCAAGCTGACTAATAAACTCACAGGCCTCGGCCTAAACACCTCACTCTGCGACTGGATCCAAGACTTCCTCACCGGCAGACCTCAAGTGGTGAAGGTAGGCCAGTTCACCTCAAACTCCATCACCCTGAACGTAGGAGCCCCGCAGGGCTGCGTTCTGAGTCCCCTGCTATACTCTCTCTACACACATGACTGTGTGTCCCCTCATAGATCCACATCTATTATCAAATTTGCTGATGATACTGTGGTTCTGGGCCTCATTTCCAACAATGATGAGACCGCATACTTGGATGAGGTGGAGAGACTAACATCATGGTGCCAGGACAACTGTCTCTCTCTGAACGTGAGCAAAACCAAAGAGCTGATTGTGGACTTCAGAAAGAGACACCTGCTGCCCTACACTCCTCTTATGATCAGTGGGACCCCTGTGGAGAGAGTAAGCAGCTTCAAGTACCTCGGCGTAAACATCTCCGAGGACCTGACTTGGACTACACACATCCAAACACAGGTCAAGAAAGCCAGGCAAAGACTGTACCATCTGCGACAGCTGAGAAAATTCAGGGTCTCACCAACAATCCTGAAAACTTTCTATGCAGGGACCATAGAAAGTGTTTTGTCTCAGTGCATCTCAGTGTGGTATGGAAACAGCTCCAGTCAAGACTGCAAAGCCTTGCAGAGAGTTGTGCGCTTAGCTGAGCGTATCTCTGGGTCGGCTCTCCCCTCTCTGCAGGACATCTACATCAAACGATGCAGAGGCAGAGCTGACAAAATCATCAAAGATTCAAATCACCCTGGAAACTGTCTTTTCACTAGGCTGCCATCTGGTAAGCGCTTCCGCTGCCTGATGGCAAAAACAGAGAGACTCAGGAGGAGTTTCTTCCCCACGGCCATCAGGCTCCTGAACTCAAAGTCAGCCTCTTAAAAACATCATCTGACTTACTTCAAATCACTAATCACACACTCATTATTAATCTCTACCTCATAACTACCTCATAACTGTCAGTGTCATTTGCTCATTTGCACACTTGCACACTTGCACACAACACGTTCTGTATCTTGTAAATCGTATCTTATTTTTATATTTATTTTATTTTTTGTGATTGGCTGCTTCATGTCAACCATGTATAACCTGTTGCACATTCCTCTCTGTACAGTCATGCTCATATTAATATTTAATTCGACAGCTTACTGTCATGCACATTCTTTTACATTTTATATTTTATTCTTTATATCTTATTTTTCATTCATCTTATCTTATGTTTACTTCCCTTGTGTTGTTTTTTCAATATTTGCACTGTCCATGGAGCGGACCCGACTCTCATTTCACTGCTGGTTATACAGTCTCTGTATAGTCGTGTATGTGACAAATAAAACTTGAAACTTGAAACTTGAACTTGAAACCTTTCACTTAAAACGACATATCAACTGTAAGCCGTTTACCTAACTATTGTTTAGAGACATACACGAAAGAAATCCGTATCCATGTACGCGCTGTGAAATGCGTAGCTTTAAGAGTTGTACAGGTAACAGAAAAACACAAACACTCGCTTTTTATGTTCGGTTTGTCTTGTGAACCCGCATCGTAGACAGACCGGAAAGATGTCCTAAAAGAAATATATTTTGTTTAGTCCTAACCAGCGTCGTGTAGAGGGACTATCATATTTAATCGATCGATATAAACATTATTTTCCTATATTTCTTTTGAGAGTTTAACCCTGTTAACCCTAATTACGGAATAACGCTATATCGGAAAATGATCAGACAAATCTGAATATAAAACACAGGATTTAATTTCTTCACTTAGAGAACGTTATCAATTAAGGAATTTTCTTTAACTCTTGTAGTTTTATGATTGAATAAGAGGTAAATAATAACTAGGATAAAGAATGTCGAGAAAGTCTACAGTAAGGGTATCAAATGTGTTATTGTGGCAAAGAATAATTATTTGTACCCTTTCCTCTCGACCCATCTCAGCTACCGTTGAGGTTTTGTCTGTCTTTCGGTCAGATTTTTGACTGAATGTATCGGTTTAAGGCGAGCAGAATGCGTTAGAACAAAGCATGAACTATATGCGTGATGGCTATTTATGTGTTTTGAACATATTTTCAAGCTCGGTATGTTCTCTTTGAGAACTCGTTGGTAATTTACGCGTCGGGAACTCGCAGACAAGGTTCTGTTTGACAGAATTCTATTTAAGTGTTTTCATAAGAGGATTGTATTGAAGCGGTTGTTTGACAAGTTTGAAATGTTTTAATGTTTCTGTTTAAGAGTTTAACATTCAGCATAATGTAAATAAAGCGGATAAATGAGCACATAGTAGGTTATTATATCAATTTTATCAAACAGTATGTACTTCAGCGGTTCTTTGTGCGATTTCATAATTAAACCATATAAATTGTTAATAGACTATTATCTTTTATATTAAAACTTAATGAAAACGTTAAGTAACGAACAGTTGTGTAAGTCGCGAACCAAAACATCACGTTAACATGTTATCCGTCCTTTTACACATATTTTGTATACTATCGATTTTAAGAGTGTATGGTTTATCGTGCGTGCAGATTATATTGTAAAGTTGTTAAGTTAAATCAATGAGTTTATAAGACCGGTTTATTCTTTCTACAGACTTATACTTTAGACATGTAGAACATAGCGTTTATGTGTAGACGTTACAAACCTCACGGCTGGAAAATCAAAGAGAAAATCCCGCGTTGATTTTATTACACGTATGAAACAACAACAACAACAAAAAAGCAGTTGGTTTCGGACCTGTTAGATATTTGTACACTCGTTTTAACTGTTATACCACGTCGTAAGTTAATTTTGACAATCAACGAGTAAATAAAGTTATTAAACGTAATATAAAACAAAACAGAGGTTATGTTTAGGAATAAAACTTATGTAGCCGCAAATCTATTTTATACCGTCATCATTGCATTATGTCTTAAGTTTAACAAAAATCAAATAGTAAATAATAGGCTTGACTGAATTAAGTGCGAATAATTAAATAAAAATAAAGGCGTATGTGTATTACTGATTTTTTGTTTAAAAGGCAACTTGTATAAGCTAATTTTCAAAAGACAAAAACACATCTATTAAAGGAATAGGCGAATTAAGCAAATAAAATAAAATAAAAAATAAAATAAACATCGTTTTTCCTATGCACTAGACTTGTTTGTTTAAAAGGTTACTTGTATAAACTAATTTTAAAAAGACTGTTATATCTTAACTTGACAAAAACACTAGAGTAAAGGAATCAATTGTGAATAACTAAATAAAATAAAATAAAACAACGTTTTTCCTATGAACTAGAGTTTAAAAGAATAAACAGTTTTAAAAGTGAGAATGTTTTCATTAATTAAAGAACTGTTAAAGATTTATTAAAATAACGTTAAAAACATACTTTAATTATTTTAAATCTTTGGTTCGTCTCTCCGCCTCTGTTTAAGCGTGAATAGCGAAATAAAATAAAATAAACAACATTTTTCCTAAGAATTAGAGTTAGAAGGATTCTTGTGTAGGCTATCCTAATTTTAAAGTGAGTAGATTTTCATTAATTAAAGAACTGCTACAGATTTATTAAAATAACGTTAAAAACATACTTTAATTATTTTAAATCTTTGGTTCGTCTCTGTTAGGGGCACGGCCGTAGGCGTGGTTTGGTCCGCGGGTCTCCACTCGTCATTCGGAGTTTGGCTGTTACAGAGAGCGGTCGTCAGCCGGATCAGCTCTAGACGCACGGGCATTCTTTGTCTTTGCGGCTTTTTCGCTTCTCTGTCGTAACGACAGACTACTGCAGGAAAGCCTTGTTTTAATGATATTCGTTTATTTTTAAAACGTATGGTCTTATTTCGCAACACGGTAAGATAAAACAGCCTTTTTTCTAGTATTTACAAATTTTTTTCTGAATAAACTAACTTGTAACGACAGACACGAATAGTCTTGTTTTAACGAACAATCCGCTCTGATATTCGTTTATTTTAAGGCTCTTTTCTTCTTTAAACTGTAACACGGTAAGATAAGACCCCAATTTCTAGTGTTAACGTACGTGTTTGCTGCTTTTTGTGAATAAAACACTTCTCTGTCAAACGATAGAACTTATCTAATGTTTTATTTTCTAGCTTTGCCTAATAGTGCTTTTCCCTACAACACGTCTTGTAGGGGAAAAAAAAATCATTACACGTTTTACACAATGTGAAAAAACACTTTAATAAAAAACTTCCCTTTAACACAACTTCATCATTTAAAGTTTAAATCACATAACAACGGGCCCCACACACACACTCAAGTCATAAAAATTCCTTAAACACAGCGGACCTAATAATCAATTCCTCATCTAGCTGGGGGTGGGGGGTGTACAAACCAGATGGCCAGTTATGGAGGGGTGGGAGGGATTGGGCCACTTACTGGGTGGGATTTTTATGAGGGCAATAAATCAAAGTTTTTGACACAACGTGCCCAACCTCTCTCTCTCGTGTTTTATTCTCAAAGTTTCTGGTTCCTCGTGTTTTATTGCCAACGTTTCTGGTTCCTTGTGTTTTATTCTCAAAGATTCTGGTTCCTCTTGTTTTATTCTCAAAGATTCTGGTTCCTCGTGTTTTATTCTCAAAGATTCTGGTTCCTCGTGTTTTATTCTCAAAGATTCTGGTTCCTCGTGTTTTATTCTCAAAGATTCTGGTTCCTCGTGTTTTATTCTCAAAGATTCTGGTTCCTCGTGTTTTATTCTCAAAGATTCTGGTTCCTCGTGTTTTATTCTCAAAGATTCTGGTTCCTCGTGTTTTATTCTCAAAGATTCTGGTTCCTCGTGTTTTATTCTCAAAGTTTCTGGTTCCTCGTGTTTTATTCTCAAAGTTTCTGGTTCCTCGTGTTTTATTCTCAAAGTTTCTGGTTCCTCGTGTTTTATTGTCAAAGTTTCTGGTTCCTTGTGTTTTATTCTCAAATATTCTGGTTCCTCGTGTTTTATTCTCAAAGTTTCTGGTTCCTCGTGTTTATTCTCAATGTTTCTGGTTCCTTGGTTCCCCGACTGAGCCTGGTTTCTCCCAAGGTTTTTTTCTCCATTCTGTCTCAGAGGGAGTTTTGGTTCCTTGCCGCTGTCGCCTCTGGCTTGCTCAGTTGGGGACACTTAATTTCTAGCAATTATCGTCAATTTGATTTCACAGTTACTATTTAAACTAAACTGAGCTAGACAATGACATCTCCGAATTCAATAATGAAATGCCCTCAACTGAAAATTGAGTGTTTAATCTTATTATTATACATTACTGACACTATCCTCCAACTTGATACTGTTAAGTTCTTTGACACAATCTGTATTGTTAAAAGCGCTATATAAATAAAGGTGACTTGACTTGACTTGACCTTGTGTTTTATTCTCAAAGATTCTGGTTCCTTGTGTCTTATTCTCAAAGATTCTGGTTCCTCGTGTTTTATTCTCAAAGATTCTGGTTCCTCGAATTTTATTTTCCAGATTTCTGGTTGAATCATGTTCTCCTCACTCTCCTCTTTAACAAACACCATCTTCATAGCAGCAGATCTCAGTTCAGATGATACTCCTCCAGATATTCCTGCTTGCATGAAAATGACAATGATCTGATTCAAAAACTGTATTTTTCTACAGAAAGTACATATCAGTCTGTATTAAGCCAGCATCATGACAGAACAACAGAGAGGAGGTGAAACTGAACTTCTTCTTCTGAGGTTTGTTTGGCAAACAAACGTATGTGTTAGCGCCACCCACTGCACTGGAGTGTGAAGGGAAATAATGTGTGAGAAATACTTAGCGAGTTACCATATAAATATGTAATTTCTAATAAAGTAAAAGAAATACTTTACAAATTATTCACAGATGTTATCCTGTAAATGCAGCTGTTAGCAGATATGTAAGCTGTGTCCCAAAGTTAAGTGTACACACTTCGAAGTCCACGGACTTGGAAAGCCACGCCTCCGAAGTGCACGAAGGACCCTCTGAAGTGCATGAGACGCTCCGCCTTCGCAGGATTTCCACCAGGTGTTCCCGATTGTCGCTCCTGTCGCATAGCAATGGTGCGAGAGGAGAGCTGCTATCCTGACAGTATCGGTGGAGCCAGAATTGCTCATTTTTGTTTTTATGTTTTATGTCATAATGGAGGAGACGGTGATTAGCCAAGACCAAGGCCAGGTAAGTTACACTGGTTTGCTGAGTCCTTAATTGCCGGATTACAACTTTAAATGCAGGTATTGGCTTGGAGCTTACTTGAATAATGTAATGATACATATGAAAAACTACAAAACACACACACACAGCAGTTCAAATGCTGACTTATATCTTACAAAGGTGCGATTTTATAAAGTTTATTGTCTTGACCATGGTGATACAGGTTTGCAACCCGGACATTTTATGCAAGCATAAAAATAAAACTGTAAAAAAAAATCAAATAAAAAATAGGGCATTGTACAGCTCGATGTTCAGTGGCAGCTGTCACAGCTGAACAGTGCTCTGTATGACCGGTCCGAGTCCTTCAGAGGCAGCCTCTGATATAGCTAGCAACAATTTGTTAATATTCTGACAATAGCTGTTGTTACTTTAATTTTCAAAATAATCAGTGGTGGACTGTAAGGATTCTCATTAAGTATTCTCGTACAAATGTGAAATACTAAGTTTTCTTTTTTTTCTTCTCACAGGACAGTAACACTATAAAAATATGGTCTTTTACAACATGATGCATTGTTGTAGATTAAACTACCCAACAGTATGAAGTAGGCAACTTTAAATTTAATAACCTTGAACATATTCAGAAGTAAAATGCAACACACATTAGTGCAGCAGTAATATTAATGCAAAACCATCGTGACGAATTCTTTTTCAGAGCAATACTGTAAATACCTTTACTTTTACTCTCAATACCTTAAGTCTATAGAGTATGTAAGATACTACTTTTCATTAGAGGATAATTCACCCAAAAATGAAAATTCTGTAATCATTTACTCACCCTCAAGTTGTTCCAGGTTTGGAATTTTCATTTTTGGGTGAACTATTCCCCACTGGGGGGCAGTCGTGGCCTAGTGGATAGCGAGTCGGACTTGTAACCAGAAGGTTGTGGGTTCGAATCTCAGGTCCGGCAGGGATTGTTGGTGGGGGGAGTAGATTGTTGGTAAGGTGTCCTTGAGCAAGGCACCGAACCCCAACTGCTCCCCGGGCGCTGTAACATGCCTGCCCACTGCTCCGGGTGTGTGTTCACTTAGGATGGGTTAAATGCAGAGAATACATTTCACTGCTGGTTATATACTCTCTATATAATTGTGTATGTGACAAATAAAATAAAAAAACTAAAAACAAAAACTATCCCTTTAACTAAGGTTTTAAATATGATTAGTTTTTCCCCAATGTGGTATTACTACAAGTAGTTTACTAAAGTACCTCAATATTAATTTGTCATAGCTCTAAACAATTTATATTTTCCTTCTTTCCCTAAATCAGACCAGACCTGTACTGCAGGATAAAGCTGAATGTGCCAGAGCTGGACAGGTTTTTAATGGTTTTGGGCTGAGCAGGGAGGCCCTGACAGTGCTGATGGATCTTCTGAGAAGTGAACGGCAACACTGATGGGGTGCCACAATCCAGACCCTGGTGTTTCTTTTCTGTCTGGCCAGTGGTACATCATACAGAGTGGTGTCCAGAGTGCTTGACATGCCTCGTTCCACAGTCACCGCATTGTCCTCCAAGTCGCTGAGGAGGTGCTGGCCATTCACCAAGAGATTCACCTCCCGAAGACCCCAGAACACATGGAGGCAGGGCTGGGCTTAAAACTGATGTTGTTTTTCTGATGTTAAACCTAAGCTATCTTGTAAATAGTTGTAAAACATACTTTCAGTAATGTATAGAACAATTTGTTTTAATATGTAAAAAATAAATTTACAGGACAAAAAAATAAACGTATAGAAGAATGTTTTGTAAGCTGCATTAAAAAATTAACAATGTACATAATTACTTCTCTTTTATTTACACAAGAGCTGATAAAATGAAAAACTGTAACTTGAATGCAATGTAAGTCGCTTTGGATAAAAGTGTCTGCTAAATGCATAAATGTAAATGTAAATGTAAATGTACACATGTGAATGTGCAAAACAAAAATACAAAATGTACAGAAAGTACTCAGGCTCATTTACAAATAAATTACATTACAAAAATGAATAACATATATAACTTACCATTGCGTTTTTAAGTTGCATCACAAAAATAAACTGCAGAAATTAGGTTTCATTGACAATGTGACAAAAAAAATTAAAAAATCCACTGTTTTCTCTTCTTCAGAGAAGAATTAATAAATAATTTATATTCTCTCCCTGCTCTCCTGTGCTCTTCTCTCCTCTCTCTCTCTCTCTGGAGTTTGAAGAGTAGCTCCACCAGCTTCCACTCACTCCCTCACCTGTCCCAGGACACTTGCAATCCTAAGGCACAGCAAATAAACCATGCCTGTTAACAACAACAGCACAATGGATTTCAGCAAAAATGTGTCTATTAACTTGCTTACTTTGTATTTTTAAGTCCTTCCCCAGCAGGCCCATCTTCTCCAGAATAGTCGTAAAACAAGAGAAAATGGAAACACTTATGAAAAATATTTAGACAGTGGTGCAGTCTTTGAAAATATGTACAACATATTTAAACATATGTAAACATTGATGCAACATTAGAAAATATGACACAGCAGCAAATACTTCAAATACTGAAGTGCTCAAGTTTGGTTAAAACGTGTGGACATACAAAAACACAACAAAGGGAAAGACTATTGGCTTATATACTGGTTGTCTTATTGTTTGTGGGCTTTGTGTAAAAAACCCTGACTTTTAACACTTTCGCTAGTTATTTGAGTAAATGAAAACACAACACTTACATTTCAATGTGAATTCCCCACAGAACTCTCATCCTCCGTGTTCTTTGAATATAAATTCTATCGTCATCTGCGTGCAAGTGATTCTGGGATATGGTAGGGTGCGAAGTGTCCATCAGATGTACACTTCATTTTCCTGGGAAACGGAGGGCGCATTTGAAGTCGCTTTCAAATTACGGCACCCTAGTCGCGCCGTAGCGATGCAATCGGCCTTGGAATGCGGTCTTTGGAGGGCGCATTCTGAATTGGGACAGTTTACATCGTGACGCTGTGACGCAATCGCACTTCAAATACGGACTTCGGAGTCCATGCACTTCACATTGGGACAGCCTTCGTCGCGCCGCTGTGATGCATTCACACTTCAAATACGCACTCCGAAGTGTGTACACTAAACTTTGGGACACAGCTATAGTGTTTTTGACAAATGTACCTTTTGTAATATATCTGTTGAAGATAATGAACATTTATTTTTCTAATGCCCTTTCTCTATTTCATTTTGGGTTTACTTTAAAACAGACATGACAAAAAGAATAAACAAAGCCCTTAATTTAGAACCTTGTGATATTTTACTTTGTTTTCAAAACCCATATTTTTCTGATAAACAGATTTACATTATTAATCTGTTAATTATCTTAGCAAAGTTTTATATAGTCAGAGTTCAGTGATTCGTGGTGTAAGAGAGGGGAGGGGGGGCAAGGACGGGAGGGAGTTCAGTTTCCTGACAGCCTGGTGAATGAAGCTGTCCTTCAGTCTGTTGGTCCTGGCCTGGAGACTCCGCAGTCTCCTCCCTGATGGAAGCAGACTAAAGAAGCTGTGTGTCGGGTGGGTGGTATCACCTGCAATGTAGAGGGCTTTTCGGGTGAGACGGGTGCTGTAGATGTCCTGGAGGGAGGGGAGAGAGACACCAACGATCTTCTCAGCTGCTCTCACTATCCGTTGAAGGGACTTGCGGCAGGACGCGTTGCAGGCGCCATACCACACAGTGATGCAGCTAGTCAGAATGCTCTCGATGGTGCCTCTGTAGAAGGTGCACATGATGGGGGCCGGGGCTCTGGCTCTTCTAAGTTTGCGGAGGAAGTAGAGACGCTGTTGTGCTTACTTGACTAGTGCTGCAGTGTTGTTGGTCCAGGAGAGGTCCTCTGTGATGTGTACACCCAGGAACTTGGTGCTGCTCACTCTCTCCACGGTCGCACCATTGATGGTCAGAGGAGCATGCTGAGTGTGCACTCTCCTGAAGTCAACAACAATCTCCTTCGTCTTCTCCACATTCAGAGAGAGATTGTTGTCACTGCACCACCCGGCCAGGCGGCTCACCTCGCTCCTGTAGTTTGTCTCATCTCTGTTGCTGATGAGACCCACCACAGTCGTGTCATCCGCAAATTTAATGAAGAGGTTGGAGTTGTGTGACGGTGTGCAGTCGTGGGTCAGCAGAGTGAAGAGGAGGGAGCTCAGCACACATCCTTGGGGGGCCCCTGTGTTCAGTGTGATGGTGCTGGATGTGTTACTGCCGACCCGTTCTGCCTGAGGTCTCCCGGTCAGAAAGTCCAACAGCCAGTTGCACAGCGATGTATTGAGCCCCAGATGGACCAGTTTATGAATGAGCTGTTGAGGGATGATTGTGTTGAATGCTGAACTGAAGTCTATGAACAGCAATCTGACATACGTGTCCGTTTTGTCCAGATGTGTGAGGGCTGGGTGGAGGGCAGTGGCGATGGCATCATCGGTCGAGCGATTGGACCTATATGCAAACTGGAAGGGGTCCAGGGAGGGGGGGGAGGACAGACTTGATGTGTTGCATGACTAACCGTTCAAAGCACTTCATGAGAATAGGAGTGAGTGCTACTGGACGGTAGTCATTGAAGCAGGATGGAGATGACTTCTTCGGGACTGGAATGATGGTGGTAGCTTTGAAGCATGTGGGGACAACAGCCTGACTTAGTGAGATGTTGAAAATGTCTGTGAAGACATCAGTGAGTTCCACTGCACAGTCTCTCAGTACACGCCCAGGAATGTTGTCAGGACCCGGAGCTTTTCGTGCATTGATCCTGCTGAGGGATCTCCTCACGCTGTCTGGGGACAGCGATATCACCTGGTCGCCGGGAGGAGGTGTAGTCTTCTGTGCAGTGGTGCCGTTTTGTGCCTCAAAGCGAGCAAAGAAGGCATTCAGCTCGTTCAGCAGGGGGATGGTGCTGTCACTGGTCTGTGGTGGGGGCTTGTAGTCCGTAATGGTCTGAATCCCCTGCCACAGGCTCCGAGTGTATCTGCTGTCGCTGAAACGATGGGCTATCCTCCTGGAGTACTGACTCTTGGCCTCTCTGATGCCGCGGGATAGGTTGGCCCTAGCTGTCTTCAGGCCCTCCTCATCACCAGCTCTAAAGGCAGCGTTCCGAGCCTTCAGAAGTCTGTAGACCTCCCCTGTCAGCCACGGCTTCTGGTTGGCCCGGACAGTGATAGACTTTGTGACCGTTACATCATCAATTCACTTGGTGATGTAGGCAGTGACAGTCTCTGAGTACTCTTGGACGTCTGTAGTGTTGTTATATGTGGCAGCCTGCTTAAACATATCCCAGTCAGTAGTGTCAAAACAGTCTTGAAGTGCCTCTGACGACCCTTCAGGCCACACTTGTATCTGTTTGTGTACTGGTTTGATAGCTTTAACGAGCGGTCTGTATGCAGGCATTAGCATGACAGTGATGTGGTCTGAGGCTCCGAGGTGGGGGAGGGGGAGAGCCTTGTAAGCTCCTCTCTGTGTGGTGTAAACAAAATCCAGGGTATTTTTTCCCCTTGTTGGAAAGTCTATATGCTGATGAATTTTTGGGAACACACTCCTTAAGTCTGCGTGGTTGAAATCCCCAGCCAAGATGAGAAGAGCATCTGGGTGGGCTGTCTGCTGCCCGCTGATGTGCTGGTACAGATCATTAAGTGCCTCACTCCTATTGTTGTTATTGGAGCTGGGAGGGATGTATACAGCAACGAGCAGTATGGCTGTATATTCCCTCGGTAGATAGAATGGCCGGCACTTAATAATCATAAATTCCACCAGGGGTGAGCAGTGTTTGCAGACCACAACAGCGTCGCGACACCATGCATCATTGATGTAAACACAAAGCCCGCCGCCGCGTCTCTTACCTCCCTCGACGAGAGCTCTGTCAGCTCGATAGCATGTTAGCTGCTCGAGCTGAATGGCGCAGTCCGGAACGCTGTTGTTAAGCCATGTTTCCGTAAACACAAAAACACAACAGTCTCTTACAGTCCTCTGAGTTGAGCGAAGTAGTCGGATGTGGTCCAGTTTATTGTCCAAAGAGCGTACGTTCGCCAGTACGATGGTGGGGATAGCTGGCTTGTTTGGGTTAGCCGCTAGCCTAGCTCGGATACCTCCGCGCTTACCCCTCTTCTGCTTCCTCTCACACCGCTTGTAGCGCCTCCGCTCTGGGCGAGATGCAGTAGTGGGGGTCGGTGATGGTGTAGGCCTCCGGAGCAGACCGAGGTCCCGCAGCTCTTCGGCGTGCGTGGAGTTTAACTCTAACAATGTGGTTCTGCCGACATCGAGCAGAAACTCACGACTGTATGCGCACTTGAAGACAGGTAGACGAGACGAATATGTACAAAAACATTGCGACTTACAGGACAAAAAACACGAAAACACCGTTCTGTCGGGAGAGAGAGAAGCCGCTGAGTCTGTTGTGCGCGCCGCCATCTTGGAATTTTAATATGAGATCACAAAATAAGAAGCATATAAAAACAATAAAAATTCTAAAGCTTTTCAAATTTATGTAACTGTCCTAATGTATAGAATTTTTTATCCTGGTATTTTTTCTTTTCTTTTATATACACACATAAATATATATATATAGGTAACACTTTACTTTGATAGTCCATTTTAGACATTCTACTGATAGTAAGTAACTTTGCAACTACAGTTATGGCCAAAAATATCGGCACCCTTAGTAAATATGATCAAAGGCGGCTGTGAAAATTAATCTGCATTGTTAATCCTTTTGATCTTTTATTTTTAAAAAATCACAAAAATCTAACCTTTCTTTGGATAATAAGAATTTAAAATGGGGGGAAATATCATTATGAAATAAATGTTTTTCTCAAATACACATTGGCCACAATTAACAGCACCCTTTTATTCAATACTTTTTGAAACCTCCATTTGCCAGTTTAACAGCTCTAAATTTTCTCCTATAATGCCTGATGAGGTTAGAGAACACCTGACAAGAGATCAGAGACCATTCCTTCACCCAGAATCTCTCCAGATCCTTCAGATTCACAGCTCCATGTTGGTGCTTCTTCTCTTCAGTTCACCTCATTTTCTACAGGGTTCAGGTCAGAGGACTGGAATGGCCATAGCAGAAGCTTGGTTTTGTGCTCAGTGACCCATTTTTGTGTTGTTTTTGAGGTTTGTGTTTGGATTATTGTACGGTTGGAAGATCCAAACATGGCCCATTATAAGATTTCTAACAGAGTCAGTCACTTGTATAAATATAATAAGGGGGGGGGGCTCAGATTACCATGTGTACGTAGGGGGGGCCCATGAAAAAAAGGTTGGGAACCACTGGTCTAGATAAATTATTGTATGAATGATCAATAACTATTGGTATTCTAACCTAAATTCGAGTCAGATTAGAATTGAACTTAAATTTAATAACTTTGCACACCAAAAAGACTGAACATGCGAGAAACCTTCAGCCATCATTGGATAACTCCCTTGGACCAATTGGGCGAGCCTTACAGTCGCAACAAGTTTCAAGTTCTATTTGTCACATACATGACTATACAGAGATTGTGTAACCAGCAGTGAAATGTGAGTGAAACAGTTACTCAACACAAGTGTGAGTAACTGTTTTCATTACATGGTCACTATTGCTTGTCTCTTCTTACAGATCTTTTGATATGTATTGAGTTATTTATGCATTTTTGACCTAAATCACAGCAGCGTCCATCTGTGAGGAATGTATGCTGTCAAACATACACAACTATTAGCCAATCACAGCAGTGGGCGTTTACATCCAAGTCTAGAATCCACCACACCTATTCAAACAGAGCGTTCTGATGAGGGTCAAAAGACAGGACAGAAAATAGCTTATTACTAATAAATTATGATATTTTTGATGTAAAAAATCTTGTTAACATTATAAGTAGACCTCAAAGAACAGTACAAAATAAAAAACAATGGCAGTTCATGACCCCTGTAAGGTTTTTATTTTTGTAATACATTGTTTATTGAAAATGCTAAATGGTAGATTAATCATGGTAGTTCTAGGCAGATGAGTACAACATCCAAAAAACCCATTACCTAATATTAGAATCAGAAAATCAGGCTACAAAATACAAGACTGATAGCAAGTTTACATGCAAAAAAAACAGTGTCATATATACATGACTCATAATTAGAAACAGGTAAACAGTAGTTAGGAGACTGGTTTCAGTACAGTGATATGGTGACACCTCAAAGGTGTGGGGCGGCACAGTGGTTCGGTGGTTAGCACTGTTGTCTCACAGCAAGAAGGTCCCTGGTTCGAGCCCCGGCAAGGACAGGAGGTCTTTCTGTGTGGAGTTTGCATGTTCTCCTTGTGTCTGCGTGGGTTTACGCTGGGTGCTCTGGTTTCCTCCCACAGCACAAAGACATGCAGGTTAGGTGAATAGGACATTCTAAATTGTGTGTATGGATTAACTGGTTCTCGCCAAGATTATAGCCATAGATGCTGGAATGCCATTAATAAGGAAATAAACAAGCAAACAAAACCTTAAAGGTGCTGTATGTCATTTTATGACTGTACCAAAGCATAAAAAAAAAACATGATACACTTGTAGATATTTAGGAAACATGCTAAGTTCACATACTTGTTTATCTGAAAAACAATGCTAAAGCCAGTTATTCTATTTTGAAAATGTGCATTTTGTGTCAGAATGTCTGTTTTTGTTTTGGTCTGTGTGGTAGTATTTCGACACCCCGGGTTGCCAGAGAGGAGAAAACAGCGTATTGCAGCCGTGGAAGCCAGCAAACGAACTGGGTCAGAGATCGCATTTTCTACCTGACCTATAAAGCCTTGGCATCAATCTAAAAAGCTCAAAGACCACAGACATATTAAAACGAGATAAATCAACTGTTGCTATACAAGCCACGCCGCTCTCATGCCACAAATTATGTTCTCACGCAGTGAAAAATACATTGTGGAGGAAAGAGGAAACTGACAACGTGCTGACAGACAAGTAAGAGTAGGTTACTTCTGGTATGAAACGGTCTCAGCTTTCAAATTTTGTCTTTTTTTTTTAAGAAATTCAAACAATAAATACCATTTTGTGGATCTTTGTGACGTGAAAGATCACTGTAGCGCCTCAGTTCAAGCCACACGTGATATTACATCCACACAGATATTACATCTGATAAATGTAAATGTAAACATGAACCGATCGACTTTTCATATTTACCTAAAGCATGAAATAAACATAAATGAACATCAGAAGGTATTTTATTTCAACCACAGAAAGATGTCAAGACACACCATTTTTCAAGTTTAAGTCCACCAAAGTTAATCTACAATCCTTTCTGATTTGTTTGTCAGACAAAATGGTGGATTCAGCATTATGATTGGTCAGATCGCCTGTCAATCAAACTCCCTGTGAAAGTTCAATCGTGCTCATTTCTGTTGCATGTCCTCAATTTGACAACCTGCATGAGCATCATGTCTGAAAAGATGGGGGTGGAAGAAACAATATTTCGAATTTGGGCTGCAGTACCTATTTCAACTGCTAGCTGTCAATATTACATATGGCACCTTTAATCTATCATAACAGCAAATAGCAGGAAACACTGAGGATTATTTACAATGCTATCCCTGGATATCACAAACATTTTAAAGGATGAAAGTGAAAATATATCAACTATCAAAATAGAGAATATTGAGAAATAAAATACAGATTGATGAGTGGATCAGACTTGTGATACTAAATATTGATTTTCCAAAGTAAAAACTAAACATGAGTGTATAGCCTGAAATAGAACAGAATAGAAAAACTCCAGGAAAATTGTGAAAAAGTATTATTTATATTCTCTCCAGCAGTCTTAGTGCAAAATGCAGGCAGTTGTTTGACACGGGATTGTATCCCTCTTCAGTGTCAATTGCTTTCTCAACATTCTTCAAGAAGTTTACAGGAATCCCATATTGAAAACGAAGAACATGGAATGGCATGCCTTTGAGGAAATTCCTCACACCCACTTTACCTGGTTTACTCTTAGAACTTGATGATGATAATAATAATGAGTAACTTGCGAACCAAGATTTTCTGCTTTTCTCTCTCCTTGAGGGTGCTATAATAATGTAAAAATAAATAAACAAAATAGTAATATGCAGATTACAAGTAATGAAATACATACTATGGAGATACTGTACAGTTAGTTATATAGTATTTCTTACCTGAAAATTCAATGACTTCATTTCTTCCGCAGTAAACACCAACATGATAAAATGGACTGTACACACTGGTCGTTTTCCTCAGAATGAGATCACCCTCTTTCAGCTGTGATATCTGATACACAGAAATAGCCCCACCAGAGTCAAAATGCTTGTGCTCAGCAGAGGTTAAGATCGAATAATATGGCCAAGAATCCATTGGTCCCTACTGGAAAACAACAGATTAATTTACACTAAGTACCTTTATTTTGAGAGCAAACAATTCATTAGTACTCTTTAGGACAATCAACTCAGCTCCATCTCACCTTAACTTACCTTTACAAACAAGCTTCTGTCAAGTGTCTGCTATGCAGTAGTTGCAGTAAAAGTTGTTTCTGAAACTTACATGAAAATCAGTGTTTAACAGGTACGTTGTGGGTGTTGCCACTACAATCTTTGGAATTTACTTTTCATTTTCAGTTTGTAGATGGGAGAGAAAGAGAGACCAAATGAAAAAAGACTTCTCCTTGTAACTGAGATTTAATACATCAATTAGTTGTTTATTGTTTAAAGTTAAATGATCCTGTTCTGTAAAGAGATTGCTGTAATTTTATTGTAATTTACTGGCAGCTGGATGGCAGTAAGTTACTGTAAAATGTTTACAGTATTATTAATGTATTGTCATTTACAGTGTTAGTACTGTTCAGTTTATTTTCATTTTTTACAAATTACAAATCTTGCACTAGCCGAAAAAAGGGCATCACCTTAGTCCCTAAATACAGTAAAAAATTGAGTTGTGTTAAATTTCAGTAATTTTACTTTTCAAAGTTGACAAGCTCTCTGATGAGAAACACCATGCAGGGATTCAGGCTGATGCTTTTTCTTTGCACCCTCTTTCCAGAATTTCATCTGATCTGTGACTTTGAATGGCATTTGGTGCCACCAGAGTTGATTCTAGGAATGAACCTGCAAAAATAAAAAATAAAAAAATAAAACCAGCGTTTACAGAATTTGCCCCAACTGTCAAACTTTGTGGTGTAAAAGCTGTCAAGCATTGTGCTTGTAAAAACACTATAATAAAAACACTATTATAGTGATAAAAACACTAATATATGAATGCACCTACAAGGAAGGCACATAATTAGTTGATAATCACATCACAAATCGTTAAAACACCATTCCTTATAATACATTCATATAGATCAAACAGTAGAGCAAAGTGCTATATTGCTGAAATAATGGGTTTGATTCCCAGGGAATGGTTAACTTAAGATGAGAAGTTTCAATTCGACTGTCCCAAAGAAGCACAGCGATGGTTTAACAAACGGTATGCAGCTTCCTAGGTATTATGTAGAGATAAGTATGCAAAGGACACCATTTTATAAGCAGTTGTACTCTGATAATTGATCACCGTTAACCAAGTGAGTTTAGATAAATGTTTTCATGTTGCCTGAAATGACTGTTCTTTATGTTACTCCATATGTTCGGGAGTGACTTCATACGACATAGACGGGAACAGTTTTTGAGCATCAGAGGTTCCTGAGTTTTGGTGTTCTGCCTCCATTGTTTGGGAATGGAGAGAAGAAATTGAGTGATGTTCAGGGTGGGGGAGGGATGGTGGGTTTTTCTCCAATTAGGGCCTAATTTTTCTTTTTATTTATTATTATTTATTTTTTTCCTTTTTTCCTTGTGGCCTCCTCTCTTATATATTAACCTAACCTGATGGACAATACCAGAAGCTCAGTTAGATTCTTGAGTTGGAATGTGAAAGGACTGAATGGTCCCATTAAAAGATCCAAAGTTTTGACACATTTGAAACTACAAAAACCTGACAATGTATTCCTCCAGGAAACTCATCTGCGCCTTAAGGATCAATGCAGGCTCCAAACTCGCTGGACATCACACATTTTTCATCCCAACTTTTATTCCAGGTCTAGAGGAGTTGCCATTTTCATTAATAAGACTGTGCACTTTTCTATTGACAATGTTATTTCTGATATGAATGGTCGGTATGTAATTGTGAAAGGGAAAATTTCACAAACACCGATTGTTTTGGTAAATGTATATGCCCAAAACTTTGATAATGCTCTCTTTGCTCAGGATTTGTTGTCAAAGATCCCAGCTCTGAACACACATCTTTTGATATTTGGGGAGATCTAAACTGTGTTATTGATCCTGACTTGGATAAATCAAGCACTGTTATGAAAGATCCTTCTGCCATGTCAAAGATTTTTTCTGAGTTTATGGTTCAGAATGGTCATATTGACCCATGGAGACACTTTAATCCCACTGTGAGGAAATACTCATTCTACTCGTATGTCCATCTGTTACGGAAGGAACAGAGGAAGCGTTCAGATCCATCTGCAGGCTTTTATTCAAAGGAGTGGTCGGAAACAAGCATGGGTCAAACATTGGCAAACAGGTATGTATATGGCAAGACAAAGAGTAATCCTAGGGCAAGCGTGGGTTGATCCAAGATGGCGCCGAGCATGGCAGACGTGTTGCGAGCTCCGAGAAAACTCTGCAGTTTTTCGTATGTTTTATTTGTTATTTTGTTGTTTTACGTGTTGGATGTTGTTAGTATAACTGTCTACGATAGAGACACGCTTTTGAACATTGGTTCATTCGTCGCGCAACGCAAACCGGACTTTGAGTTCTTGAACGCCGGCGCTTTGTTTACGGACACCGCATCAGAGCCCTTTGTCTGGGTCGCACGGTCAAGACCGAGGATACGCCGCAGGAAAAGGGGAAGTCCTTGTCAGACTCAGACGCCGTCCCCTCCGACCTCCACTCCCAACCATTTTGTTGGCTAACGTTCAGTCACTGGACAACAAACTCTGCGAATTGCGGGCGCGCATCTCATACCAACGAGAAACAAGGGACTGCTGCATTATTTGCCTCACAGAAACATGGATGTCTGCAGTGGTTCCAGACTCAGCCATCGAGCTTACGGGGTTCTCCGTGCACCGCTCGGACAGAACAAAAGAGCTCACAGGGAAAAGCAGAGGTGGGGGCGTTTGTTTCTTTATCAACAACTCGTGGTGTGATGAAAGGAATCTACACTCTATTAAATCCTTCTGCTCCCCTGATCTGGAATTTCATATGCTTCTGTGTCGACCATTCTGGCTACCGAGGGAATTTACAGCGATCATAATCACAGCTGTATACATTCCCCCTCAAGCCAACACAGACCAGGCACTCAAGGAACTGTATGGGAATATAAGCGAGCAGGAAACCGCGTACCCAGAGGCAGTGTTTATTGTTACAGGGGACTTTAACAAAGCCAACTTCAGAACAATAGCTCCAAAATATTTTCAACACATCACCATCAACACGCGTGGTGATCGTGTACTGGACCACTGCTACTCTCCTTTCCGGGACGCCTACAAATTGCTCCCCCGCCCACCTTTCGGCAAATCAGATCATTCTTCCGTTCTGCTCCTGCCTGCTTATAGGCAGAAACAGAAATGAGAAGCACCCGCTCTCAGGACAATTCAATGCTGGTCGGACCAATCAGACGCTATACTGCAGGACTGTTTTGATCACGTCGACTGGGACATGTTCCGGGCAGCGTCTGATGACGACATAGAGGCGTACTCAGATTCTGTAACATGTTTCATACGGAAGTGCGTAGAGGACGTGGTTACGACCAAAACAATCCGTGTCTACCCCAACCAAAAACCATGGATTAACAGCGATGTTCGAGCAGCCTTGTCAGTGCGGACATCTGCCTTTAAATCCGGGAACTTTGACGATCGAAAACAAGCCAGTTACGATCTCAGGAAATTCATCAAAGCCGCCAAACGACAATATAAAAACAAAGTTGAAGAACAATTCAACACCAACAACGCAAGAAGCATGTGGCAGGGCATCAATAACATCACTGATTGTAAAGGGAATAAACCAGCTACAGTGAACATCGCCGCCTCTCTACCGGAGGAGCTTAATCTTTTTTATGCTCGTTTCGAGGCTCACAACCCCGCCCACAAAGAGAGCGCTCCCGCGGCTGTTGCAGAAGAGGCAAGTGCATTTTCCATTTCTGTCGCTGATGTAACCCGATCCTTCAAACGGGTGAATATCCATAAGGCTGTGGGTCCTGATGGCATCCCAGGCCGTGTGCTCAGAGCATGTGCATTCCAGCTGGCCAGAGTTTTCACAGACATTTTCAACCTCTCCCTCTCTCTGTCTGTGGTTCCCTCATGCTTCAAAAAATCCACCATTGTGCCCATACCAAAGAAAAATAAAATCACATGCTTGAATGACTGGAGGCCCGTTGCTCTAACACCCATCTTCAGCAAGTGTTTTGAGAAACTCATCAGAGACTACATCTGCTCTGTGCTGCCTGCCTCACTGGATCCGCTGCAATTTGCATATCGCAGCAACCGTTCCACAGACGATGCTATTGCCTTCACCCTGCATACTGCTCTCTCCCACCTGGAAAACAAGAATGCCTATGTAAGGATGATTTTTGTGGACAAAAGCTCCGCATTCAATACCATAGTGCCTGCCACACTGGTTGCGAAACTCCAGAATCTAGGACTAAACAGATCTCTGTGCATCTGGATCCTGGACTTTCTGACAGGCAGAAGTCAGGTGGTCAGAATGGGCAACAACACTTCATCTCCGCTGACCCTAAACACTGGTGCTCCGCAGGGCTGCGTTCTCAGCCCACTCTTGTACTCCCTGTACACACATGACTGTACAGCCACACACAGCTCCAACGTCATCGTTAAATTCGCTGACGACACAACGGTGATAGTCCTGATCTCTGACAACGATGAGACGGCCTACAGAGCGGAGGTGAGTACCCTGACTAAATGGTGTCAGGAGAACCACCTCTCACTCAACATCGACAAGACCAAGGAGCTGGTGGTGGACTTCAGGAGACAGAGCAGAGAACATACACCCATCACCATCGACAAGACACCTGTGGAGCGGGTAAACAGCTTTAAGTTCCTCGGTGTTCACATCACCGAGGATCTCACATGGTCCACTCACACAGATGCAGTGCTGAAGAAGTCACATCAACGCCTCTTCTTCCTGAGACGGCTGAGGAAGTTTGGAATGAGCCCCAGCATCCTCAGATCCTTCTACACCTGCACTGTGGAGAGCATCCTGACCGGCTGCATCACCGCCTGGTTTGGAAACAGCACCGCTGGCAACCGCAAAGCTCTGCAAAGGGTTTTGCGAACTGCCCGCCACATTGTTGGAGGTGAGCTTCCCTCCCTCCAGGACATCTACACCAGGCGGTGTATAAGGAAAGCCCGGAGGATCACCAATGACTCCAGCCACCTGTCCCACAGACTGTTCTCTCTGCTGCCCTCAGGAAGACGTCTCCGCAGCATCCGATCCCGCACTAGCCGACTGAGGGATATCTTTTCCCTCAGGCTATCAGGCTAATGAACAGCCAGAACTAATACACCTTACAGCACACTCCCACTTTACGATATGCCACGCACTGCACTTTAACTCCACAGTTCAAACTGGACTATACGTACACACTGCACAAATACAACAATCTGCTACCACTGGATACCATCCAATGCACATCCATGACATTTGTGTATCCAGCTTATGTACAATCTACTGCACCTTTGCACATTACCGTGTATGTATATATGTGTACATAATGTAGAATGTGTACATACGGTGTATAATGTGTATTGATAACTGTAAGTATGTCTAACAGTACACTGTGTGTACTGAGTATATGTATGTGTATATTGCACATTGTCATCTGTATAAGTCTGTAGGTTCAAGGTTCTTTATTATTTGTCACATACACAATCATACAGGGTATAATCAGTAGTGAAATGTAGGTCAGGACAGGTCCGCTCAATGGACAGTGCAAAAAACAATAAAATAAAAAATGAAACATAACACAAGAGAATATATATATAAATATAGGTGAGAGTAAGATAAAAAATATGAAAAAAAGATAAAATAAAATGAAAATAAAATAAGGAGTAAAATGTGCAATGAAATAAAATAAAACGTGCAATACAGTCTACTGTGGATTTAATAAATATTAATATAAACAGGGATGTGCAAGAGGAATGTGCAAAACAGGTTGTACCGGGTATATTCACATAGCAGCAATGCGGATGATGGAGAATAATGAATGTTTTTGCAGTTTATTAAATTGAGTCCTGTAGATGTTATGAGACTGAGTTTAGGAGCCTGATGGCCTGAGGGAAGAAGCTCCTCCTCAGTCTCTCAGTTTTTGCCATCATGCTCCTGAAGCGCTTGCCAGATGGCAGTGTGATGAAAAGACGGTTACCGGGGTGATTTGAGTCCTTGATTATTTTTGCAGCTCTGCTTTTGCAGCGTTTGAGGTAGATGTCCTGCAGAGAGGGGAGGGCAGACCCAGAGATGCGCTCAGCTAAGCGCCTGACTCTCTGCAGAGCTTTGCAGTCCTGATTTGTAGCGTTACTATACCACACTGAGATGCACTGAGTCAAGTATGTAATGGTACTGTCTATATGTTGATTGTTTCTGCACTGTCTGGAGCACACTCAAGAATTTCACTCATCAAGGCACATGTGCTGTGATGATGTGACAATAAAAGTGATTTGATTTGATTTGAGTTGTAAAGGTTTTAACCCTTATTTTGATTTAGCTTTTAGGGAATCGAGTCTTATAGATTCGATATTGATATGATTAATTGATATTAATCAAAACGTCCAATTTATACCTTATTAACGATCGTCCAGCAAGTAATTAAAATCAGTATGTCTGAGCAATTCTATTTATTTTCATGGCCACGATATAATAACAGAATTGGTTGGGTAAATTTATGAGCATAGGTAACGCAATCTTTGGCAAATAGTTTAGACTTGAAAATCACATAGCACAAGACACCATTCAAGTCAAGTCAAGTCTGCTTTATTGTCAATTCTTCCACATGTACAGTACATACATACAGAGAATTGAAATTGCGTTACTCTCTGACCCTTGGTGCATACAGTTAACATTAAACACTGACAGTAGACATTCAAATACAGATAAATACAGTTTAACCATATGTACATACAAACTATACAGATATACAAATGAGGACATTGTAGAAAAAAAAAAAAAAAAAAAAAAAAAGAGATAGATAAAGTGGCATAAGGCACATGGCAGATAGAGTGCAAACCAGTTAAATAAAACAAAACTGTGCAGATATATGTGTAGTGCAAAAAAAGAACAGCCTTTTATCAGACTGTCAGAAGAGGTAGTTTACAGACAATGCTGGATGAGGTAGAGATCATTCTTTATAAATGACACGAGAGTTTATTTGCTATTCTACTATAGTAAACTAAACTAAACACACACACACCAAACAAAATACATACACAGAAACACGTTGTAGGTAATAAACTGTTGCGATTTGGAGACAGTTAAAATATAGCACTATTTTCACAAGATTTACCTGTGCAGATCATCGATCAGAGAGCTTTATCTTTACTTTTAAAGATGAATGCAACCCCGATTCAGCAATATTATAGAGATGGCTGTACTTGCTCTGAGTTGAGTCTGACAGTTGATCTGTTGTTTTCCTGGCTTGAGGGAACCCCGTGGCTGATTGGTTACTGCAGTTGCGTGATGTCACGGGGAAAGCCTTTCGTTGGTAGGTCAGCTTCTCTGACGTGATGACGCTCTTAGCAAGTTTCTGGCATCACGAATTGGTTCTGAAAGTCTCTTTGGTCGGAACTTTGATGGCATGTGTGGATCCTTGCCAGATGGTATATGGCTGATAGCGCTTAACGGCGCGAGAGTGAGCCGAAGCCAAAGTCTTTTTAGCAGCGCGCAAGCAAGCAGAGAGCTGTGAGCTGGGGGTCCTTTTTTTTTTTTTTAGACGGACTGACTTTAGTACGCCCACTAGCACTCTTCCAATTAAATTGTTACTGTGGGCGGAGCCCCACCCCACACAGCTCATTTTCCATGCAGTAAATCCTCTTGCGTAGTGGCTTTAATCCCATGAAGAAAGTATCTTGGCAGATTTCTATACGTGTTATAATCATACATTATGATGCTAAAGGTTAATTTTCATCCACACCAAATTATTGCCAATGAAACCAGCTTTCATTCAACATCAAACAACAGGTATTTGGCATACACAGAGTACATGTACTAATTCTATCTACTGCATGAGTTAAGGCATAGATTAAACTATCTTAAATTCTACATAATCCCACCAAGCATAAAAAAGACATCAAGCAAGTCCTCCGTGGATTTATTTGCTCTAATAGTGATGGGAATAAAGGAATGTCTTTTGCCAGACAGTCAATAAAAGTTTGGGGTGTTCTTTGCACGAGAAGAGAAAAAAAAAGAGAGCACATTCCTTTGGCATGCCTGAGGTCACAAAGTCACCTTGGGTGTGTATCTGTGAAACTTCAACGCTCAGACATGGTCGTAAAACAGTCTTCCCTTTGTTGATACCATCATTGAATTATGCATTAAACGGCTAAGAGGGTCCATCGCTGGAACATTTCCAGATCCAACGTCCTTTTTACTGTTGTTTATTCAAACTTTATTTATGGTAAGCCGGTCAGGGACAACATTGAAGGTTCTGTTCTATAGGGACATCCAGATGTTTCTTCTCAAATTTCTACTGGTTTTATGGGTCTCATGAGATAAGACGACAGTCCTCTAGACAGAGAGGCATCAGTAGGCTTGGTCAATTTCTGACTCGAAGGGAAGGGAATCTTCTCAGTTTTCCGTTTGGTATGTGAGATTCTATAATTGTTTGGTCTTTGTTCAGTGAGGTTCTACAGAGTGCTTCAGTCCCGTTCGTTCCAGTGAAACCACAAAATAAAATGCAAACAAGCATGTCCCTGCCTTTGATATACAATCACTGATGAACGGGTTTGGTTTTAATTATTAAAAAAACACAGACGATGCGACATGCTTAACATTATCTACCACCTGAGTGTTATTCCACTCGCAAGCTCTCAGCGGAGCTGAAGATCATCACTGTCCTGAAGAAGTTCTAGGCTATATAATTATTTTGCTGTATAGATGTTGCCTAACTATTGCATTAAAAACGTATCCATATGAATTCCATGTCAATAAATTAAACTCAATGTATTATTCAAATTGATTTGTGATGTCATATGCTATTTTTGGCTTGTTTCACCAAGTGCAGTGTAAAATGCACACATCGGATACGGGTCACTTTTAAAAGAAATGTAAGCATGTCGTCCAAAAAATCGGATATTGTCACAAAATCGGAATTAGTCATCAAGCCTTGCAGTGTAAATGCAGCCTAAGTGAAGTGCTAGTTAATGAGTTGATCTTAACGAGGTTTAATTAGTGTGGGCAGGTGTTTGACATCAATGAGAGACGTTATAAAAGCTCCATTTGTTTTTGACTGGAAGAGAAAGGAGTCTGAGAGTTTGATGAGGAATGAGTGTGAATATTGAGTCAATGTGTGTTTGAAGAAAGAGAAGATGAATGAAAAAAAATAATTAGAAAAATGCCCTTTTTTTGAGGCTTTGGTTTGTTTTTTTGTGGATTCAGTAGAAATGTGCCTCTTGATGATTTGATTAAGTTCACACTTTCATCACACTTATTTTCCAACAGAAGAGACTCCAGTGTGATTGTGATCAACACTGATCATTGAGCATCTCTCCTCACATTTCAGCATCACTTCACAATCATTACTGATCAATTGGGCCTTAATTTAAAACACTGGAGATTTTGCAATGAAAGATTCACTGTGCTCTTGAAACCATATCAAGGAAAGCAGGTCTGCGTTGTAGTTTTGAAGCACCAAATGACAAAAATAAAGAAAAATATAATGGTTAAATCCAGGGATCAGCATGCATTGTGATTGCATAAGAGCAGATCTGACTGATAATAAACTTAAATAAATAGTCTTTTTCATCATGGAACACAAACCCAGAGACACTAAACTATTGAATATTCAGAATATTTAACTCTTGTTTGATTGCTGTAGAAACGACTGCACTGTAATGATAGCAGACTTATGATGGCTAAATGAAAGGGACCCTGGCAAAAAGCTCACAGAAAGCGATGGAACAATTTTCACTGCATTTATCACTGGGACCTAGAAACACACTTTTTAAAATCACTGCAGAGAGCATGCTAAAGCTAGTAATCCAGACTGAGCAATGCCATCAAGAGCATCAACAGTTCGAGGTTCAAGATTCACTTTACTGATGATCAACAGTTTACAGAAACAGCAGCTGTCCAAAGAAACTTCAGCTCATCACTAGATGTGTTTTTCTTGGATTGTGCGCTGTTCCAGATTGTCCTTTATTAACGAAGGCCCATCCTCTGACCCACAACACAGAGTTTGCAGACTGGGTTTTGGCTGGGGCCCAGTTGGCTCCATTATCTCAGTTTTGATGTGCTCCCTGTATGAATTGTAGGATCAGATGCCCCGATAAATGTGCAATTCCCTGATCAATTCCCAATTGGGAACCGTAACAATGAACTAGGTAAATTAGAAATTAATTTTGGATGATCTCCTTGTCCAAGGGATTCAAAAAGACTGGAGCTGCAAAGTTAAACAAAATGAAAACCCTGAGAGTCCTGAAAGGCACACGGCAGCTCAACTATTCCTCAAACATGAGATCATGCATTACCTGTTGCTCTGTTTGTTTATCTGCCCAGAGTGGATGAGGATCTGAGACCAGAGAAGGAAACCAAACAGACTAAATAAAGACGTGTTAGGATTCCTATTAATCCTCTGGGGTCGGAGGGTGTTTTGGGGGCCTGGAGAAGTTTTGAAATGTCCTGACATTTGTGCTTTTTCAGTTGCTTATAAACACATAAATGGCTAAAGTCTGAAAACATTGTATTCAGCACAAACTGGGCTACAATAATATGTGAGCAGCGTGAATGGACATGTTTTTGTTCTTGAGAAAACAACGTTTATGCATGGGTAGTGAAAAACTAAGTCACTGAAATAAAACAAATAGAGAAGGCCATAAAACACATACAGAATATTTGTTCACAAGACATGTCATTTACTCCTTCACAGAAAACAATATATTGACTTAAATTTTCTAAGACACTTTTTGTCTAGAAAGCCTGTATGCGAGGAGGCCTAAATTGTTATGAATAATGTTGTGATTCACACCTGAGAAGACAAAGGCCTGCATAATGAGCTGCAAAATGAGCCATTCTGTCATGTCAGTCTTATGCACAACCCTTCAAGTAAAGTGTTACCCATAATTCAAATATCTCCTTACTATTTCCCCCAGACACATTCATTGTAACTTCTGCTGGGGCTTTGCAGCAAGCTTTAGGCTATTTAGCGAGCTCACGTGACGTTGCTGTGCGCCGTGGTCACGAAAACTCTTAATTTGCATGCGTTTAAGCATTGTGATTTAAAAACAAGTGATTTTAGCTATTGAAATGCAAACAACAGAACTATATGTGCAAGTGTTTCTGAGCGTGCTTTCTGCAATTTGGGTCGGATCGAGGCCGGTTCATATTCACACCTTAAACGAATCGTACCAGAGTTCGTTTGGAAGCAGGCCAAGACCATCTCTTCAGCTGGGTCTTTGGTTCAATCGAACCAAACAAGACAGGTGTGAATACACCCTTAGTATCATCATTACTGTCGCGTTACCATCGAGTCTGTCCTATGTTCTTCTATAACTGTTTGGTTTGGTTCAGCTACCTGCTGAGAGGATTATCGGTGCCCCTCTGCCCAGCCTCCAAGAACTTTACAACTCCAGAGTGAGGAAAAGGGCTAAGAAAGTCACTCTGGACCCCTCACACCCAGCACACTCTCTCTGTGTACTGTTGCCCTCTGGCCGGCGCTACAGATCACTGAGCACAAAAACAGCCAGACACAATAGTTTTTTTCCCCCAGGCCGTATCCCACCTGAACAACACATAACACACCCCGGTACTGTACATCTGTAAATAACTCATCAAACCTTCATCTGTACATAGGACACATGCACATTCACATTGTGATTGTAGCTCCGCCTTTTTATTGAATCTTTACCTTACTTTCACTCTCTGTTGTTTAAAGTGATAATATATATAACTTAATTCCCATCATATTTCTGGTATTATCTATCAAACTAATTTGATTGCTCTCTTCTAAAACCGTGAGTGCAGCGCGTTAGCATTCGTTAGCCGGTTAGCTTGTCACTCGCGGTTCCATTCACGTTGCTATTCACACCTATTATTGTTTTCTTTTTTCTTGCTCCGTTTTCATTTCTCTCTCGCTCCGTTTTTTCACGAGTTCATCAAACAACAGTGGTAAGTGGAGTGGTAAGTTAAGTTGGTATCATTCATCAATCACGGTGAGTAATGGCTTCTTCTCCTGCTATTGTTATTTGCACAGTTTGCCACATGTCTATCTCTGTCAGCGATGAGGGATTCACATGTGATAAATGCAGGGAAATAGTTAGGCTGACAGAGAAGGTTTTAGAACTAGAGACACGCATCCAAATTTTAGTTGAGGACCGTAAGAATGTGAGGGCTGTAGATACTGCTTTGGATGTGATTAGCTCAGGGACTCCTGTACATTGTTCGGTTCTGGCATTAAAGCCCATGCAGCAGGGCAACTGGGTGACAGTGAGGCAGCATAGTCGCGGGTCAAAACACTGCTCTTCCGTTCCGATCAGAACATCAAACCGGTTCTCCCCACTCAGTGACGCACCCACTGAGAAACCTGGTGAAAGTGCTCTAGTTATTGGCGATTCTATTGTACGGAACGTGAAAATAGAGACACCAGCCACCATGGTTCATTGTTTACCGGGAGCCAGGGCACCTGACATCTTGGCAAATTTAAAAGTGCTGGCTAATGCTAAACGTAAATTCAGTAAGATTGTTATCCACGCCGGCGCTAATAATGTTCAACTTCGCCAGTCTGAGATCACAAAAAATAATGTTAAAGAGGTGTGTGAACCGCTCAGAACAACTTGATGTAACAGAAACTATGGACTCTCTCTTTTCTAGCACTTTAGATACAGTTGCTCCTTTACGCTTAAGGAAGATTAAGGAAAAGAGTCCAACACCGTGGTATGAGCACACTTGCACTCTAACGAGAGCAGCCCGGAAAATGGAGCGCAGCTGGAGGAAAACAAAACTAGAGGTATTTCGTATAGCTTGGCGGGGAAGTACCCTATCCTACAGAAAAGCTTTAAAAACTGCTAGATCTGATTACTTTTCGTCTCTTTTAGAAGAAAACAAACATAACCCCAGGTATTTATTCAATACAGTGGCAAAATTAACAAAAAATAAAGCATCAACAGGTGTTGACATTTCCCAACAGCACAGCAGTAATTAACTATTTTACTTCCAAAATTGATACTATTAGAGATCAAATTGTAACCATGCAGCCGTCAGCTATATTATCACATCAAATAGTGCACTATAGATCCCCTGGGGAACAATTTCACTCATTCTCTACTATAGGAGAGGAAGAATTGTATAAACTTGTTAAATCATCTAAACCAACAACATGTATGTTAGACCCTATTCCATCTAAACTACTAGAAGAGGTGCTTCCAGAAGTCATAGATCCTCTTTTGGCTATTATTAATTCGTCATTGTCATTAGGATATGTCCCCAAAAACTTTAAATTGGCTGTTATTAAGCCTCTCATTAAAAAAAGACAACTTGACCCCAAAGATCTAGTTAATTACAGATGATCTCGAATCTCCCTTTTCTGTCAAAGATATTAGAAAAGGTTGTATCCTCACAATTATATTCCTTCTTAGAGAAAAATGATATCTGTGAGGATTTCCAGTCAGGATTTAGACCGTATCATAGTACTGAGACTGCTCTCATTAGAGTTACAAATGACCTGCTCTTATCATCTGATCGTGGTTGTATCTCTTTATTAGTTCTACTGGATCTCAGCGCTGCATTCGACACTATCAATCACAACATTCTTTTGAATAGACTAGAAAACTTTGTTGGCATTAGTGGAAGTGCATTAGCATGGTTCAAGTCGTACTTATCTGACCGCCATCAATTCATAGCAGTGAATGAAGAGGTATCATATCGATCACAATTGCAGTATGGAGTCGCAGTTCCTCAAGGCTCAGTACTAGGGCCGTTATTTTTTACGCTTTATATGTTACCCTTGGGAAATATCATTAGGAAACACAGGGTTGGCTTTCACTGTTATGCTGATGATACTCAGCTCTATATTTCTTCACTGCCTGGTGAAACACACCAAATTGAGAAACTTATGGAATGCATAGTCAATATAATAAACTGGATGACGAGTAATTTCTTGCTGCTAAATTCTGAAAAAACAGAGATGTTAATTATCGGACCTAAAACCCCCACAAGTAATAACCTAGAACACTGTCTAACACTCGATGGCTGCTCTGTCGATTCTTCCTCATCAGTCAGGAACCTAGGTGTGCTATTTGATAGCCATCTCTCCTTTGACAGCCATGTTTCTAGCATTTGTAAAACTGCATTTTTTCATCTTAAAAATATATCTAAACTGAGACCTATGCTCTCAATGTCAAATGCAGAAATATTAATTCATGCATTTATGACCTCAAGGTTAGATTATTGTAATGCTTTATTGGGTGGTTGTTCTGCACGCTTAATAAACAAACTACAGATGGTTCAAAATGCAGCAGCTAGAGTTCTTACTAGAACCAGGAAGTATGACCACATTAGCCCGGTTCTGTCAACACTGCACTGGCTCCCTACTAAAGATCGTATAGATTTTAAAATATTGTTAATTACTTATAAAGCCCTGAATGGTTTAGCTCCTCAGTACTTGAGCGAGCTCTTATCGCATTATAGTCCTCCACGGCCACTGCGTTCTCAAAATTCTGGCCATTTGATAATACCTAGAATAATCAAAATCAACTGCGGGCGGCAGATCTTTTTCCTATTTAGTGCCCAAACACTGTTCGGGAGGCAGACACACTCTGTCAGTTTAAATCTAGATTAAAGACCTATCTCTTTAACCTGGCATACACATAACACACTAATACACTTCTAATATTCAAATCCGTTAAAGGATTGTTAGGCTGCATTAATTGGGTCAACCGGAACCGGGAACACTTCCCATAACACACGATGTACTTGTTATATCGTAAAAAGATTGACATCTACGCTAATATTAGTCTGTTTCTTTCTTATTCTGAGGTCACTGCAGTCACCAGATCAGATGGTGGATCAGCACCTAGAGATGACCTCTACAGCCCTGAACGTCAGCGGAGACCAGGACACCTAGATGAGCCCCAGAGACAGACCCCCAGTGAGGACCCAGTCACCTAGACAGCCATCAGGACAAGACCTCGGGAACCAGTTGAGCCCTTACAATTTGACTTTGCAGCAGTTGGAATTGAACTGCTGTGTCTTCTGGCCAGAGGAGATATGGCCCCCCGACTGAGCCTGGTTTCTCCCAAGGTTTTTTTCTCCGTTCTGTCACCGATGGCGTTTTGGTTCCTTGCCGCTGTCGCCTCTGGCTTGCTTAGTTGGGGACACTTCATTTCCAGCAATATCGTCGACTTGATTGAACAGAAACTTTTTGAACTGAACTGAGCTGGACGATGCCATCCCTGAATTCAATAATGAAATGCCTTTAACTGAAAATTCAGTGTTTAATCTTGTCATTTTACATTATTGACACTATTTTCCCATTTTGATATTGTGCAGTTGCTTTGACACAATTTGTATTGTTAAAAGCGCTATATAAATAAAGGTGACTTGACTTGACTTCTGTCTATAGACATTTTTCTTTCTGTATATTTTTCTTTTTTATTACTATTGTTATTCTTAATTATTGCCTATTCTCTTCATTATTAGTGTTCTTTATTACCTTAATTATAAAGCAGAAGGGGTTTTCTCCTAGTTGTTGATGGGTCATAATTTTGAAGATAGTGGAACTTTTTTTTTTTGGGAGGGATGGAATGCTTTGATTGAGAAATTGTTTATTTTTATTTTGGGAGGGATGGAAGGCTTTGATAGCTAAAACTGTTTATTTTGTCTGTTGTGAAGAAAATATATTGTAAAAATAAAGGCTATATAAAAAAAAAAATTAAAAAAAATCTGTTCTTATCAGTTTAATATCTGATACGTCCCCTATCCGGGGACTGCATATTAAATTTATTTTTGGATCACGGAGCTGGAGCCGGGGCTTGCTCCGTCCACTCCACGCATCGGCCTGGTATTGCAGTGTCTCCAGGAACGGTGTGCTTCCCCTTTTCGGGGATTGCTGCATTTTGTGACGAATAGCCCTCCCCCATCTGCAACGTCACAGAGCCTCGCCCCGATCGGCCTGAAGGTGGCTCTGCAGCGACGGAAAGTACGGCATCGCTCATAACTCCCAAACGGCTTGTCGCAGAGCCAAGTGCCTTATGTCATCGGAATCCTTGGCTCGAGTCGAACGAGAGGCAGGTCTCAGATTGGCTCGTCGCTCAGATGAAATTTTCAGCTATTTTGGATTTTGTTGAAAACCTACTTTTGCAAACTAGCACCAGGCATTTGGCCCAGTCCGACCCAAAGCAGCGCAGAAAGATTCTCTGGAGTCTGACTGTCAATAATCATCCAAAAAAAGTGGAAATTTCCATTCACCTTGGCGAGGGGACCTCAAAACGTTCGAAGGTTGTGTGGCCGAGGTTGCTAAAATGGCTATAACTCTAGAAAGGAATGAGATCATTTCACCCAAATCGGCACACCTATGTACGGGCTCAGTCTGTGGTCAGGCGAAAAAGGGCGCTGCGACTGGCCACTTGGTGGCGCTGTAAGACGAAAAAAAAAAGAATACTGATGTAGGAAGGACAACCAAACAAGCATGAAAACAGCTACAGCTGGGCAACAGTCAGTCCGATCGACTTGAAAAGTGAGGTCTGTGAGAAATTTGAACTAAATGGCCCATCAGACCTCAGGTGAGTGCGTCAGAGGAGAGATCTCAATAAACGGCAACCACTGCTTTAAAACCCACGGCAGCCTTTGCGAGAGCAGACCACCGTGGGAGCCGAGACAAGGCCTTCATTAATTGCTCTGCTATTCGTCACAAAATGCGGCAATCCCCGAAAAGGGGAAGCACACCGTTCCTGGAGACACTGCAATACCAGGCTGATGCGTGGAGTGGACGGGGCAAGCCCCGGCTCTAGCTCCGTGATCCAAAAATCAATTTAATATGCAGTCCCCGGATAGGGGACGTATCAGATATTAAACTGATAAGAACAGTTTTTTTTTTTTTTTTTTTTAATTAAATCCATATATTCATACAAATTTACAATTTGACCACAAGTGTTGCATGCATACAGATTTTCACTTTGAACTTAAATGTCACAAGCCTTCACATTTTCAATTTGAACACAAAAATCATAACATTCAAAGTCAAAAGGCAACACATCAGCGCAACATACCCAAAAAATAGAACTCCCAAGGCCTTATCCCACCCCTACCCGTGGAAGTCCCCCCCACACCCCCCTCATTTTCTCCTCACCATAAACGGACTTATACCCGTTTACCTCTTTCACTAAACTTGCCAAAAATGTTGAAAATAACTTTTGAGGCTCCAGTCCAGGCAACTGCTTCCTTAGACACCTCAGTCGCCATTCCCATAAGATGCGCTTCCCTTCTGAAACAGCCACCCACACTACTCTCCTCCGCTCCTTCTCCATATTTCCCAATCCTACCCCATACAACACTAAGTCCCTGGTAATTAGTGGTCCTCCCCACTCCCTCCACCACCCAGCAACTGTCCCCCATAAAGACGCTGCTCCTGGACATGACCACAAGGCGTGCTCAATGGTCTCTTCTCCTCCGCAACCCACTGGGCACAAAGGAGACCTACCCTGACCATGTCTATATAAACGCTCCCTTACTGGGAGCCTCCCTAATGCTGCCAACCAGTTCACATCCTTACACCTCCCTTCCAAATAATCTGGTTGCAAGGACAGCCAATTCACTTCAATCGGAGGCCCTGCCCCTCTAGCTTCCCTAATTGAACCCTCCATCAACCTTACATACAGCTTCCTATGATTTAATAACAAAGACTGTTCCAAGCACCAAGGATTCCCCTTAATGATGTCTGCTGCCACCTTGTAGTGTTCAGGCCTATCCAGTGACCAAGGCACCCTGTTACTCCACCCTATTAAGTGCCTCAAAGGCCAGCCCAACCAAAAGCGAGCCAACACATATGCTTTATGCTCTAGAGCCTGTACAACTATACGAGCCGCAAATGCAGTAAACAGAGCCGCTACCTTCCAAGGGAGGCACGGTACCCCTCTACCTCCCTTACCCAGATGATGAAACATCTGTGACCTTGATACTAACTCTGTTCTCCCTTTCCAAATAAAAGAAAAAAACAACTTCTCCATTCTCCTCCCCTGCCAAAAGGGAAGGGGGAAAACGTAAGCCAGATGATTAATTCTAGGCAACACATCTGCCTTCACAACCTGCACTCTACCCCATAGCGACAATTCCCTTACACTCCACCGGCTTACTTTGGATTGCAAGGATTCCAGCAACCCCTCCCAATTTTGCTGTGCACTATTCACTCTGAAAAACCGAACCCCCAAAATTTTAACACCATCCTGACACAAAGTATACCCTCCTGGAACCACAGTCCTCTTACTCCACTGTCCTACAAACATCACAGAAGACTTACTTACATTTACCTTGGCACCTGTAGCCTCAGAAAAGCTATGTAAGATATCTCCTGTCACTACAAAATCTTTTTCCGTGGTCAAAAAAACCGTCATATCGTCTGCGTAAGCCGACACTTTTGCCCTTATCCCTCCTCCGCCTGGCAATGATACCCCGGTCAATGCTGCTGTTAAACGTAGCCGACTAATCAGAGGCTCTAAAGACAGTATATAACACAAGGGTGACAAAGGACACCCTTGCCTCACACCACCCAACTGCTCCACTGGTTCAGAATAAAACCCGTTTACCCTAATCTGACTAAATACCTCGCTATACAAAAGCCGGATCCAGGCTCTGAATCCTGGGCCAAAACCAAGCTTCTCCAACACTGACCACAAAAAAGAATGACTAACCCTATCAAAGGCCTTTTCCTGGTCAAGACTCAGGATTGCCAAGGGAAGCTGACGTTGTTCAGCCCAGCTAATCACATCCCGGATTAAAACTAGATTAAGGCTGCCTGATCTTCCTGGAACCCCACAGGTTTGATCTGGGTGGACCACCGAACCCACTACCCCCTTAAGCCGCAAGGTTAAAACTTTCGCCAGAATCTTATAATCGGTAGTAAGTAAAGTTATTGGCCGCCAATTTGCCAAATCCTCCTTACTATTTTTCTTATGCAGGAGGGTCACCAACCCCATCCTCATAGACAAAGGCAATTTCCCCCTTCCAAGACTCTCTTGGTAAACCTCCACCAGTTCAGGGCCTACTAAAGGCAAAAAGGCTTGATAAAATTCAGCCGGTAGGCCATCACCACCCGGACACGTACCTTTCTTCAGAGACTTAATTGCTACCTCTACTTCCTTCAAGGTGACCTCCTTCTCTAACCCACCCGCCTCCACTTCCTCCAAGGTCCTGTCCAGATCATCTAGAAACACCTCTGCTATTGACTCTCTCCTTTCTCTATTCGCAAACAGCTCCTTATAAAAGACCACTGATGCCTTCAGCATTCCTTCAACTGAGTAAACTTTACCTTCCTCTGTATTTAAACATTCCATACTGCTGCGCTTCTGCCTGCCCTTCACAGTAGAAAAGAAAAACTTTGTTGGTCTTTCATCTAATACACGCTGACATACACCTGACTGTATAAAAAATTTCCTTGATTCCCCTTTATAATGTTCATTTAAAGCCTCCTGCAAAAATTTGGCTTTCTCCCACCCTTGCACAGTGTTCAATAGACCTTGGGAGCATAAAACCTGCAATTCCTTAGTCCATTGACGTACTTGTTTCTGCTTAGCTTTCCCCAAAGCTAAACCCCACGCTCTGCAAAAAAACCTAACCCTCTCCTTCACCCCTTCCCACCAGTCAGAATGTGACTGGTAGAACCCTTTTAAATTACACCACCCGGCATACAAAACCCGAAACACCTTACAAAAGGTTTGGTCTTGGAGGTATGTTACATTCATCCTCCACTTCCCTCGACCCCTTTGTCCTGCTTCCACCTCTGCCCCGGCCCCAACTAAACAATGATCTGAACACCACATTAGCTGTCGGGTGTAACTATTAACTTTGACAGACTTTGAAAAAAATATACAGTGGGTACGGAAAGTATTCAGACCCCCTTAAATTTTTCACTCTTTGTTATATTGCAGCCATTTGCTAAAATCATTTAAGTTCATTTTTTTTCCTCCTCAATGTACACACAGCACCCCATATTGACAGAAAAACACAGAATTGTTGACATTTTTGCAGATTTACTGAAATATCACATGGTCCTAAGTATTCAGACCCTTTGCTGTGACACTCATATATTTAACTCAGGTGCTGTCCATTTCTTCTGATCATCCTTGAGATGGTTCTACACCTTCATTTGAGTCCAGCTGTGTTTGATTATACTGATTGGACTTGATTAGGAAAGCCACACACCTGTCTATATAAGACCTTACAGCTCACAGTGCATGTCAGAGCAAATGAGAATCATGAGGTCAAAGGAACTGCCTGAAGAGCTCAGAGACAGAATTGTGGCAAGGCACAGATCTGGCCAAGGTTACAAAAAAATTTCTGCTGCACTTAAGGTTCCTAAGAGCACAGTGGCCTCCATAATCCTTAAATGGAAGACGTTTGGGACGACCAGAACCCTTCCTAGAGCTGGCCGTCTGGCCAAACTGAGCTATCGGGGGAGAAGAGCCTTGGTGAGAGAGGTAAAGAAGAACCCAAAGATCACTGTGGCTGAGCTCCAGAGATGCATTCGGGAGATGGGAGAAAGTTGTAGAAAGTCAACCATCACTGCAGCCCTCCACCAGTCGGGGCTTTATGGCAGAGTGGCCCGACACATGAAAAGCCCGCATGGAGTTTGCTAAAAAACACCTGAAGGACTCCAAGATTGTGACAAATAAGATTCTCTGGTCTGATGAGACCAAGATAGAACTTTTTGGCCTTAATTCTAAGCGGTATGTGTGGAGAAAACCAGGTACTGCTCATCACCTGTCCAATACAGTCCCAACAGTGAAGCATGGTGGTGGCAGCATCATGCTGTGGGGGTGTTTTTCAGCTGCAGGGACAGGACGACTGGTTGCAATCGAGGGAAAGATGAATGCGGCCAAGTACAGGGATATCCTGGACGAAAACCTTCTCCAGAGTGCTCAGGACCTCAGACTGGGCCGAAGGTTTACCTTCCAACAAGACAATGACCCTAAGCACACAGCTAAAATAACGAAGGAGTGGCTTCACAACAACTCCGTGACTGTTCTTGAATGGCCAGCCAGAGCCCTGACTTAAACCCAATTGAGCATCTCTGGAGAGACCTAAAAATGGCTGTCCACCAACGTTTACCATCCAACCTGACAGAACTGGAGAGGATCTGCAAGGAGGAATGGCAGAGGATCCCCAAATCCAGGTGTGAAAAACTTGTTGCATCTTTTCCAAAAAGACTCATGGCTGTATTAAATCAAAAGGGTGCTTCTACTAAATACTGAGCAAAGGGTCTGAATACTTAGGACCATGTGATATTTCAGTTTTTCTTTTTTAATAAATCTGCAAAAATGTCAACAATTCTGTGTTTTTCTGTCAATATGGGGTGCTGTGTGTACATTAATGAGGAAAAAAATGAACTTAAATGATTTTATCAAATGGCTGCAATATAACAAAGAGTGAAAAATTTAAGGGGGTCTGAATACTTTCCGTACCCACTGTATAATCCAGACGTGAGGCCTCCTGCCTACTGTTCCACCATGTATAACCTAACCCCCCACCTCCAATTGACTGACCTGAATCTTGTAATCCAAAACTTTTAATCACCCCTGCCAATTCCCCCCCTGAACTTTTCTCTAAAGACATATTAAAATCCCCTCCCAAGACCACCAGCCGGTTGGTATACAATAACGGAAAAATTTTCCCCAAAAACCCCTCCCTCTCCTCTCGCTTGCTGGGCACATACACATTTATAAACCGTAAGGCCACCCCCCTCCATTTTGCATCCACAAAAATCACCCTCCCTGGAACAATAACCCCGGATGTTTCAACCATCACCTCCCAGGAAAAAAATAAAATCCCCACCCCATCCGCCCTCACATTCCCCACTCCCCAAAAGGATGGACCCAAGGTCCATTCCTTTGAAAACCTCTCCACATCCCTCTCATTCTCCAAGTGGCATTCTTGTAAAAACAAAACATCATAATATAAATCTCTCACAGAAAAGAAAACAGCTGTCCGGCGTTCCGCCATTTTCAGTCCTCTTACATTAAACGTTGCCACTTTTATCTGTCCCATTGAAAAACATTTAGACCCCCCCCCAACAAAAAACTTTATCACACATAATATTTCCCCATCCCACTTCCCCCTTATTAATCTTTACCACCCCCATTTTTTTCACATTCTCTTCTTCCCCTTCCTCCCTTTACCCTCCTTGAAACCACCTCAGTCCATTCCCCGGATTCCGCTATAATTTCTTCCCTTCCCTCTTCCTCTTCCTCTTCCATACTATCCCCCCACCCAGTGCTTGTCCCCCCTTCCTCTTTCTCCTTATCTTCATAGTTCTCCCCCTTAGAGTCTTGTCCCACCGAGCTCTGACTTACAAAGTTCTCCAATTTGCTGTGTTTACATATTTCCCTGTTATCATAGTCACCAGCATCACTCCATATTCTGCGACGGCTCATTCCAGACACTGATTCTGATGAAACCTCCATTTCCGACCCACTGTGAACTCCTTCTCGTTGGTGAGTTGATCCAACTGCAGGCTCCAAGGCAGCCTGCTCCTCTTTCTCCTCCAGCACATCGGAAATATCCTCTGAGAAATCCAGATCCGTCCATCCCGGAGTTGGACTAAGCTGCTGTTCTGATTCCACTTCTTTAGCCTCCTTTCCATCCAGAGACAACGTTATCAGATCTCCCACGCCTCCATCCGCTTGGTCCTTTACACCAGCACCCAGCTGACTTGATGCACTCCTACTTTCCTGATCCTTTGCACCTGTCGTCAATCCAATCTGCCCCTCCCCCTCTGCTGGTAGATTGTAGAGAATGGCCTCTAAGTCTGCCTGTAGATCTTCCCCTTCTCTTAAAATACTTGCGTAAGACTTGCTTCTTGATGGGCAGGCACGGTAAAGATGATCTGTCTTCCCACAAAGACTGCAGCGTTTTGGGGCTGGGCAGGCCGAAGCAACATGGTCTGCTACCCCACAGAAACGACAACGCTGCCCTTCACAGTCCGCCTTAACATGTCCTTCTCCTCCACATCTCCTGCAATACATGGGCTGCCCAGGGTAATAAAGAAAACCCCTGTTAGGCCCAATGGAAAAGGACCCAGGTAGGTGCACTAGGCTTCCAGGAACTGATGGATCTACTCTGAGCTTCACAAAAAAACGCCTTTTCCCTGTCCAGATCCCGAACCGATCCCTCACCCGCTCACCTCCTTTCACAGCTTCACAGTGTCTCTCGAGAAAGGTCTTCACTTCTCCATCCTCCACAAACGGATTGTAAAGATGGATTGTGAGAGGCAAGTAATCCTGAGCAAACAGAGGGTGCAGACACAATCCTTCCAAGAGCTTGTGCTTTTTCCTCCCCCAAGCATCATTAAAGCTCACACAGTCAGTTAGATTAAAGAAAGTCAAGTCCATGAATCCTACCGTCGTAAAATCCTGAAGACAGAACACAGCTGTGGCTGCAACATTAAAAACTCCTTTCAAAATTTCCATGACAACAAGTTCTCTTCTGAAGTTTTCCTTCACGGACCGGGAAGCATTCTGACGCACTTGAATCCTTACAGTATTTCTCAGCCGCACCATCGTGGCCGGCAAAGGCACCTCTTCTCTCGGCATCTCCATCGCTACGACACTTGATCTTAGCCAAAAGGCCGAGAAGCGATGACGCAGCGGGGAGGGAGCCGGAAACGGCCACGCCCATCCTGGCTACGGTAAGTCACAGAGACCTGAAACGCTGGGGTATGGTAGTACCCTCCCCCGTCTGCAACGTCACAGAGCCTCGCCCCGATCGGCCTGAAGGTGGCTCTGCAGCGACGGAAAGTACGGCATCGCTCATAACTCCCAAACGGCTTGTCGCAGAGCCAAGTGCCTTATGTCATCGGAATCCTTGGCTCGAGCCGAACGAGAGGCAGGTCTCGGATTGGCTCGTCGCTCAGACGAAATTTTCAGCTATTTTGGATTTTGTTGAAAACCTACGTTTGCAAACTAGCACCAGGCATTTGGCCCAGTCCGACCCAAAGCAGCGCAGAAAGATTCTCTTGAGTCTGACTGTCAATAATCATCCAAAAAAAGTGGAAATTTCCATTCACCTTGGCGAGGGGACCTCAAAACGTTCGAAGGTCGTGTGGCCGAGGTTGCTAAAATGGCTATAACTCTAGAAAGGAATGAGATCATTTCACCCAAATCGGCACACCTATGTACGGGCTCAGTCTGTGGTCGGGTGAAAAAGGGCGCTGCGACTGGCCACTTGGTGGCGCTGTAAGACGAAAAAAAAAAGAATACTGATGTAGGAAGGACAACCAAACAAGCATGAAAACAGCTACAGCTGGGCAACAGTCAGTCCGATCGACTTGAAAAGTGAGGTCTGTGAGAAATTTGAACTAAATGGCCCATCAGACCTCAGGTGAGTGCGTCAGAGGAGAGATCTCAATAAACGGCAACCACTGCTTTAAAACCCACGGCAGCCTTTGCGAGAGCAGACCACCGTGGGAGCCGAGGCAAGGCCCTCATTAATTGCTCTGCTATTCGTCACAAAATGCAGCAATCCCCGAAAAGGGAAAGCACACCGTTCCTGGAGACACTGCAATACCAGGCCGATGCGTGGAGTGGACGGAGCAAGCCCCGGCTCCAGCTCCGTGATCCAAAAATCAATTTAATATGCAGTCCCCGGATAGGGGACGTATCAGATATTAAACTGATAAGAACAGATTTTTTTTTTTTTTTTTTTATTAACACCAAAACCATACATCCAAATATCAATTACATATCAAAAACAAAAGCCAAACTGAAATATTATTATTGTTATTGACGCCCTTTCCATAGCAAAATCTTAACACAAAAACAAAGAAAAACTACAATTTAGGGCCCCTTTAATCCCTTCATCCCCTCCCTTCTCAAAAATTTTATAATTTCTCCCTTAATCTTGACATCTTGCACTACCTCCCCCGCCCTGTTCAAAACACTATAAAGGATTGATTTAGGACCCCAACCTTTTTGCTTTGACCTTAGCATTGAAGTCCTATGATTCCACAAAACTCTTTTCCCTTCTGATATAATTATCCACACCACCTTCCTCAATTCAACCTTTTGTCCCCCCAGACCCTCCCCATAAATTATGAGATTCCGGATCAATGGAGGACCCTTCCACCCCTTCCACCACTGATACAATAAACACCAGAAGTCGGAAGAAACTGGGCATAACCAAAACACATGTTCTATTGTTTCCTCCCTCCCACACCCAATTGGACATAAAGGTGACTTTCCTTGTCCATGCCGATACAACCTCTCCCTTACTGGCAAGCGCCCCAGGGCCCCCAACCAATGAAGATCTCTGCAAGTCCCATCCAAGTATGACGGCTGTAGCATTGCCCAATTTACAGTGACTGGGAGCAGTCTTTCTAATCCCTCCCCACGAACCCTTCTCTCTCTTAGACCCTTGTACAGCTCCTTATGATTTAACACTGCTCCCTGTTCCAGGCACCAAGGATGTTTACGCACAAAATTAGCAAAACACTGATATTCTACCGTCCTGTCCATAGCCCACGGAACCAACTTATCCCACATAATCAGAGATCTCAGCGGAAAGGCTGCCCAGAACTTTGCCAAAAAATAGTCTTTGTGGTTGTCGCTTGAACAATTAAACGAGCCAAAAAGGATGTAAAAATAGCTACCACCCATAATGTAAGAAAAGGCACATCCCTCCCACCCTTCTTAATTTCCTTACTCACCTGAGCCCTAGATACCAGCTCACTCCCCCCTTTCCACAGAAAGGAGAACACCAGCCCCTCTAGTTCACGGCCACAATTATAAGGAAGAGGAAACACGTATGCCAAATAATTGACTGTTGGCAACAAATCTGATTTTATCACTAGAGTTCGGCCAGATAATGAAAGTTCTCTAGTGTTCCACAGCCCTATTTTGGAGCGCACCTTTCCTATCAAAACCTTCCAGTTCTCCTTGGCGCTGTTCTGTCTAAAAAAGCTAATTCCTAAAACCTTTAAGCTATTCTCACATAAGCTATATCCCCCAAAGGCAGTCTTTCGGTTGGCCCATCGTCCAACATACATTACAGCTGACTTTGACATGTTCACTTTCGCTCCTGTAGCTTTCCCGAAAGCATCCAAAATTTTATTTGACTCTCTAAAATCCTGCTCTGACGTCAAAAAGAGTGTCATGTCATCTGCATACAACGACACCTTAGCTCGCACACCTCCGGCCCCCGGCAGGTGCAGACCTGTAAAGGCCTGACACGCCCTTAAGCAGGAAGCTAGTGGCTCAATGAACAAAATGTAAAGAAGAGGGGAGAGAGGACAACCTTGTCTTACTCCCCTAGCTGCTCAACTGGCTTTGTCAAGAAACCATTAACTTTAATTTTACTCACTGCACCTTCATATAATAGACGAACCCACTCCCTAATTCTTGCCCCAAAGCCTACCCTCTCAAGAATTGCAAACAAAAATGACAGACTGACCCTATCAAACGCCTTTTCTTGATCAAGGCTTAGGATTGCTAGAGACAGCTGCCGTTGCTCAGCCCACCCAATAGCATCCCTGATCAAAGTTAGATTTAAAGTACCAGAGCGGCCCTGTACCCCACAGGTCTGATCCGGGTGCACCACTCTCTCCACCACAGATCTCATCCGTAAAAATATGACCTTCGCAAGGATCTTGTAGTCAGTAGTAAGCAGAGTAATAGGTCTCCAATTTACCAAATCTGTCTTGTCCCCTTTCTTATACAGAAGGGAGACATGTCCAGTCCTCATAGAGGCTGGAAGTAACCCAGCCGCCAGGCTCTCGTTATAAACCCCAACCAGGTCTTGTCCAATCAGTTGCCAAAAAGAGCAATAAAGCTCGACTGGCAACCCATCGCAGCCTGGAGCCGTCCCTTTCTTAAGGGATACCATTGCCCCTTCTACTTCTTGCAAAGACATCTCTCCTTCCAGCGCTGCGGACTCATCATCCTCTAAGACATTCTCTAAACATGCTAAGAACTCCCTCGATTGTGAGTCCACTGAACCCCGAGGGCTGAAAAGTTGTTTATAAAAGCCTTCTGCTGTTCTCAATATCTCAGCCGTAGCTGTAACATATCCATTCTCTGCCCTTAACCCCTCTATAACTTTCCTCTGCTGCTGCTTCTTTATGGTAGCAAAAAAATATTTTGAAGGCCTCTCCTCTAACAACCGTCTTCTGGCACCCATTTCCACCATAAATTTCTCAGCTTCCTTCATATAAAAGGTTCTAACCCTGTCCTGGATAGCGTAAAACCTATCCCGTCCCTCCGCTGCCTCCCAGCCCCCCCGAGCCCATAAAAGCTGCATCTCCCTAATCCAACCACTAATGAGCTCTCGCCTTTTCGCTGCCTTGGCCTCCCCCCACCACTTACAGAAGATTGCTATTCTCTCTTTAACCCCCTCCCACCACTGAGCCAGCGTTTCAAACAGACCCTTCAAATTCTGCCAGGCCCTATACAGGAGCCTAAAAACTTGACAAAATAACCCATCCTGTAAGTAAGATTTATTAAACCTCCAAGACCCTCTCCCCCTCTCAATGCCCCCAACCTCCACCTCAACCCCTATCATACAATGATCCGACAACCAAGCTGGCAAAATAGAAAAATGTTCTACTTTAACTCCCGTCGACACAAACATATAATCCAAACGAGATGCCTCTCCTCTACTATTTCTCCAAGTAAAGCCCTCCAAAGCCCTCCCTACCACTTTAAAAGAATCACGAAAAGAAAAGCTCTTAAGGAGATATGCCAAATCCCCCTTCGGTTCTTTATCCACTGAAACATTAAAATCCCCTCCCAGTATCACCTTCCGATTCGTATAGAACAAAGGTTTCAAAAAATTAAAGAAACCCACCCTCTCCTCCCTCTTACTAGGGGCATATACATTAATTAGTCTGATGCTTACACCTCTCCATCTTACATCCGCATACAACACCCTCCCTGGAACTACCATTAAATTCCCTTCAATAATAAACTCCTGTGAGTTAAAAAGTATACCCACCCCATCTGCCTTGACATTCCCCGTCCCCCAGACAGATGGAACTCCTTCCCACTCTTTTGCAAAAATAATTTCATCTCTGCTACTCTCTAGATGACATTCTTGTAAAAACATAACATCAAAACGAACAAAACTCAAAGATTCAAAAAAGGCTCTCCTTCGTTTTACCATCTTCAAGCCTCTTACATTGAGTGAGGCTACCCACAGTCCCCCCATTTAACACAAGAAAATAACAAAAACCCACAAAAAAATCTTTCCATCTCCCTCAAACTTAAAGACTCCCCTTCCTCCCCGGAATCCCCTTTCCTCTCCCCTTCCCCTTTCTTGTGAGCACCTCAACCCATTCTCCTCTTTCACTTCCCCTATCCCCTCCCTCCTCCCGCTCTTCTACCCTTTCCCTCCCCTGATTTTCTCCCAAAACAACATTTTCATTGTCCCAAACCCTCCCTTCTTTCTCCCCCGTTCCTTTACCCCCTTCCATCCCAAACTCCCCCTCAATGTCCCCTTCTTTCTCTCCGCCCTTACCCCAGTCCTGCACAGGATCAACATCCTGCAAAATCGGCAAACTGGAAAGTCCAACCCTACTGCACTTGCTCTCCCTCTCCTGTTCTTCAGCGTCCTCAGTGCACCGACGTCGACGTTGTCCGTGTCCCACCTCCATTACCGCACTCATCGAGACATCCTGCTGCAGCTGATTCTCTCCACCCTCTGAAGGATTCTGTCTCTCACTGCTGTCTAATGGCCTGGCAGTCGACAGCTTTTGCTCCTCGAAGATCCCCGAAAACACTTCCGACACATCTATCTCCGACCATTCCTGAGATGGTGCCGGATGTTGCCCGCTCTCCTCTCCTCCCACTTCTTCCCTGAGACTCTCCAACACCTCATTCACCTGACCTTTTGGATCCTCCGCCTCCCGATTTATATTCGACGGTCCTGCTTCCTGGCTCTCCATCACCACAGGTAAGCTTGTAAGCAAAGCCTCGAAATCTGCCTGCAAATCATGCCCTTCTTTGAAGAGACTGGAATAAGACTTTTTCCGAATCGGGCAAGCACGGAACAAATGATCAGCCTCCCCACACAAGCTGCATTTCTTAGGCTCTGGACAGGCTGAAGTCACATGATTCGTTGACTTGCAAAATCGACAACGTTGACCAGCACAATCTGCCTTGATATGACCTTGGGCCCCACACCTTCTGCAATACAATGGCTGTCCTGGGTAATGAAGGAACCCTCTGTTGGACCCGATGAAAAAAGAACCTGGTGGGTGAATGATACTCCCTGGTGAAGCTGGATCAGTCCTCAACTTAACCAGATATCTCCTTTTGCCTGTCCAGATCCCATACCGATCCTTAAGCCGCTCACCTCCTTTTACCGCTTCACAATATCTTGCCAAAAACGCCAACACATCTCCATCCTCTACAAAAGGGTTGTAGAGGTGGATCACCAAGGGCAAGTAATCCTGTACAAAAGCAGGATGCAGCTGCAGTCCCCTCAGCAATTGATGGTCTTTTTTCCTTCCCCACTCCTCAAAAAAAGCAATGCAGTCCTTTAAATAGAAAAAAGTCAAATCCATGAAGCCAGATGAAGAAAAATCTTGAAGACAAAACACGAGGGATGAAGAAACTCCAAAGACTCCTCTTAAAACATCAGCCACAAGAAAATCTCTTCCAAATCTTCTCTTAAAGTCCATGCTTACGTCCTCCTTTACTTGAAGCCTGACAGTATTTTTCAGCCGCACCATCATGGTCGGCAAAAGCGTCTCATCTCTTTGCGTGCCCATCGAATAAGAACAGACCTTGATCTTAGCCAAAAGGCCGAGAAGCGATGACGCTATGACGCAGCGGGGAGGGAGTTGGAAACGGCCACGCCCATCCTGGCTACGGTAAGTCACAGAGACCTGAAACGCTGGGGTATGGTAGTACCCTCCCCCGTCTGCAAAGTCACAGAGCCTCGCCCCGATCGGCCTGAAGGTGGCTCTGCAGCGACGGAAAGTACGGCATCGCTGATAACTCCCAAACGGCTTGTCGCAGAGCCAAGTGCCTTATGTCATCGGAATCCTTGGCTCGAGCCGAACGAGAGGCAGGTCTCGGATTGGCTCGTCGCTCAGACGAAATTTTCAGCTATTTTGGATTTTGTTGAAAACCTACTTTTGCAAACTAGCACCAGGCATTTGGCCCAGTCCGACCCAAAGCAGCGCAGAAAGATTCTCTGGAGTCTGACTGTCAATAATCATCCAAAAAAAGTGGAAATTTCCATTCACCTTGGCGAGGGGACCTCAAAACGTTCGAAGGTCGTGTGGCCGAGGTTGCTAAAATGGCTATAACTCTAGAAAGGAATGAGATCATTTCACCCAAATCGGCACACCTATGTACGGGCTCAGTCTGTGGTCAGGCGAAAAAGGGCGCTGCGACTGGCAACTTGGTGGCGCTGTAAGACGAAAAAAAAAAGAATACTGATGTTGGAAGGACAACCAAACAAGCATGAAAACAGCTACAGCTGGGCAACAGTCAGTCCGATCGACTTGAAAAGTGAGGTCTGTGAGAAATTTGAACTAAATGGCCCATCAGACCTCAGGTGAGTGCGTCAGAGGAGAGATCTCAATAAACGGCAACCACTGCTTTAAAACCCACGGCAGCCTTTGCGAGAGCAGACCACCGTGGGAGCCGAGGCAAGGCCCTCATTAATTGCTCTGCTATTCGTCACAAAATGCGGCAATCCCCAAAAAGGGGAAGCACACCGTTCCTGGAGACACTGCAATACCAGGCCGATGCGTGGAGTGGACGGAGCAAGCCCCGGCTCCAGCTCCGTGATCCAAAAATCAATTTAATATGCAGTCCCCGGATAGGGGACGTATCAGATATTAAACTGATAAGAACAGATTTTTTTTTTTTTTTTTTTTTTTTTTATATAGCCTTTATTTTTACAATATATTTTCTTCACAACAGACAAAATAAACATTTTTGACAAATCAAAGCCTTCCACCCCTCCCAAAATAAAAGTTCAAACAGACAAAATAAACAGTTTTAGCTATCAAAGCCTTCCATCCCTCCCAAAATAAAAATAAACAATTTCTCAATCAAAGCATTCCATCCCTCCCAAAAAAAAAAAGTTCCACTATCTTCAAAATTATGACCCATCAACAACTAGGAGAAACCCCCTTCTGCTTACCCCACTCCCACCCTCGGCAGCCCACCCCATACTTCCCTTGTTATTCCCTCCCCGCAACAGCCTTTAAAGGCTTTCACCTCAGCTGCTATTTTGCTTAGCAGTCGCAGAAACAGAGACTCCGATGCCAAACGAAGCATTTGCTTTTTTAAGCAGTCTGTTCTCCATTCCCACAGTACATGTTTCCCTTCTGAGACAACCACCCAAATTACTCTTCTACGTTCTTTTACGAAACCTTCAAGCCCTTCCCCATATAAAACTAGATTCCTTGTTATTTTCGGACCCCCCCACCTTGCCCACCATGTTGTCACTAACTTCCAAAAAGCCACTGCCCCCGGGCACAACCAAAAGGCATGTTCCACTGTTTCATCTTGACCACAGCCAACTGGACACTTTGGCGACTTCCCTGAGCCGTGCCTGTATAACCGCTCCCTCACAGGCAGTCGACCCAGCGCAGCCAACCAGTTTAAATCTTTACAAAACCCCACCAAATAAGTAGGCTGCAACAAGGCCCAATTCACTCTATATGGCGGCATGACTTTCTCTGCCCCCTCCACCCGCTCATCCCTCAATCTACCGTACAGCGGCCTGTGCTGGAGGATCAAAGATTGCTCCAAACACCATGGTTTCCCCACTATAAAATCTGCCACCCGCTGATAATAAGCCGGCCTATTTGCGGACCATGGCCTTGTTCCCCTCCATGAACTAATGGATCGCAACGAAAAAGCCAACCAAAACTGGGCCAGAAACCTTGCTTTATGCACTGCCTCCTGAGTTGCTAATCGGGCAGAAGAGGAAAAGAAGATTGCATCCATTTTCAAGGGGATGCAAGGAACTCCCCTCCCTCCCTCCTTCACTTGACAATACATCTGCGACCTTGCCACCATTTCAGGGCCGTTGTTCCAAAGAAAAGAAAAAACCTGCCTCTCTAACTTTCTACCGTACCAAAAGGGTACCGGAAAAACATAAGCCAGATAATTCAAACTCGGAAGAAGGTCTGCCCTCACCACCTCCAGCCTACCCCACAACGACAGCCTCCTTGACTTCCACCTAGCTATCTTTGCTTGCACAGCAGTGAACCTAGCCTCCCAGTTCTTCTGAGCACTACCCTCCCTGAAGAACCTGATTCCTAGAATCTTCAGCCCATCCACACAGAGGTTATAAGCACCCGGCACTACCGTTCTATCTGCCCACCGCCCTGCAAACATTGCAGAAGACTTACCCACGTTTACACGTGCACCTGAAGCCTCGCTAAAACTTTTAAGGATTTTGCATGCTGTCTCGAAATCCTGATCTGAAGTCAAGAACAGTGTCATGTCATCTGCGTATGCAGACACTTTTACGTTCATACCCCTGCTTCCGGGTAAATGCACGCCCGTCAACGACTCAGCCGCCCTCAAAGCTGCCATCAGGGGTTCTAGAGACAGAACATACAGCAGAGGCGACAAAGGACACCCCTGTCGAACCCCTCCCAACTGCTCCACCCTCCCTGAATAATATCCATTTATCCCTACTCTGCTTGAAACCCTGCTATACAACAACTTCACCCATGACCTGAAGACTGTGCCAAACCCCATACGCACCAGAATGGCCATTAAGAAGGCATGACTCACTCTGTCAAAGGCTTTCTCCTGGTCCAAACTTAAAATCGCCAGGGAAAGCTGACGCTGTTCTGCCCAATACAAAATGTCTCTTACCAAAGCTAGGTTTAAACCACCCGACCTGCCAGGCACTCCACACGTCTGGTCTGGCTGCACCACTACCCCAATCACCTTCTTAAGCCGCTCTGTTATCACCTTGGCCAACACCTTGTAATCTGACGTTAACAAGGTTATTGGCCTCCAGTTTGATAATTCCTCCTTAGGACCTTTCTTATGTAACAGTGCCACCAGGCCCGTCCTCATTGTCAATGGTAGCTCACCCTTTCCTATACTTTCCTGGTACACACCCACTAACTCAGGGCCTATCCAGGGCAAAACTGTCCTATAAAACTCTACAGGAAGGCCATCACACCCAGGGGCTGTGCCCCCTTTGAGTGAAGATATCGCCGAGCTTACTTCCTGCAGTGACAAGGGGCCCTCTAATGCATTCCTCTCCTCCTCTCCCAGAGATCCCTCTAATGCATCCAAGAACTTTTCTGCAGAACATCCTGAGGAACCCCTGCAATTAAATAGCTCCCTGTAGAAACCCTCCGCAACTCTCAGCATTCCCTCTGCAGTAGTTTCCACCCCTCCATCCTTCTTCCTCAACCCTTCCATGAAACTACGCCGTTGCCGGCCCCGCACAGTGGAAAAGAAAAACTTAGTTGGCCTTTCGTCCAAAAGATGCCTTTGTGCACCTGTCCACAACAAAAAGGACTTGGCTTCGTTCCAGTAAAAATCCTTCATGACGCCCTGAAGGTACCTAGCCCTAGCCCGCCCATCCATTGTCCCCAACGCCCCTTCTGCCCATAACGATTGCAGCTCCTCTGACCACCTACCCACCTCAGCCCTCCTGTACCTCGCCTTCTCTCTACCCCAACTATGGCAGAAAAAGGCCACTCGTTCCTTAAAACCTTCCCACCATGCAGCCTGAGTTTCATAAAAGCCCAACAGATTTTTCCACCCAGCCACCAAATTATAGAGAGCCACGCAAAAGGTTCTGTCTTTTAACCTGTTAACCTGCACCCCCCATATTGGGAATCACAGCTGAAAATGACTAACTAACTTAAAATGGTAACAGTTCCTGACTTCAGTGTGCCACACACACAATTGTGGTGTCTTTGGAAAGAAGACCCTTTGGGCTTTACTATCCATCATCCAGAGTTGATAATGCTCAAAAATATAAAAAGTTATAGACACTGAAGTGCCTTGATAAAAATTGTACCACACTGAATTTTTTTTTTTATTTCATATAAAAATACATGAAATCAGTCCTGGAGAAATCCAGAAAAGTAATGGGTTGAAAGTCACATGTCTCATGAGTTTATATTTCAAATCTGAAGAAGATACCATGAAAAATGAGATTCCTGCAGACATTTTTCTAGTCCCCCCCCCCGTTTGAGGAACAATATTTACCAAATTATTGAAGGGTTCTACTACATACTATTTAGTCTTTATACATGCTACTGCAGTTTTTCAATTATAAAACAGTAGACCGAATCTTAGAAATCGTATAAGTGATTTATTTGAGCACTAGAAAAATACAATAATAATAATTTTTGAGTGATGGAAAAAAAAACAATAATAATAAAAAAAAATAACTTAATTACATACTGATTTCCTGACAAACAGATGCTCTCCTGCTCATACATTAGTAATCACATGCTGACGATCATTCATACAGATGCTAATCATACTGATGGCCGCCCAATATAGTCAATAATCACATTATAATGGCCTTTTATATAGACTGCATTCACACTGATATCTGTGAACAGTCAGTAATTACATGCTGCTTATCAGCCATAGAGATGTTAATCACACAGATACAGGCACATTCTCCACAAAACACGCAAACATATATGAAAACTGCTAAAGAAGAAAAAAAAGAAATGTTTTTTCTTTTTTTCTTATTGTGCTAAAAAGATCGCTAAGTTACGCCCCCATCAGATGACAGGCGCGTCACAGCGTGCGTCATGCGCCGTCGCGAGGGAGCGCCAGAATTCAAATAAACAATCTTCCGTGTATCTTTGACTTTTTTTTTTTTGGATGATTTCCTTCTGTTTGGGACATTGTCTGCTACAAAATCATGCTGTTTTTTTTACCACCAAGACGCTGTTTTTGAGCGTAATTTGTTCCATAACGGACACAAACAATAACTCTGCCTGAAGAGATGAGACGTAAACAAAGGATTAACGATCTAAATTACAACGTTATTGTTTCTTTGGACTAAAAGTGCTCGATGGAATGTTGTTCAGTGGACCCTTATCTTTCAAACTAAACCAGGATTTACAGCAGTGGATACGTTTGAGAGTCGTTATCAGGATGAATATGGTATGTACTGCGGGGTTTTTTATACATGTTTTGATGTGTACTGCTTACACAAATTTAGCAAATACATTCCGTAAAAGCTTTCTATCGAAAAACAGCGATCTGTCGTCGATGCTAGAGGCTTAGACCTTCAAAATGATATATAGTTTGTCAAGATTAATTTTGTCCTGTTTTACTTTATCTGTTTGAAAACAATGACGTGTGCAAACAAAGAGCTTTCAGTGCGCCCGCGTCCTGGTGCATGTTAACAGGTTAAAAAGGAGGTGTTAAATCTCCACACTCCCCTCCCTCTCTTCATGCCCCCGACCTCCGCCCATGTCCCCACTAAACAGTGATCCGAGCACCACATTAGCTGCTGCGTATATTTATATACCCTCACATGCGCCGGGAAAAATATATAATCCAACCTGGAAGCCTCCTGCCCGCTGCCCCACCATGTAAAGGTGGGCTCTCGGCCTCCTGCTCCCCGAAAGGAGTCTTGTAGGGAAAACCCATCAGCCAAAACTGCCAACTCTTTACCCGAGACATTATCTAGGGACATATTAAAATCCCCTCCCAAAATTAGCAATCTGTTTGTATACAAGGCTGGTGTCAGATTGTCCAAAAAACCCCTCCTATCCCCCAACTTGCTTGGTACGTACACATTAACAAAACGCAAAGCCACCCCCCTCCACCTCGCATCCACCACTAGGACTCTTCCTGGAATCATCACATTAGCAGACTCAATTATAAATTCCCAGGAATAAAATAAAATACCCACCCCATCCGCTTTAACATTCCCCACTCCCCAACAAGAAGGCCCCACCTCCCACCCTGCAGAAAAAACAGAAACATCTTCACTCCCTTGTAGGTGACATTCTTGCAAAAAGCAAACATCAAAAATAGACATCTTCAGAGAAAGATATATTGAAGTCCGCCTCTGTAGCATTTTCATACCCCTTGCATTTAAAGATGCCACCCTCAAACAAACCATAATATTCTCTTAAAAAGGAAAAACCCTTAAATCAAACCTCCAAACTTCACATATTACTCTTCCCCAAGCTCTTCTTCCCCCTCCCTCTCCCAACTGGAACTTCAAACCATTCACCTTCTTCTCCCTTCCTCCCATCCCCATCATCCCCTTCCCCCATGTTCATGCTCAAAAACGCTTTAACCTTTCTCAATACCCCATCACTTCCCCCTTTCCTCCTTCGCCCTCTGGACACTCCCCCTCAAAGTCCTTCTCACCTCCCTCCTCCCCCAGGTCCCGTCTAGATTCCCGACCTTGATTCTGGACTCTGCTGCATTTCCTCTCTCTTTCTCCAGACTCCTCCTGGAGCTTCCGTCTTCTTATGCCTTGACCCGTGTCAACCATCTGCACATCCTCTTGCTGCACATCCTCTTGCTGTTGACGCCTGCTGCTTGATGGCTCCACTATCTCCTGCTCCGCCTCCCCAAATATTCCACAAAGCACCTCCTCCACATCTATTTCAGACCACACTTGCGAAGGAGCCATCTGCTGCTCTTCTTTGCCCCTTCCACTTCGTTCTGGTGCATTCCCATCACTTTCTTCTACAGCTTGCTCCCTTAGAACTCTCGTGGGGTTTACACCAGAGGGCCCCACCTTCTGCACATCCCTCTCACCTGAAGCATTCTCAAGCAATCCTTCAAAGTCCGCTTGCAGATCCTGACCTTCTTTGAATAGGCTGGCATAAGACCTCTGCCTGCTAGGGCATGCCCGGAACAAATGGTCCTTTCCCCCGCATAAGCTGCAAGTCTTTGGCTCTGGACAAACCGTGGCCACATGCCCCGCCGATCCACAAAACCGGCATCGCTGGCCAGCACAATCTGCCTTTACATGCCCCTGAGCACTGCACTTTCTGCAATACACAGGCTGACCGGGATAGTGAAGAAAGCCTTTGTTTGATCCAATGAAAAACGATCCTGGCGGATGCACAAGTCCATCTGGTGATTCTGGATCTGCCCGAAGTTTCACCAGATACCTCCGTTTACCAGTCCAGATGCCGAAACGGTCTTTAAGACGCTCTCCCCCTTTCACTGACTCACAATATCTAGCCAGGAAAGTCAACACGTCCCCATCCTCCACAAAGGGATTGTAAAGGTGGATAATCAAAGGTAGGAAGTCCTGTATAAAGGCTGGATGCAGCTGGAGGCCCTTCAAACGTTGATGGTCCTTTTTCCTTTGCCAAGACTCAAAAAAAGCAGAACAGTCACTCAACTGAAAAAAAGTTAAATTCATAAAGCCAGAAGAAGCTGAAAAGTCCTGCAGGCAAAAAATTAAAGAAGCCGAAATACCAAAAACTTCTCTTAAGAGATCAGTCACCACGAAATCACGTCCAAAACTCCTCTTCACCTCTGGAGCTGCATCTGCCTTGACTTGAAGCCTTACGGTATTCTTGAGCCGCACCAGCATGGTCGGCAATGTCGTCTCTTCTCTCGAAGTGTCAATCTTGTGGAATGAACACTCGATCTTAGCCAAAAGGCCGAGAAGCGATGACGCTATGACGCAGCTGGGAGGGAGCCGGAAACGGCCATGCCCATCCTGGCTACGGTAAGTCACAGAGACCTGAAACGCTGGGGTATGGTAGTACCCTCCCCCGTCTGCAACGTCACAGAGCCTCGCCCCGATCGGCCTGAAGGTGGCTCTGCAACACTCATAACTCCCAAACTGCTTGTCGCAGAGCCAAGTGCCTTATGTCATCGGAATCCTTGGCTCGAGCCGAACGAGAGGCAGGTCTCGGATTGGCTCGTCGCTCAGACGAAATTTTCAGCTATTTTGGATTTTGTTGAAAACCTACTTTTGCAAACTAGCACCAGGCATTTGGCCCAGTCCGACCCAAAGCAGCGCAGAAAGATTCTCTGGAGTCTGACTGTCAATAATCATCCAAAAAAAGTGGAAATTTCCATTCACCTTGGCGAGGGGACCTCAAAACGTTCGAAGGTCGTGTGGCCGAGGTTGCTAAAATGGCTATAACTCTAGAAAGGAATGAGATCATTTCACCCAAATCGGCACACCTATGTACGGGCTCAGTCTGTGGTCAGGCGAAAAAGGGCGCTGCGACTGGCCACTTGGTGGCGCTGTAAGACGAAAAAAAAAAGAATACTGATGTAGGAAGGACAACCAAACAAGCATGAAAACAGCTACAGCTGGGCAACAGTCAGTCCGATCAACTTGAAAAGTGAGGTCTGTGAGAAATTTGAACTAAATGGCCCATCAGACCTCAGGTGAGTACATCAGAGGAGAGATCTCAATAAACAGCAACCACTGCTTTAAAACCCACGGCAGCCTTTGCGAGAGCAGACCACCGTGGGAGCCGAGGCAAGGCCCTCATTAATTGCTCTGCTATTCGTCACAAAATGCGGCAATCCCCGAAAAGGGAAAGCACACCATTCCTGGAGACACTGCAATACCAGGCCGATGCGTGGAGTGGACGGAGCAAGCCCCGGCTCCAGCTCCGTGATCCAAAAATCAATTTAATATGCAGTCCCCGGATAGGGGACGTATCAGATATTAAACTGATAAGAACAGATTTTTTTTTTTTTTTTTTTTTTTTATTATATCTTTTTATTTTTCACAGCAGTTATATGTACATATCAAACATTATTTGACATACAAAAGAGATCGAACAACACTTGATTTACATTTTTGGTAGGTGTAAAACAGCATATATTTCAAATATATATATATATTTTTAAAAGGCATCTTAAAACCAACCAACCAACAACAAAAAAAACAAAAAAAAAACGTGTCATTGTTTGCGTGTATTTCTAGTCCATTTGTGTAGATGTGCATGTGACTAAATGTATGTAATTGTTCCTGGTTTTGCAGGAACGGGATGAGTCCTTATAAAAAATTATCCCTTTTTCCTCAGAACAGACACTAGGACCCCGAGGCTTCTGGGCCCAGAGGAGATCCTCTTTAACCATGGCACCGCTGCTCCATCCAGTTACATTGTATTCGGGGGGCATCTACGGGCAGTCGGGGTCCGTGGCTGCAGGGCCTTCTTATGTAGAGCTCCGGCCTCCACGTCCGAATGGCAGCGTGGGGTGTACTCTTGCAGCCTCGACTGTGCCAGCTGTAAGGTGGCCTGCAAGGACATCTCCACGTGCTTCCCCACCAGCAGGTTTCTGGAGGTCCATATGGCGTCTTTGATGCAGTTGATGGTGAGCCAGAGTTTAATCTTTTCTTTTGCTGGCATTTTCCTCTGGCCCACTGCACCCATCACTTGGTGGTAGTCAGGGACCCCCCCTGCTGGCAGGCACGGGAATTGCTGGGGGCGGGCCTGTGCCCACAGGTCCCTCACAGCACTGCACTCCCAGAGCGCATGCCTCACTGACTCCGGTGCGCCACATCCGGGTCGTGGGCAGATGGGATTCCTTGACATGCCCCGAGAGTGCATCACGGCCCTGACCGGGAGGATCTCGTGGGCAACCATCCACGCCAAATCCCGGTGTCTGTTCCGTAGGAAAGGGTGGGATACATTGCGCCAAATCATTTGGGCTTTACTTACTGTGAGCCCACGCACTGGACTCACAGACTCCCGTTCCTGCACAACCGAAAGAATAGAGCGGTGATTAGTTAGGGTAGTCACATCTTGTTTTTCCAAATTAAAATATTTTAAGAAATCCTTTATACAACTGTAAGGTGGAGGTTGATTAAAAGCAACTGGCGTTGTTTGATCTACTTTTAAAATCTTCAGACACCGTAAATAAGACCCCATCCAGAACCGTGCCATTGCTGCTGTTTTATCTTCCTTAGATGGGGTCATAGCATATTTTATGTGTAAGGCTGTATATCGTGCTCCTAAAAACAGGTGGAAATCGGGGACGCCCTTTCCCCCGTTCTTTGGGGCCTTCTTCATCACGTCTCTCCGGAGCCTCTCCCACCTCGATCCCCACAAAAAGTAAAAAATGGCTCGATCCAAGGCAAGGCGGAAAAATCTGGGGGGGTTAAAAACAGAACACATCAATAAGAGCAATGGTAAAATCACAACCTTCATTATTAAAACCTTTCCTTCCAATGTTAAAAGTCGCAGTCCCCACAGGCCCAGTCTCTGTCTGACTTTCCCTAACACGTCGTGCCAATTTCCACTCTCACCCCCGTCTCTGTCAAATTTAATTCCCAATATTTTTAAGTCAGTCCTTTTTACCGTAATGTCAAGCCTGCTAGTCTCCGTTTGTTCCCATGGCCCGAAAAATTGTGCTTGCGTCTTATTTCTATTTAGCTTAGCCCCTGCTGCTTTACTAAAATGATCCACTAAGTCCATTGTCCTATTAATAGATAAAATGTCAGTGCATAAAATATTTATGTCGTCCATATACAAAACAGTTTTGGCGGTCAGTCCACAAGTTCCAGGAATTGTAAGTCCGCTAATCCATTGGTCCCTTCTCAAAATCTGTGCCAGTGGCTCTATACAAGCCCCATATAGGATAGGAGATAACGGACATCCCTGACGGACGCCACAGTATATATTAACTGCTTTGGAAAGCTGACCATTTATTAGGATTCTGCTAGTAATACCCCTGTATAGCAGTCCCACCCAGGCTAAAAATTTCCCAGGAAACCCCATTTGACCCAGTACTTGAAACAAGTACTGGTGCGAGACTCTGTCAAATGCCTTCTCAAAATCTAAATTTAGGACTACTAACCGAATATTTCTGTCTCTCGCATAACAGATAGCGTCTCTGATCAACACGAGGCTGTCGGTGATCTTCTTACCGGGGATGGCACAGGCTTGATCCGGGTGGATTAAATCTTTTAAAAAAGGGGTCATGCGCAAAGCTAAAATTTTGCTAAAAAGCTTACAATCCAAATTTAAAAGGGTTATAGGTCTCCAATTTTTGAGTTCCGTCTTGTCATCTTTTTTGTGGAGGAGCGTCACTACACCTGTTCTAAAACTGTCTGGTAAGAACAGATACTACACTTGATCTTAGCCAAAAGGCCGAGAAGCGATGACGCTATGACGCAGCGGGGAGGGAGCCGGAAACGGCCACGCCCATCCTGGCTAAGGTAAGTCACAGAGACCTGAAACACTGGGGTATGGTAGTACCCTCCCCCGTCTGCAACGTCACAGAGCCTCGCCCCGATCGGCCTGAAGGTGGCTCTGCAGCGACGGAAAGTACGGCATCGCTCATAACTCCCAAACGGCTTGTCGCAGAGCCAAGTGCCTTATGTCATCGGAATCCTTGGCTCGAGCCGAACGAGAGGCAGGTCTCGGATTGGCTCGTCGCTCCTACGAAATTTTCAGCTATTTTGGATTTTGTTGAAAACCTACTTTTGCAAACTAGCACCAGGCATTTGGCTCAGTCCGACCCAAAGCAGCGCAGAAAGATTCTCTGGAGTCTGACTGTCAATAATCATCCAAAAAAAGTGGAAATTTCCATTCACCTTGGCGAGGGGACCTCAAAACGTTCGAAGGTCGTGTGGCCGAGGTTGCTAAAATGGCTATAACTCTAGAAAGGAATGAGATCATTTCACCCAAATCGGCACACCTATGTACGGGCTGAGTCTGTGGTCAGGTGAAAAAGGGCGCTGCGACTGGCCACTTGGTGGCGCTGTAAGACGAAAAAAAAAAGAATACTGATGTAGGAAGGACAACCAAACAAGCATGAAAACAGCTACAGCTGGGCAACAGTCAGTCCGATCGACTTGAAAAGTGAGGTCTGTGAGAAATTTGAACTAAATGGCCCATCAGACCTCAGGTGAGTGCGTCAGAGGAGAGATCTCAATAAACGGCAACCACTGCTTTAAAACCCACGGCAGCCTTTGCGAGAGCAGACCACCGTGGGAGCCGAGGCAAGGCCCTCATTAATTGCTCTGCTATTCGTCACAAAATGCAGCAATCCCCGAAAAGGGAAAGCACAGCGTTCCTGGAGACACTGCAATACCAGGCCGATGCGTGGAGTGGACGGAGCAAGCCCCGGCTCCAGCTCCGTGATCCAAAAATCAATTTAATATGCAGTCCCCGGATAGGGGACGTATCAGATATTAAACTGATAAGAACAGATTTTTTTTTTTTTTTTTTTTTTTTTTATTAACCCAAAATATACAGTCATCAAGATATACATTCCCAAAACCAAAAAAATAAAATAAAACGAAACAAAACCAAACAATCCTATCTACATCAGTCAGAAAATAGAATATTCACAACATAACCCAATTTTCTTTACAAGTTGAAAACAAAAAATCTTCACATAACTGAGTCTTCTTTCTCTCACCATAACTTAATAATTTGAGGGAAATTCTTATGCAACCTGGTATTGAAGAGTTAAAATACGATTTTACACATTCACCCTACCCCAACTCTTGGTAACCCTCCCCATACCCTCCTGGCTTCTTCCTCCCCATAACACTCTTTATATGCTTTGATCTCGATTACAATTTTACCAAGTAACCGGCCAAATAACCGTTGAGGTACCATACGAGGCAATTGCTTTTTCACACATGTAGTTCTCCACTCCCACAAAATATATTTTCCCTGCGAAATTACCCCCCACACAACTTTCCTGTGCTCTTGCCCCATTTCTTTCAATCCCTCCCCCCTCAGTACCAGATCTCTTCTAATAGCTGGCCCCCCCCATTTTCTCCACCATCTCTCTACTAATTGCCAGAGCACTGCTGCTCCGGAACACGACCATAAGGCGTGTTCGATTATTTCCTCTTGCCCACACCCCACTGGACACAAAGGTGTCCTTACCTGACCATGTCTATACAGACGCTCTCTTACCGGCAACCGGCCCAAAGCTGCTAACCAATTCAAATCCTTGCAGTACCCTGCCAAAAAAGAAGGTTGTAAAATCGACCACTCAACTCCATAGGGCGGTGCCACCCTCTCCGCCTCTTTCACTAACTCATCTCGTAACCTACTGTACAACTTCCTATGCTCCAGAATCAGTGACTGTTCTAAACACCAGGGTTTTCGTACTATAAGGTCTACTACTTTTTGGTAATGTTCCGGCCTATCTGCTGACCAAGGCCTTGTCCCTCTCCATGCGATCATCGACCTCAAGGAAAACGCTAACCAGAACTGAGCCAAAAACCTTGCCTTATGTTCTGTACTCCGGGCCACCAAGCCTACTGCAAAGGAGGAGAAAAGGGCCTCCATCTTTAAAGGAATGCAAGGCACCCCTCTTCCACCCTCCCTCCGGTGGCAAAACATCTGAGTCCTAGCTACCATCTCAGCACCATTCCTCCAGATGAAGGAAAAAACTAACCTCTCCAGTTTTCTACCGCACCAAAAAGGCACTGGAAAAATGTATGCCAGGTAGTTTAGGCTTGGAAGAAGGTCAGCCCTCACCACCTCTACTCTGCCCCACAATGAAAGCCCCCTCGAGTTCCATCTCACCACTTTTGCCTGCACTACCTTAAGCCTAGCTTCCCAGTTTTCGTGTGCGCTATTTCTCCTGAAAAAACGAACACCCAGAATCTTCATACCGTCTGGGCACAAACTATACCCCCCTGGCACAACTGTTCTCTCTGCCCACCTTCCCGCAAACAGTGCTGATGACTTATTGACATTTACCCGAGCCCCTGATACCTTACAAAACTCCTGAAGGATCCTGTCTGCCACCACAAAATCTTGCTCAGAGGTCAGGAAAAGTGTCATGTCGTCAGCATACGCCGCCACCTTTGCACTTACTCCCCTCCCACCAGGCAAATGCACTCCTGTCAGGGCTGGGGCTGAACGTAGCGCCGCCATAAGAGGCTCAAGCGACATGATATAGAGCAGGGGAGACAAAGGGCATCCCTGCCTAACCCCACCCTGTTGTTCTACCAGCTCGGAATAAAACCCATTCACCCCTATTCGACTCTTTACCCTGGTGTATAAAAGTCTTATCCAGGCCCTGAAAATGGGACCAAACCTCAACTGCTCCAAAACTGACATTAAAAAGGCATGGCTTACTCTGTCGAATGCCTTCTCCTGATCCAAACTAAGGATTCCCAAAAATAACTGGCGTTGTTCAACCCAACTAATGATATCCCTAACCAAGGCCAAATTCCAGCTGCCAGACCTACCTGGCACCCCGCAAGTCTGGTCAGGATGGACGACTAAGCCCACCACGCTTTTTAACCTCTCCGTTATAACCTTGGCCAACACCTTATAATCTGTTGTGAGCAAAGTTATTGGCCTCCAATTTGCTAAATCTTCCTTCTTCCCTTTCTTATACAAAAGGGTCACCAAGCCAGTTCGCATAGTCAATGGCAACTCTCCCTTTCCCAGACTCTCCTGATACACCTCCACTAGCTCTACCCCTACCAAGGGCCAGAAGGCTCTATAAAACTCAACAGGAAGGCCATCCCCCCCCGGAGCTGTACCCTTTTTCAGTGAAAACAGAGCAGATTCTACCTCCTGCAAGGACAGTGGTTCCTTCCAAACCCAAACTCTCCTTCTCTTTTAACACATCTGTCAACCCTTCCAGGAAGCCTCCAGCAGCTGGGTCCACACACCCCTTACCGCTGAACAGCTCCCCGTAGAAACTTGCAGCCACCCGCAACATACCCTCTACATTAGACACCACCCCCTCTCTTCCCTGCAACCCTTCCATACAACTACGTTGTTGCCGACCTCGCACCGAGGAAAAAAAATACCTAGTCGTCTTTTCATCCAACTGCCGTTTCTGGGTCCCTGCCCATAACACAAAGGCTTTAGCCTCACCTCCATAAAAATCTTTTATTGCTCCCTTAAGGAACACGGCTCTCTCCCACCCCTCAGCAGTGCCCAGTGCTCCCCCTGACCACAAAGTCTGCAACTCCTCTGACCATTTGCATACCTGAGCCCGTTTACGCTGAGCTTTTGCTATCCCCCAGCAGCGGCAAAAAAAGGCTACTCTCTCCTTCACTCCCTCCCACCAAGCTGCCTGTGAGTCATACAGGCCCCGTAAATTTTTCCAACAAACCAGCAGCCTTTGCAGGACCAAAACAAAGCTTCTCTCTTCCAAAAAGGATGTATTAAACCTCCAAACCCCCCTCCCTCTCTTCAGACCCCCCACCTCCACCCAAACCCCCACCAGGCAGTGATCAGTACACCACATCGGCCGCTGCGTATAATTTCCCGCCCTCACCTTATCTGGCAAAAATAAATAATCCAGACGTGATGCTCCTTGCCTACTATTCCTCCATGTATACGCAGGTTCAATACCACCTGCTACCCTAAATGAATCTCGGAGAGAGAACTCTCCCACCAGCCGTGCAAGCTTCACACCAGAAGCATTGTCTAGTGATACATTGAAATCCCCCCCAAGAACAACAAAACGATTAGTATACAGAACTGGAGCTAAATTTTCCAAGAAACTCTCCCTTTCCTCTATCTTACTGGGAGCATACACGTTTATAAACCGAAAAGCCACCCCCCTCCATCTAACATCTGCTACTATTACCCTCCCCGGTATAATCACATTGGCAGATTCAATAACAAACTCTCCAGAATAAAACAAAATACCCACCCCATCCGCCTTCACATTTCCCACCCCCCAAAGTGAAGGTCCCCGATCCCATCCCTCAGAAAAAAGTTCCACATCACTGTACCCATGTAAGTGACATTCTTGCAGAAATAACACATCAAAGGATAACATTCTTAAGGACAAAAAAATTGCGGTCCTCCTCTGGACCATCTTTAAACCGCTTACATTTAGAGTTGCCACTCTTATCGCACCCATTAAACAACCTTTAATTTCCCCAGAAAGCCCCTTGTTTCCCCTGAGACTTCCCCATCCCAGTTACCCCTCTTGTCCATCTTTCCCATCCCCATTTTTATCTCGTTCCCTCCTTCCCCCTCCTCCCTTTGCCCTTCTTGAAACCACCTCAGTCCATTCCCCAGAGTCAGCCAACATTTCTTCCCCTCCCTCTTCCTCTTCAATGCTATCCCCCCACCCAGTACTTGTCCCCCCTACTTCTTTCTCCTTATCTTCATAGCCCTCCCCCTTACCGCCTTGTCCCACAGAATTCAGACTTTCAACGGTCTCAAATTTGCTGTGTTTACGTATGGCCTCGTTATCCCGGTCACCAGCTTCACTCCAGGCTCTGCGACGGCTCATTCCAGGCTCCAACTCTGATGCAATCTCCATCTTTGACCCACTCTGAACTCTCTCTCGTTGGTGGGTTGCTCCAATTGCAGGCTCCAAGATGGCCTGCCCCTCTTCCCCCTCCAGCACATCAGAAAGAACCTCTGTGAAATCCAGTTCTGACCATCCTGAAGGTGGATTAAGCTGCTGTTCCAATCCTGCTTTTTTTTCCACCTTTCCATCCAAGGATAAAGATATCAGTTCTCCCACACCTCCATCCACTTGGTCCTTCACACCAACACACTTCACACCTGATGCACTTTTCCTTTCCTGATCATTTGCACCTGTTGTTCGCCCAAGCTGCTCCTCCCCCTCTACTGGTAGACTACTGAGAATGGCCTCCAGGTCTGCCTGCAGATCTTCTCCTTCCTTTAACACACTTGCATATGATTTAACTCTTGATGGGCAGGCGCGGTAAAGGTGATCCGGCTTCCCACAAAGACTACAGAGTTTTGGGGCTGGGCAGGCCGAAGCAAAGTGGTCTGCCGCCCCACAAAAACGACACCGCTGCCCCTCACAGTCCGCCTTGACATGTCCTTCTCCTCCACATCTCCTGCAAAATGTGGGCTGCCCAGGGTAATACAGGAAACCCCTGTTAGGCCCAATAGAAAAGGACCCAGGTATGTGAACTAGGCATCCAGAGATAGATGGATCAACCCGGAGCTTCACAAAGAACCGCCTCTTCCCAGTCCAAATCCCAAACCGATCTCTCACTCGCTCCCCTCCCTTCACAGCCTCACAATGTCTCTCGAGAAAAGTGATCACCTCCCCATCCTCCACAAAAGGATTGTAAAGATGGATCGTGAGAGGTAAGTAATCCTGAGCAAACAGTGGGAGAAGACGTAATCCTTCCAGAAGCTTGTGCTTCTTCCTCTCCCAAGACTCGAAAAAACTCACACAGTCAGTTAGGTTGAAGAAGGTCAAATCCATAAATCCCACTGTTGTAAAATCTTGAAGGCAGAACACTGACAAAGCTGCAATCTTAAAAACTCCTTTCAAGATGTCCATGACGACAAATTCCCTTCTGAAGTTTTCCTTAACTGACCGGGCAGCCTCCTGAAGCACTTGAATCCTTACTGTGTTTTTCAGCCGCACCATCATGGCCGGCAAGGGCACTTCTCCTCTCGGTGTTTCCATTGCCACGACACTTGATCTTAGCCAAAAGGCCGAGAAGCGATGACGCTATGACGCAGCGGGGAGGGAGCCGGAAACGGCCACGCCCATCCTGGCTACGGTAAGTCACAGAGACCTGAAACGCTGGGGTATGGTAGTACCCTCCCCCGTCTGCAACGTCACAGAGCCTCGCCCCGATCGGCCTGAAGGTGGCTCTGCAGCGACGGAAAGTACGGCATCGCTCATAACTCCCAAACGGCTTGTCGCAGAGCCAAGTGCCTTATGTCATCGGAATCCTTGGCTCGAGCCGAACAAGAGGCATGTCTCGGATTGGCTCGTCGCTCCTACGAAATTTTCAGCTATTTTGGATTTTGTTGAAAACCTACTTTTGCAAACTAGCACCAGGCATTTGGCCCAGTCCGACCCAAAGCAGCGCAGAAAGATTCTCTGGAGTCTGACTGTCAATAATCATCCAAAAAAAGTGGAAATTTCCATTCACCTTGGCGAGGGGACCTCAAAACGTTCGAAGGTCGTGTGGCCGAGGTTGCTAAAATGGCTATAACTCTAGAAAGGAATGAGATCATTTCACCCAAATCGGCACACCTATGTACGGGCTCAGTCTGTGGTCAGGTGAAAAAGGGCGCTGCGACTGGCCACTTGGTGGCGCTGCAAGACGAAAAAAAAAAGAATACTGATGTAGGAAGGACAACCAAACAAGCATGAAAACAGCTACAGCTGGGCAACAGTCAGTCCGATCGACTTGAAAAGTGAGGTCTGTGAGAAATTTGAACTAAATGGCCCATCAGACCTCAGGTGAGTGCGTCAGAGGAGAGATCTCAATAAACGGCAACCACTGCTTTAAAACCCACGGCAGCCTTTGCGAGAGCAGACCACCGTGGGAGCCGAGGCAAGGCTCTCATTAATTGCTCTGCTATTTCACAAAATGGCCCAGGGGAAGCACACCGTCCGACCCAAAGCAGCGTGGAGTGGACAGAAAGCTCCGTGATCCAAAAATCAATTTAATATGATTCTATTAAACTGATAAGAGTCTGACTGTCAATCCTGGCTACGGTATCACAGAGACCTGAAACCTGGGGTAAACCCTCCCCCGTCTGCAACGTCAAGTAGATCGGCCTGAATGGCTTCCACGGAAAGTTCGCTCACCCCAAACGGCTTGGCGAGGGGACCTCAAAACGTTCGAAGGTCGTGTGGCCGAGGTTGCTAAAATGGCTATAACTCTAGAAAGGAATGAGATCATTTCACCCAAATCGGCACACCTATGTACGGGCTCAGTCTGTGGTCAGGTGAAAAAGGGCGCTGCGACTGGCCACTTGGTGGCGCTGCAAGACGAAAAAAAAAAGAATACTGATGTAGGAAGGACAACCAAACAAGCATGAAAACAGCTACAGCTGGGCAACAGTCAGTCCGATCGACTTGAAAAGTGAGGTCTGTGAGAAATTTGAACTAAATGGCCCATCAGACCTCAGGTGAGTGCGTCAGAGGAGAGATCTCAATAAACGGCAACCACTGCTTTAAAACCCACGGCAGCCTTTGCGAGAGCAGACCACCGTGGGAGCCGAGGCAAGGCTCTCATTAATTGCTCTGCTATTCGTCACAAAATGCGGCAATCCCCGAAAAGGGGAAGCACACCATTCCTGGAGACACTGCAATACCAGGCCGATGCGTGGAGTGGACGGAGCAAGCCCCGGCTCCAGCTCCGTGATCCAAAAATCAATTTAATATGCAGTCCCCGGATAGGGGACGTATCAGATATTAAACTGATAAGAACAGATTTTTTTTTTTTTTTTTTTTTTTTTTTGATAAGAACAGATACTTTATTTTCACACATTCAACATTACATTCATTTGTCCACTTGAAAATCATAATAATACCTAATTTCAAACCGAAATATCAATATTTCTCCCAATTATTTTTCCCGCTTACAAATCATAATTATACCTCATTTCCAACACAAATATCAAAATTTATCACATATATCAACACTTATCCCAATTATTTGTTCACTTACAAATCATAATTATACCTCATTTCCAACACAAATATAAACATTTATCCCCAATTTTTTTTTTTTTTTTTTTTTTTTTTTTTTTCACAAATCATAGTTATACCTAATTTTGATCACGATCATCAAAATTTATCACAATACAGTTCAACCAAATCTTTCCACCTTTCTTTGGCTGCATGTTTTCCCCACCTTTTGACATCCCACTTGATCCTTCCCTTTAATTCAGCCTCCACTCCCCGTACTAACCCTTCTGCTGACCTCCTGCCCTTTCCTCTACTTAACTCTTGTCTTTCCTCCCATATACCTTTCTTTACCAAACTCATTATTAACCAGAGCATAAATGCAACTTTCCCTTCCCCCCTCTTACATCTAATACCCCCAATTACATTCCCACCTGAGACTCTAAAATTCTCTGAGACCACCCTTAGTACCATCCTCACCCTCCCCCACACTCTCTGTGCAAAAGCACATTCCCAAAAGGTGTGTCTTATAGTCTCTTCTTGTGAACACCCCTCCCTCGGGCACCTACCATCTTTTGATAACCCATGTCTATACATAACTTCCTTCACTGGCAAACGCCCCAAAAAACATAACCAATTAAGATCTTTTAGACCATTATCCAGACTCTTTGGTTGAATGTTCAACCACACCCTCTCCTGGACTCCCACTCTCACTTCACTAGACACTCTCTCCCTTGCCTTCCCATACAACTTCCTCTGCTCCAAACATACCGCCCTATCCTTACCCTCAGGGTATTTCTCCAGCCACCTAGCAGCATGCCTGTAATGCCAAGGCTGCACCTCTGCCTTTGGACCATCGTTGGTCCACTTCATTACATGCCGTGCCTGATACGAGAAAAACAACCTAAGAAAATACCCAGACGGATGCTCTACTGGCTTGGCTAACTGCGCCAAAGTAGAAGACACAAATAAACAATCAAGTTTTAGAGGAATATGAGGCACATCCCGCCCCCCTCTACTAACGTGATTAAACATTTCAGACCTCTTAACATATTCATACCTACCCCCCCATACAAAGTTAAATAGTAACCGTATTACTGCCCTTCTCATACTTGCTGGTAAAGGGTAAATGTAAGCCAAATACTGAAGCACTGGCAACACGTCCATCTTCACTACCAGGACTTTCCCCATCAATGACAACCTACGCCCTTTCCACCTTGCCAGCCTCTTCTGCACTGACGAAATACGTCCAACCCAATTCAGAGTTGCTGAACCTTCATTCTGAAAATGTATACCCAAAACCTTCAAAGGACCCTCACACACCTGCAAACCACCAAAGCTTTCACGCCTCTTCCTAAACTTCCCAAAGAACTTAATGGCCGACTTTGCAACATTTAGACTAGCCCCTGATGCTAGTGAAAACTCTTCAAAAACGGACAAAGCTCTCTCAAGACACCTGTCTGACATCAACAACAGTGAAGTATCATCAGCATACTGTGATAATTTCACTTCAGCTCCCTTTGCTCCTGGTACCACAAAACCCTTTATTCTACTGTCTGATCTGATCGCCTCTGCCACTGGCTCCATGTATAAAATAAAAAGCAATGGGGAGAGAGGGCATCCCTGCCTCACCCCTCCCTTTGCCTCAAACCCCTGCCCTACATTGCCGTTAACCTTAACCAAACAATTAGAACCTATATACAGTGCTCTAATCCATCCTATAAAGTCCTCCCCGAATCCCATTCTCTCCATAACTTTAAACATAAACCCCCTATTGACCCTATCAAAGGCCTTAGCCTGATCTAAGCTAACCACCATAAGGGGTAGATCCCTATCCTCTGCCCATGCAATAACATCCCTAATGAGTTGTAGATTCCATTTAATGCTACGGCCCTCTACGCCACATGTTTGATCTACATGCACAACATGAGGTAGGGCTTTCTTCAACCTATCCGCCAGAAGCTTTGCTATAATTTTGTAGTCCACCGAAAGCATTGTGAGAGGCCTGTAATTGCCAATGTCTGACCTTTCCCCTTTTTTATAGAGAAGTGTTATTACTCCTGTTGCCATTGAACCTTGTATATTTTTATTCTCCAACACCTTTCTAATCACCTCCACCAAATGAATACCTAAAATACTAAAAAACTTAACATAAAATTCGACAGGTAAGCCATCTATCCCTGGCACTTTGCCTTTACTCATCCTCTTCAAAACCCCCTCAACTTCACCTATTGTAATGGGAGAAACTAAACCAACCCTTACTTCCTCAGGGACAACTTTAGATAAAAAATTAACAAACATCTCACTTTTCTCTACTACTACCTCCCTCTCACTAAAAAAGTTTTTGAAATGGTCTCTTACATAACCATTTATCTCTTCAACTTTGGTCAAACTCCCCCCTTTCTTATCCTTTAACTCAACTATGACTTGCTTCTCTTTACGATCCCTGACAGATCTGAAAAGAGCAGCAGTACAGGCCTCCCCTTTTTCCCGTGTTTCCTGTCTTATTTTAAACAGAAACTTTTTGGCTTGATCTTCATAAATCCCCCTTAACTGTCTCTTAAGTGTGTTAATGGTCACCCAATCAAATGTACCCCCTACATTGTACTCTTCAAATTTCAACTCTAACTCCCTCTGTAAATCTCTTGCTTGTCTCCAAAACTTCCCAGTTCTTCTTTTAAAGTGTCTAATTATCCACGCCTTTGAGCGTTCCTTAACCATTTCCCACCATCCCAATACATCATTATTATTATACATACACTTTAACCCCTCCAACCCCCCAAAATATACTGCATACTCTTCACAAAATTCTTTCTCCTTCAATACCTCTACATTCATCCTCCAATACCCCTTACCAAATTTAACTGTATTCCCCTTAATCACAAACCAGACCATTTCATGATCAGAAAAGAAAACAGGCCTCACTCCCCCCTTCGCCAAAACAATATTCCTTGAGAAAAATACATAATCTAACCTTTTTTCCACCCCTCTAGAATTCCTCCATGTTGTCATACATGCTTTAGGATTAACCCTCTGCCCTCCATCCACCAAAGCATGCCCATGCAGAATCCCTTGCAACACCTGCTGACTACTATCCCCTTTATCCCCTAACTGTATGTTGAAATCCCCCCCCATTATAATTTGTTTATTAGTGGCACAAACTGTTAACAGCATATCAAAAATTTCTTTCCTCTCCTCAGCTGTCTGAGGAGCGTACACTGAAAGTAATCGATATTCACCCCCTCTCCACTTTACATCTGCCCCAACCACCCTCCCTTGTGAAACTGTGAAATGATTCTCAACTTCTATTTCCTGATCCCAAAACAATATCCCCACCCCTGAAGAAAAAACCCCACCCACACTCCATACTGCACCTCCCCTTCCCCACTCTTCAGTAAATTTCCTTGCATCCTCAATACCTTTTAAATGAACTTCTTGCAAAAAATAAATATTACATTTACAATTATCCAAAAAAGAAAACACAGCTCTTCGTTTAACTGAATCTCTTATACCCCTTACATTTATAGTCCCCACAGTCAGTTCCTCAGTAGACACCCTTATTCACTCTTTAATGTCCCCTCCATTTCTTGTTCTTCCAGGCTTGTGGCCTCACTCTCACTCACCACTAAATCTGCCCATCTTACAGGTGTTGCCCTGCCGCCAGACGACTCCTCTTCTCGCTCTTCATACCCCTTAACATCCATTTCCTCTGTCAGCTGAAATAAGGGCCTCGCATTGTCCATCTCAAGCCCATCTTGACCGTCCGTAGATGACGATTCCTCTGAAAAACTCAACTTTAGAACAGTCTCAGGCTTCCTCTTTTTACTTGGTCTCCCCTTCCTCTTATCACCTTTCCTGACCAGTTGGTTTTCTTCCCCTCTTGCATCAGCTGAGACACTTTCCTTCTCCCCTTCCATCTCCTCTTCTACGTTGTCTGCGTGCTGCTTGGGGTTTTTGAACTGTTCCCCACCCAACGCTTCCAAGAACGCCGCCATCACATCTTCCACTTCCTCTAGCTCTTTGCCTCTCTCCATACCACTTGCTCCCATCTCCTTCCTGGCCTCAATCGTTTCCTCATCCACCACCTGTTGATCAAGGATCCTCTGTTGGCCTTCCTCCCCCAACAGTCCGTCCTTCACGCCTTCATCCTCTCTCCCATTCTCCCTGCACTGCTTTCGGCCATCTTTGCACTCCCTCATCAAGTGGTCTGATGAGCCACAGCTGTGACAAGTCTTAGGAGCACTGCACTCTTTTGCTGTGTGTCCCAGCTGGGCACACCGCAGACACCTTTGCTCTTCACACCCGCCATCATTATGTCCATAACGTCTACACCTCCTACAAAAAGGAGGCTGTCTGGAGTAGAACAGATAACCTTTGTCTGCTCCGATGTTAAACTGTGCAGGAGGATGCATCAACCCCTCCAATCCGTTCTCTTCAGTTCTTAAAAGAACTTGGAATTGCCTCTTCCCAGTCCATAACCCCAAACTGTCTCTCACATAACGTGCAGGTGTAAGAACTTCAGCATATCTTGCAAGGAAAGCCATTAAGGTCTCATCTGTGACGTATGGATTATACATGTGCAGAGTGATGACTCTAAAATTTTGTCTGTCCAAGCTTATGACATTGAATCGCCCCAAAAGGCCTACCTTGTCACTCTTCGCAAACTTCTCCATCACTGATTTGCACATCTCCCCTGTATTCACAGTCACGTCGAAGCACTTTTCTTGTCTGTTGGTCTGCAAACAGTACACATCTTCCACTTTCAACTTCATCTTGTCCAAAAGAACAACACGTCCAAAGACTTCTCTTTCCATCATATCCATTGCTGGGTCCTTCAGCTGGAAACGCAACGTATTTCTCAATCCCGCTCTTGGAACCGAGGGCGCAGATGTACCCACCATACTTCCTTCTCCAACGATCAAATCCACAACACTTGATCTTAGCCAAAAGGCCAAGAAGCGATGACGCTATGACGCAGCGGGGAGGGAGCCGGAAACGGCCACGCCCATCCTGGCTACGGTAAGTCACAGAGACCTGAAACGCTGGGGTATGGTAGTACCCTCCCCCGTCTGCAACGTCACAGAGCCTCGCCCCGATCGGCCTGAAGGTGGCTCTGCAGCGACGGAAAGTACGGCATCGCTCATAACTCCCAAACGGCTTGTCGCAGAGCCAAGTGCCTTATGTCATCGGAATCCTTGGCTCGAGCCGAACGAGAGGCAGGTCTCGGATTGGCTCGTCGCTCAGACGAAATTTTCAGCTATTTTGGATTTTGTTGAAAACCTACTTTTGCAAACTAGCACCAGGCATTTGGCCCAGTCCGACCCAAAGCAGCGCAGAAAGATTCTCTGGAGTCTGACTGTCAATAATCATCCAAAAAAAGTGGAAATTTCCATTCACCTTGGCGAGGGGACCTCAAAACGTTCGAAGGTCGTGTGGCCGAGGTTGCTAAAATGGCTATAACTCTAGAAAGGAATGAGATCATTTCACCCAAATCGGCACACCTATGTACGGGCTCAGTCTGTGGTCAGGTGAAAAAGGGCGCTGTGACTGGCCACTTGGTGGCGCTGCAAGACGAAAAAAAAAAGAATACTGATGTAGGAAGGACAACCAAACAAGCATGAAAACAGCTACAGCTGGGCAACAGTCAGTCCGATCGACTTGAAAAGTGAGGTCTGTGAGAAATTTGAACTAAATGGCCCATCAGACCTCAGGTGAGTGCGTCAGAGGAGAGATCTCAATAAACGGCAACCACTGCTTTAAAACCCACGGCAGCCTTTGCGAGAGCAGACCACCGTGGGAGCCGAGGCAAGGCTCTCATTAATTGCTCTGCTATTCGTCACAAAATGCGGCAATCCCCGAAAAGGGGAAGCACACTGTGGGATTACAAATTTATAAAATGTTAAATCTAGGTTCCAATGTAATAGTATATAAACTGAAAAAGTTATGTACATTGTATTTAGCATTTATGGTGAAGATGATGACATCAGATGAATGATTCTGTTAAACAAAGTTTGTAGCAAGAGGTTCCTGCCAGTTCCTGTTCTCTTATTGTAAGTCAAATGAGCCAGATGACGGAGACTCTCACCTTTTGTTTGTAATGGCTCATGGTGCCCCTGCCCCAATCTTTGGGCAGTTATGCTGATTGGATTAGGAGTGGTTAAATGGGGCAGGTTGCTATACCTGAAGACTTCATTTGCATGCTTTGTTTAAGGTCGTCACCCAGGTGCTTTGTTTCCATTCCTAAGCACTGCCCCCTAAATGTATATAAACTACAATGTATCACTGCTTTAGTTAGACTTGGATGACTGCAGCGACGCACAGCGAGTTCTCAATAAAGAGTAACTCCTGCTTGAAAGATATCCCAACGTCTCCTGGTTTTCTCTTCTGAGTTTTCTACACCTTAGAAGAACCAAGTTCACAACAGATGGTGCCGTGACCCGGATAGAGCTCCTCACCTGAATCCAGATTGAAACTTCTGTACAACCAAGGTTTGGTGAGTGTCACTCTATCCAAAAGAACCTTTAAGACCAGTACAAATTTGTTATCCTCTGCGCCGTCAGAGAAGAGTTAACAGACAGCTGTAGGGTTTGGTTTAACTAAGTTTATCCTCTAAAAAAATATTTTTAGAGATGAAGTTTAGCCTCTGTTCAGGCAGGGAAGATTAGCATTACGTGCTAATATTGTTTATCCTCTGTTCAGGCAGGGAAGATTAGCATTACGTGCTAATATTGTTTATCCTCTGTTCAGGCAGGGAAGTTTTTGCATTACGTGCTAAAAAGTTTATCCTCTAAAGTTTTTCTTTTAGAGATGAAAAGTTTATCCTCTGTTTCAGGCAGGGAAGTTTTTGCATTACGTGCTAAAAAGTTTATCCTCTGTTCAGGCAGGGAAGATTTTTCCTCTGTTTTAGCAGGGAAGTTTAGCATTTCGTGCTAATAATTTTGGTTTATCCTCTGTTTTAGCAGGGAAGATTAGCGTAAAGTGCTAGTAATTTCTGTTATCCTCTGCTTTGCCAGGGAAGGTTAACAATAGTTGATGTGTTAACAAGCGTACCCTCTGTTGAACAGAGAAGTTTTAGTGTTTTGATTGTGTGGTAACAAAGAAACTCACAAAATGTTTAGAAAGAATGCTAGACTGATCCCCACAACTGAAAAAGGTGGTCTCGCGACTCCTTTGTGGTCAGATAGCGAATTCAAATCACTGTTAGGAGTGCAAATGAACCTAATAGTCACTGAGAAAGTTAGACAAGAACTAACTCAGAAATATGAGATCCATCCAGATAAGACTTGGTCTGTAGATGAGTGTAAAAAGGTACTAGGAGCATGTATTCGCAAGAACAATGTGAAAGGCATTATCTGCTGCCACAGAGAATTTGGTTTAGCGCTAGCTACACAACAGTCTCAGCGTAACTCAGAGTTAGAGGAACAGAACAAAGAGCTCTGTGCTAGAGTATCCTCTTTGACTAAGAAATTGAACCTCAAGAAAGCTGCAGCAAAAACTGATGTGGAAGTTAGTCAGCCTGATAACATTTACCCTGATTTACAAGCGTTTTTTGAAACAGATGTAGCTCTCCAATCAGTAACTGATGTACCTGTAAATTCAGTCAATGTGTGTGGTGCTGCTAGGAGGAGATCTCAGGGAATTGGGGGAATTGAAAGTGTTCCTCCCAACTCTTCTGTTGTCCAAGTACAAACTGTTGCCAAAGCTTTATGTCCTAAAGATATAGAGAGACTATCTCAGAGTTTACCGTCAGCACGCACACATTTTTCTGAATTTAGAAGAACATTGATCAGTAAAATGCGTCTTTATGACATGTCGTTAACAGAAGTCACACAGCTGATGTCACAAATTCTAACTGAATCGGAATTCAACAGTTTTGAGTCTGCGGTTACTTCTGAACTACAACATGCCAGTAAAAGCGATTTGAGAGAAGGTGTTTTGAAAATTCTAAAGAATATCATGGGACCCAAAATAGACTGGTCCAGAATCACTAACTGTGTGCAAAGGAAAGAAGAATCTGTGAGTGAATATACTGAGAGATTTTGTCAGTCAGCTGTAATTTACAGTGGAATTGTTGATAACCCTGAAAGTGTGCTGGATGACAAGGGACCCTTGGTTCGTATCTGGTCAGATGGGCTTGTAGCCGAATACAGAAAAGCTTTACCCTTTTTAGATCTAACTTGGTCTAACAGAACTCTCAGAAGTAACCTAGACAGGTTAGCTACATGGGAAAGAGATGCTGATGTCAAGGCAAAAGTAAGAGTAGCAGCAGCTACGTTTAACACAACGAAACAAGACAATAGATGGTCTAAAAGAGAAAGTAAATGCAAATACTGTGAAAAATTAGGACATTGGGAGAAAGAGTGTAGGAAGAAGTTGCAAGATAGTAAAAGAAATGCTATGCATAATTCTGCTCCTTCTCAGCCTGCACACAACCCTGAAGTAGTTCCGCCAGTGACCACTGAAACTGTAGGACAGCTAGTTCAGGCTCTTCTAAGAGCACAACAAGACCAAGAAAAAAACTAATTGTTGGGGCTGTGAGTAGCTACCTTTCTCCTGTAATCCAACACAATGACCAAAGAATTTTTGTGAAAGGTAGCATAAAAGAGAAAGAGATTGATTTTTTGCTTGATACAGGTGCAGAAATTACAGTAGCAACTCTCACAGCCCCGAATATTGTTATACAGCGTGCACCAGTCACGAACCCATCCTCATGTATGATGTCTGCAATGACTGAATTTGTGTTAGAGGGTGAAGGCGAAATGACTCATGATTGTGTTACGCTTACATATGCAGCGACAAGTGAAATAGCAGAAACTCCCATAGAGAACGCAGAATTGGAATTGTTTGTTGATGGTTCAGCTCAAGTTATTGAAGGTAACAGACGAGCAGGATATGCAGTAACTTCCACCACTGAAGTAGTTGCTTCAGGTCGTCTTCCAGATCATTTTTCAGCTCAAGCTGCAGTATTGTGTCAGGGAAGGAAAACTTGGACTCATGTGTCACACTGTAAAGTTGTTCCCCCACCTACAGGGATAGGATAGGACACACGGACCAGTGAGGAGCCCAGGGAAGAACCGAAAGCAACAGGCTTCGGGGGCGAACCCTGCGGTGAAGACTCCCTCATAGGCCTTCCCCATCCACTAGTCCATCCTTACCTCACTGTTCTTTAGGTGTCGCAGGAATTGAGAAATAGGGAAAGAAGGAACAACAATAGCAGACTATATTTGAACAGAGGATACAACCCTAATGTTTGCAGACTCTACAACAAATACTGCTCTGTGCCGTTGGTCTCTGTTCTTTTTGTTTCTTTCTTCCTCTGTGCAGATACCACTTGATGGCTGTCCTGAGATCCATATGCACCGCCCTTCTCACCTGCGGATGAAGCCACAACCTCTAGAAAACAACTAGACCCATTGCCGAGCCAACTATCACACAAGAAAGAGAAAAGAAAGAAGAAAGAAAAAAATACACAACGCAGAGACTCACATACGGGAACTTCAGTCATCCATCAACATGATCAAGATTTTCGTAACTTGAACAAAATCCAACAAGACATTCTTGGTTTTTCAGCAAAATTACACCAGATGACTGAAGATAATTCTTCATGGTTCGGAAACTTGTTAGGTAAACCCTGGCTGTGGATCAAGGAAATAGCAATTCTGCTGTTGTTTCTCCTACTTGCGTACTATCTATGCATCCACAGTATCAAGTGTTTCTTTCAGCAAATGACTCCCGCCTCTCACGAGGAAAAGACAGTTCCAACCAGAAAAGATTATTACCCGTAAGAACTTCACGGACCCTAATTGCATGTTTTGTTTCTGTGTCAGCATGCAATTACATATAAGCAACACAGAACATATACAATGTGCCTGTAACGATTACAAGTTACAAGAATTAACTTTTAAGTATCTAAATTTGTATTTTGTGAGAGTTATTAGAACTCTCAAAGGGGGAATTGTGGGATTACAAATTTATAAAATGTTAAATCTAGGTTCCAATGTAATAGTATATAAACTGAAAAAGTTATGTACATTGTATTTAGCATTTATGGTGAAGATGATGACATCAGATGAATGATTCTGTTAAACAAAGTTTGTAGCAAGAGGTTCCTGCCAGTTCCTGTTCTCTTATTGTAAGTCAAATGAGCCAGATGACGGAGACTCTCACCTTTTGTTTGTAATGGCTCTTGGTGCCCCTGCCCCAATCTTTGGGCAGTTATGCTGATTGGATTAGGAGTGGTTAAATGGGGCAGGTTGCTATACCTGAATACTTCATTTGCATGCTTTGTTTAAGGTCGTCACCCAGGTGCTTTGTTTCCATTCCTAAGCACTGCCCCCTAAATGTATATAAACTACAATGTATCACTGCTTTAGTTAGACTTGGATGACTGCAGCGGCGCACAGCGAGTTCTCAATAAAGAGTAACTCCTGCTTGAAAGATATCCCAACGTCTCCTGGTTTTCTCTTCTGAGTTTTCTACACCTTAGAAGAACCAAGTTCACAACAACACCGTTCCTGGAGACACTGCAATACCAGGCCGATGCGTGGAGTGGACGGAGCAAGCCCCGGCTCCAGCTCCGTGATCCAAAAATCAATTTAATATGCAGTCCCCGGATAGGGGACGTATCAGATATTAAACTGATAAGAACAGATTTTTTTTTTTTTTTTTTTATTAAACCAAAATACTCATACAATATTCAATTCAAACACAAAAATCATAACTTTCAAAGTCAAATGGCAACATATTTCAATCAGCACATCATAACCAAAACTGGAACTTTTAACCAAATTTTTTTGTTGTTGTTTTTTTTGTCAAAACTATTTCCCCCTCCCTTTCCCTTCACCCTCCTTGCAACTACATCAGTCCATTCTTAAGACTCTTCTTCTCCACCCCCTGCGCATGCTCCCCAGTCCCAATTTTCAATCTTTTCATCTGTCAAAATCATATAGTTTTTATAAGAATAGAGAGTCTGTGCAGCTTCAAATCTAGTGCTTTTCCGCTCCTTTCCCTCTTCTCCTCTGTCATCTTTTTCCACTGCTCGACGTCGCCCTCTTCCTCCAGATATCTCCATCTTGCTGTCTCCACCCCCGCTCTGATCAGCTGTAATGATGTCAAGTACATCCAATTGAGACCATGTGAACCTTGATGGATCATTGGATTGTGGAATGTCCTGACCACTGCCCTTAATTGGCTCCACTGCAGCCTCAGTAAGGACTTCAATCAGCTGTTCCTCTGCCTCTTGCGATTTCTCCCCTTGCTGTTGATTTTTACCATTCCCTTCAGCTGTCCTCTCCCCTTTATCCTTACTGGTTTCAGCAGCTTTTGCAGTCTGTCTTGCTGATAAGTTGGGCCCTTCACCATCATGAAATTCCATGTCAGCAAGCAAATCTTCACCTTCCTTAAACAAACTGGCATAACTTTTCTTCCTGCCCGGACATCCCCGATAGAGATGCTCCTCACTTCCACACAGACTGCAATGTTTAGGAGCTGTGCAGACAGCTGCCACATGGCCAGACTCACCGCAAAACCTGCACCTCTCTCCTTTGCAATCCATCTTCACATGGCCCTGTCCTCCACACCTTCGACAATACAGAGGCTGTCCAGGATAATACAAGAAACCCTTGTTTGGTCCAATCGAAAAACTGCCAGGAGGGTGAAGCACATTGCCTGGTACAGAGGGGTCCAATTTCAGCTTCACCATGTACCTCCTTCTCCCATTCCAAATTCCAAACCGGTCTCTTAGATGCTCACCTCCTCTCACAGCTTCACAATACTGCCCGATGAAAGCCAGTACATCCCCATCCTCCACAAAAGGGTTGTAGACATGAATGGTAAGAGGGAGAAAGTCCTGTGTGAAACCCGGCAAGAGTTGCAGTCCTTCAAGAAGCTTATGACCCTCTTTCTTCTTCCAGGTTTCAAAAAAGGATGAACAATCTTTCAAAGCAAAAAAAGTTAGATCCAAAAAACCAGATGCAGCAAAATCCTGTAAACAGAACACTTCAGTAGGCTGAATCTCAAAAACTCCTTGAAGGATTTCCACCACAAAAAAATCTCTACAAAAACATTGCTTTACAAGGTCATCAGCATCTCTTTTCAATTCCACACGAACACTATTCCTCATCCGGACCATCTTGGCCGATGCATTCACGTGCTCCCCCAGCATAGCTTCTGGAAAAGACACTACACTTGATCTTAGCCAAAAGGCCGAGAAGCGATGACGCTATGACGCAGCGGGGAGGGAGCCGGAAACGGCCACGCCCATCCTGGCTACGGTAAGTCACAGAGACCTGAAACGCTGGGGTATGGTAGTACCCTCCCCCGTCTGCAACGTCACAGAGCCTCGCCCCGATCGGCCTGAAGGTGGCTCTGCAGCGACGGAAAGTACGGCATCGCTCATAACTCCCAAACGGCTTGTCGCAGAGCCAAGTGCCTTATGTCATCGGAATCCTTGGCTCGAGCCGAACGAGAGGCAGGTCTCGGATTGGCTCGTCGCTCAGACGAAATTTTCAGCTATTTTGGATTTTGTTGAAAACCTACTTTTGCAAACTAGCACCAGGCATTTGGCCCAGTCCGACCCAAAGCAGCGCAGAAAGATTCTCTGGAGTCTGACTGTCAATAATCATCCAAAAAAAGTGGAAATTTCCATTCACCTTGGCGAGGGGACCTCAAAACGTTCGAAGGTCGTGTGGCCGAGGTTGCTAAAATGGCTATAACTCTAGAAAGGAATGAGATCATTTCACCCAAATCGGCACACCTATGTACGGGCTCAGTCTGTGGTCAGGTGAAAAAGGGCGCTGCGACTGGCCACTTGGTGGCGCTGCAAGACGAAAAAAAAAAGAATACTGATGTAGGAAGGACAACCAAACAAGCATGAAAACAGCTACAGCTGGGCAACAGTCAGTCCGATCGACTTGAAAAGTGAGGTCTGTGAGAAATTTGAACTAAATGGCCCATCAGACCTCAGGTGAGTGCGTCAGAGGAGAGATCTCAATAAACGGCAACCACTGCTTTAAAACCCACGGCAGCCTTTGCGAGAGCAGACCACCGTGGGAGCCGAGGCAAGGCTCTCATTAATTGCTCTGCTATTCGTCACAAAATGCCGCAATCCCCAAAAAGGGGAAGCACACCGTTCCTGGAGACACTGCAATACCAGGCCGATGCGTGGAGTGGACGGAGCAAGCCCCAGCTCCAGCTCCGTGATCCAAAAATCAATTTAATATGCAGTCCCCGGATAGGGGACGTATCAGATATTAAACTGATAAGAACAGATTTTTTTTTTTTTTTTGATAAGAACAGATACTTTATTTTCACACATTCAACATTACATTCATTTGTCCACTTGAAAATCATAATAATACCTAATTTCAAACCCAAATATCAATATTTCTCCCAATTATTTTTCCCGCTTACAAATCATAATTATACCTCATTTCCAACACAAATATCAAAATTTATCACATATATCAACACTTATCCCAATTATTTGTTCACTTACAAATCATAATTATACCTCATTTCCAACACAAATATAAACATTTATCCCCAATTTTTTTTTTTTTTTTTTTTTTTTTTTTTTCACAAATCATTGTTATACCTAATTTTGATCACGATCATCAAAATTTATCACAATACAATTCAACCAAATCTTTCCACCTTTCTTTGGCTGCATGTTTTCCCCACCTTTTGACATCCCACTTGATCCTTCCCTTTAATTCAGCCTCCACTCCCCGTACTAACCCTTCTGCTGACCTCCTGCCCTTTCCTCTACTTAACTCTTGTCTTTCCTCCCATATACCTTTCTTTACCAAACTCATTATTAACCAGAGCATAAATGCAACTTTCCCTTCCCCCCTCTTACATCTAATACCCCCAATTACATTCCCACCTGAGACTCTAAAATTCTCTGAGACCACCCTTAGTACCATCCTCACCCTCCCCCACACTCTCTGTGCAAAAGCACATTCCCAAAAGGTGTGTCTTATAGTCTCTTCTTGTGAACACCCCTCCCTCGGGCACCTACCATCTTTTGATAACCCATGTCTATACATAACTTCCTTCACTGGCAAACGCCCCAAAAAACATAACCAATTAAGATCTTTTAGACCATTATCCAGACTCTTTGGTTGAATGTTCAACCACACCCTCTCCTGGACTCCCACTCTCACTTCACTAGACACCCTCTCCCTTGCCTTCCCATACAACTTCCTCTGCTCCAAACATACCGCCCTATCCTTACCCTCAGGGTATTTCTCCAGCCACCTAGCAGCATGCCTGTAATGCCAAGGCTGCACCTCTGCCTTTGGACCATCGTTGGTCCACTTCATTACATGCCGTGCCTGATACGAGAAAAACAACCTAAGAAAATACCCAGACGGATGCTCTACTGGCTTGGCTAACTGCGCCAAAGTAGAAGACACAAATAAACAATCAAGTTTTAGAGGAATATGAGGCACATCCCGCCCCCCTCTACTAACGTGATTAAACATTTCAGACCTCTTAACATATTCATACCTACCCCCCCATACAAAGTTAAATAGTAACCGTATTACTGCCCTTCTCATACTTGCTGGTAAAGGGTAAATGTAAGCCAAATACTGAAGCACTGGCAACACGTCCATCTTCACTACCAGGACTTTCCCCATCAATGACAACCTACGCCCTTTCCACCTTGCCAGCCTCTTCTGCACTGACGAAATACGTCCAACCCAATTCAGAGTTGCTGAACCTTCATTCTGAAAATGTATACCCAAAACCTTCAAAGGACCCTCACACACCTGCAAACCACCAAAGCTTTCACGCCTCTTCCTAAACTTCCCAAAGAACTTAATGGCCGACTTTGCAACATTTAGACTAGCCCCTGATGCTAGTGAAAACTCTTCAAAAACGGACAAAGCTCTCTCAAGACACCTGTCTGACATCAACAACAGTGAAGTATCATCAGCATACTGTGATAATTTCACTTCAGCTCCCTTTGCTCCTGGTACCACAAAACCCTTTATTCTACTGTCTGATCTGATCGCCTCTGCCACTGGCTCCATGTATAAAATAAAAAGCAATGGGGAGAGAGGGCATCCCTGCCTCACCCCTCCCTTTGCCTCAAACCCCTGCCCTACATTGCCGTTAACCTTAACCAAACAATTAGAACCTATATACAGTGCTCTAATCCATCCTATAAAGTCCTCCCCGAATCCCATTCCTCTCCATAACTTTAAACATAAACCCCCTATTGACCCTATCAAAGGCCTTAGCCTGATCTAAGCTAACCACCATAAGGGGTAGATCCCTATCCTCTGCCCATGCAATAACATCCCTAATGAGTTGTAGATTCCATTTAATGCTACGGCCCTCTACGCCACATGTTTGATCTACATGCACAACATGAGGTAGGGCTTTCTTCAACCTATCCGCCAGAAGCTTTGCTATAATTTTGTAGTCCACCGAAAGCATTGTGAGAGGCCTGTAATTGCCAATGTCTGACCTTTCCCCTTTTTTATAGAGAAGTGTTATTACTCCTGTTGCCATTGAACCTTGTATATTTTTATTCTCCAACACCTTTCTAATCACCTCCACCAAATGAATACCTAAAATACTAAAAAACTTAACATAAAATTCGACAGGTAAGCCATCTATCCCTGGCACTTTGCCTTTACTCATCCTCTTCAAAACCCCCTCAACTTCACCTATTGTAATGGGAGAAACTAAACCAACCCTTACTTCCTCAGGGACAACTTTAGATAAAAAATTAACAAACATCTCACTTTTCTCTACTACTACCTCCCTCTCACTAAAAAAGTTTTTGAAATGGTCTCTTACATAACCATTTATCTCTTCAACTTTGGTCAAACTCCCCCCTTTCTTATCCTTTAACTCAACTATGACTTGCTTCTCTTTACGATCCCTGACAGATCTGAAAAGAGCAGCAGTACAGGCCTCCCCTTTTTCCCGTGTTTCCTGTCTTATTTTAAACAGAAACTTTTTGGCTTGATCTTCATAAATCCCCCTTAACTGTCTCTTAAGTGTGTTAATGGTCACCCAATCAAATGTACCCCCTACATTGTACTCTTCAAATTTCAACTCTAACTCCCTCTGTAAATCTCTTGCTTGTCTCCAAAACTTCCCAGTTCTTCTTTTACAGTGTCTAATTATCCACGCCTTTGAGCGTTCCTTAACCATTTCCCACCATCCCAATACATCATTATTATTATACATACACTTTAACCCCTCCAACCCCCCAAAATATACTGCATACTCTTCACAAAATTCTTTCTCCTTCAATACCTCTACATTCATCCTCCAATACCCCTTACCAAATTTAACTGTATTCCCCTTAATCACAAACCAGACCATTTCATGATCAGAAAAGAAAACAGGCCTCACTCCCCCCTTCGCCAAAACAATATTCCTTGAGAAAAATACATAATCTAACCTTTTTTCCACCCCTCTAGAATTCCTCCATGTTGTCATACATGCTTTAGGATTAACCCTCTGCCCTCCATCCACCAAAGCATGCCCATGCAGAATCCCTTGCAACACCTGCTGACTACTATCCCCTTTATCCCCTAACTGTATGTTGAAATCCCCCCCCATTATAATTTGTTTATTAGTGGCACAAACTGTTAACAGCATATCAAAAATTTCTTTCCTCTCCTCAGCTGTCTGAGGAGCGTACACTGAAAGTAATCGATATTCACCCCCTCTCCACTTTACATCTGCCCCAACCACCCTCCCTTGTGAAACTGTGAAATGATTCTCAACTTCTATTTCCTGATCCCAAAACAATATCCCCACCCCTGAAGAAAAAACCCCACCCACACTCCATACTGCACCTCCCCTTCCCCACTCTTCAGTAAATTTCCTTGCATCCTCAATACCTTTTAAATGAACTTCTTGCAAAAAATAAATATTACATTTACAATTATCCAAAAAAGAAAACACAGCTCTTCGTTTAACTGAATCTCTTATACCCCTTACATTTATAGTCCCCACAGTCAGTTCCTCAGTAGACACCCTTATTCACTCTTTAATGTCCCCTCCATTTCTTGTTCTTCCAGGCTTGTGGCCTCACTCTCACTCACCACTAAATCTGCCCATCTTACAGGTGTTGCCCTGCCGCCAGACGACTCCTCTTCTCGCTCTTCATACCCCTTAACATCCATTTCCTCTGTCAGCTGAAATAAGGGCCTCGCATTGTCCATCTCAAGCCCATCTTGACCGTCCGTAGATGACGATTCCTCTGAAAAACTCAACTTTAGAACAGTCTCAGGCTTCCTCTTTTTACTTGGTCTCCCCTTCCTCTTATCACCTTTCCTGACCAGTTGGTTTTCTTCCCCTCTTGCATCAGCTGAGACACTTTCCTTCTCCCCTTCCATCTCCTCTTCTACGTTGTCTGCGTGCTGCTTGGGGTTTTTGAACTGTTCCCCACCCAACGCTTCCAAGAACGCCGCCATCACATCTTCCACTTCCTCTAGCTCTTTGCCTCTCTCCATACCACTTGCTCCCATCTCCTTCCTGGCCTCAATCGTTTCCTCATCCACCACCTGTTGATCAAGGATCCTCTGTTGGCCTTCCTCCCCCAACAGTCCGTCCTTCACGCCTTCATCCTCTCTCCCATTCTCCCTGCACTGCTTTCGGCCATCTTTGCACTCCCTCATCAAGTGGTCTGATGAGCCACAGCTGTGACAAGTCTTAGGAGCACTGCACTCTTTTGCTGTGTGTCCCAGCTGGGCACACCGCAGAACACCTTTGCTCTTCACACCCGCCATCATTATGTCCATAACGTCTACACCTCCTACAAAAAGGAGGCTGTCTGGAGTAGAACAGATAACCTTTGTCTGCTCCGATGTTAAACTGTGCAGGAGGATGCATCAACCCCTCCAATCCGTTCTCTTCAGTTCTTAAAAGAACTTGGAATTGCCTCTTCCCAGTCCATAACCCCAAACTGTCTCTCACATAACGTGCAGGTGTAAGAACTTCAGCATATCTTGCAAGGAAAGCCATTAAGGTCTCATCTGTGACGTATGGATTATACATGTGCAGAGTGATGACTCTAAAATTTTGTCTGTCCAAGCTTATGACATTGAATCGCCCCAAAAGGCCTACCTTGTCACTCTTCGCAAACTTCTCCATCACTGATTTGCACATCTCCCCTGTATTCACAGTCACGTCGAAGCACTTTTCTTGTCTGTTGGTCTGCAAACAGTACACATCTTCCACTTTCAACTTCATCTTGTCCAAAAGAACAACACGTCCAAAGACTTCTCTTTCCATCATATCCATTGCTGGGTCCTTCAGCTGGAAACGCAACGTATTTCTCAATCCCGCTCTTGGAACCGAGGGCGCAGATGTACCCACCATACTTCCTTCTCCAACGATCAAATCCACAACACTTGATCTTAGCCAAAAGGCCGAGAAGCGATGACGCTATGACGCAGCGGGGAGGGAGCCGGAAACGGCCACGCCCATCCTGGCTACGGTAAGTCACAGAGACCTGAAACGCTGGGGTATGGTAGTACCCTCCCCCGTCTGCAACGTCACAGAGCCTCGCCCCGATCGGCCTGAAGGTGGCTCTGCAGCGACGGAAAGTACGGCATCGCTCATAACTCCCAAACGGCTTGTCGCAGAGCCAAGTGCCTTATGTCATCGGAATCCTTGGCTCGAGCCGAACGAGAGGCAGGTCTCGGATTGGCTCGTCGCTCAGACGAAATTTTCAGCTATTTTGGATTTTGTTGAAAACCTACTTTTGCAAACTAGCACCAGGCATTTGGCCCAGTCCGACCCAAAGCAGCGCAGAAAGATTCTCTGGAGTCTGACTGTCAATAATCATCCAAAAAAAGTGGAAATTTCCATTCACCTTGGCGAGGGGACCTCAAAACGTTCGAAGGTCGTGTGGCCGAGGTTGCTAAAATGGCTATAACTCTAGAAAGGAATGAGATCATTTCACCCAAATCGGCACACCTATGTACGGGCTCAGTCTGTGGTCAGGTGAAAAAGGGCGCTGCGACTGGCCACTTGGTGGCGCTGCAAGACGAAAAAAAAAAGAATACTGATGTAGGAAGGACAACCAAACAAGCATGAAAACAGCTACAGCTGGGCAACAGTCAGTCCGATCGACTTGAAAAGTGAGGTCTGTGAGAAATTTGAACTAAATGGCCCATCAGACCTCAGGTGAGTGCGTCAGAGGAGAGATCTCAATAAACGGCAACCACTGCTTTAAAACCCACGGCAGCCTTTGCGAGAGCAGACCACCGTGGGAGCCGAGGCAAGGCTCTCATTAATTGCTCTGCTATTCGTCACAAAATGCGGCAATCCCCGAAAAGGGGAAGCACACCGTTCCTGGAGACACTGCAATACCAGGCCGATGCGTGGAGTGGACGGAGCAAGCCCCGGCTCCAGCTCCGTGATCCAAAAATCAATTTAATATGCAGTCCCCGGATAGGGGACGTATCAGATATTAAACTGATAAGAACAGATTTTTTTTTTTTTTTTTGACTTTCAACATTACATTCATTTGTCCACTTGAAAATCATAATAATACCTAATTTCAAACCCAAATATCAATATTTCTCCCAATCGCTTACAAATCATAATTATACTCACCTTCAAAATTTATCACAATACAGCACCTCCTGCCCTTTCCTCTACTTAACTCTTGTCTTTCCTCCCATATACCTTTCTTTACCAAACTCATTATTAACCAGAGCATAAATGCAACTTTCCCTTCCCCCCTCTTACATCTAATACCCCCATTACATTCCCACCTGAGACTCTAAAATTCTCTGAGACCACCCTTAGTACCATCCTCTCCCCCACACTCTTGTGCATGTGTCTTATAGTCTCTTCTTGTGAACACCCCTCCCTCGATCTTTTGATAACCCATGACGCCCCAAAAAACATAACCAATTAAGATCTTTTAGACCATCCCTCTCCTGGACTCCCACTTCACTTCACTAGCACCCTCTCCCTTGCCTTCCCAACAACTTCCTCTGCTCCAAACATACCGCCCTATCCTTACCCTCAGGGTATTTCCCAGCCACCTAGCAGCATGCAGAAAGGCTGCACCTGGACCATCGTCTGGTCCACTTCACATCCGTGCCTGAAAAAAAACAACCTAAGAAAATTCCAGACGGATTCACTGGCTTGGCTAACTGAGGAAGACCTCAAAACGTTTTAGAGAAGGGCACATCGTGTGGCCGAGGTTGCTAAAATTCATACCTACCCCCCCATACAAAGTTAAATAGCTATACTGCCCTTCTCACTCTAGAAAGGGTAATGAGATCAAGCACTGGCAACACGTCCATCACTACCAACTTTCCCCATCGACAACCTATGTACGGGCTCAGCCTCTGCACTGGTCAACCCAATTCAGGTGAAAAAGGGCGCTGCGACTGAAAATGTATACCACTTCAAAGGACCCTGGCACACACTGCAAGACGAAAAACGCCTCTTCCTAAAAAAGAATACTGATGTAGGAAGGACAACCAAACAAGCATGAAAACAGTGAAGTATCTACAGCTGCTCCCTTTGGCAACAGTCAGTCCGATCGCCTCTGCCACTTCCATGAAAAATAAAAAGTGAGGTCTGTGACCCCTCCCTTTGAAACCCCTTTGAACTAAATGGCCCATCAGACCTATATACAGGTGAGTGCGTCAGAGGAGAGATCTCATCCTATAAACCTCCCCGGCAACCACTCTCCATAACTTTAAAACCCCCTATTGACCCTATCAAAGGCCTTAGCCTAAGCAGACCACCATAAGGGGTAGATCCCTATCCTCTGCCCATGCAATAACATCCCTAATGAGTTGTAGATTCCATTTAATGCTACGGCCCTCTACGCCACATGTTTGATCTAGAGGTAGGGCTTTCTTCAGACTTTGCTATAATTTTGTAGTCACCGAAAGCATTGTGAGGTAATTGCCAATGTCGTGACCTTTCCCCTTTTTTATAGAGAAGTGTTATTACTCTCATTAATTGCTCTGCTATTGATCACAAAATGACGGATCCCCACAGAAAGCCAAAACAGAATTCCTGCATACACTGCAGATACCAGGCCGATGATTGGAGTGCCGGCAGCAAGCTCTCAGCTCCGTGCCAAAAATTCAAAATATGCAGTCAAGCCTCGACTCAAGTATGACGATTCCTCTGAAAAACTCAACTTTAGAACAGTCTTCCTCTTTTTACTTGGTCTCCCCTTCCTCTTATCACCTTTCCTGACCAGTTGGTTTTCTTCCCCTCTTGCATCAGCTGAGACACTTTCCTTCTCCCCTTCCATCTCCTCTTCTACGTTGTCGCTTCCAAGAACGCCGCCATCACATCTTCCACTTCCTCTAGCTCTTTGCCTCTCTCCATACCACTTGCTCCCATCTCCTTCCTGGCCTCAATCGTTTCCTCAACCACCTGTTGATCTCCTCTGTTGGCCTTCCTCCCCCATCCGTCCTTCACGCCTTCATCCTCTCTCCCATTCTCCCTGCACTGCTTTCGGCCATCTTTGCACTCCCTCATCAAGTGAACTCCCATTTTTTTTTCCAATCCGTTCTTTTTTTTGAAAATTTTGTCTGTCCAAGCTTATTTTCCCATCTTTTTTCTTGTCTGTTTTTCCAAAAGAACAACACGTCAAAGACTTCTCTTTCCATCATATCATTGCTGGGTCCTTCAGCTGGAAACGCAACGTATTTCTCAATCCCGCTCTTGGAACCGAGGGCGCAGATGTACCCACCATACTTCCTTCTCCAACGATCAAATCCACACACTTGATCTTAGCCAAAAGGCCGAGAAGCGATGACGCTATGACGCAGCGGGGAGGGAGCCGGAAACGGCCACGCCCATCCTGGCTACGGTAAGTCACAGAGACCTGAAACGCTGGGGTATGGTAGTACCCTCCCCCGTCTGCAACGTCACAGAGCCTCGCCCCGATCGGCCTGAAGGTGGCTCTGCAGCGACGGAAAGTACGGCATCGCTCATAACTCCCAAACGGCTTGTCGCAGAGCCAAGTGCCTTATGTCATCGGAATCCTTGGCTCGAGCCGAACGAGAGGCAGGTCTCGGATTGGCTCGTCGCTCAGACGAAATTTTCAGCTATTTTGGATTTTGTTGAAAACCTACTTTTGCAAACTAGCACCAGGCATTTGGCCCAGTCCGACCCAAAGCAGCGCAGAAAGATTCTCTGGAGTCTGACTGTCAATAATCATCCAAAAAAAGTGGAAATTTCCATTCACCTTGGCGAGGGGACCTCAAAACGTTCGAAGGTCGTGTGGCCGAGGTTGCTAAAATGGCTATAACTCTAGAAAGGAATGAGATCATTTCACCCAAATCGGCACACCTATGTACGGGCTCAGTCTGTGGTCAGGTGAAAAAGGGCGCTGCGACTGGCCACTTGGTGGCGCTGCAAGACGAAAAAAAAAAGAATACTGATGTAGGAAGGACAACCAAACAAGCATGAAAACAGCTACAGCTGGGCAACAGTCAGTCCGATCGACTTGAAAAGTGAGGTCTGTGAGAAATTTGAACTAAATGGCCCATCAGACCTCAGGTGAGTGCGTCAGAGGAGAGATCTCAATAAACGGCAACCACTGCTTTAAAACCCACGGCAGCCTTTGCGAGAGCAGACCACCGTGGGAGCCGAGGCAAGGCTCTCATTAATTGCTCTGCTATTCGTCACAAAATGCGGCAATCCCCGAAAAGGGGAAGCACACCGTTCCTGGAGACACTGCAATACCAGGCCGATGCGTGGAGTGGACGGAGCAAGCCCCGGCTCCAGCTCCGTGATCCAAAAATCAATTTAATATGCAGTCCCCGGATAGGGGACGTATCAGATATTAAACTGATAAGAACAGATTTTTTTTTTTTTTTTTTGAAAAATACTTTATTTTCACACATTCAACATTACATTCATTTGTCCACTTGAAAATCATAATAATACCTAATTTCAAACCCAAATATCAATATTTCTCCCAATTATTTTTCCCGCTTACAAATCATAATTATACCTCATTTCCAACACAAATATCAAAATTTATCACATATATCAACACTTATCCCAATTATTTGTTCACTTACAAATCATAATTATACCTCATTTCCAACACAAATATAAACATTTATCCCCAATTTTTTTTTTTTTTTTTTTTTTTTTTTTCACAAATCATAGTTATACCTAATTTTGATCACGATCATCAAAATTTATCACAATACAGTTCAACCAAATCTTTCCACCTTTCTTTGGCTGCATGTTTTCCCCACCTTTTGACATCCCACTTGATCCTTCCCTTTAATTCAGCCTCCACTCCCCGTACTAACCCTTCTGCTGACCTCCTGCCCTTTCCTCTACTTAACTCTTGTCTTTCCTCCCATATACCTTTCTTTACCAAACTCATTATTAACCAGAGCATAAATGCAACTTTCCCTTCCCCCCTCTTACATCTAATACCCCCAATTACATTCCCACCTGAGACTCTAAAATTCTCTGAGACCACCCTTAGTACCATCCTCACCCTCCCCCACACTCTCTGTGCAAAAGCACATTCCCAAAAGGTGTGTCTTATAGTCTCTTCTTGTGAACACCCCTCCCTCGGGCACCTACCATCTTTTGATAACCCATGTCTATACATAACTTCCTTCACTGGCAAACGCCCCAAAAAACATAACCAATTAAGATCTTTTAGACCATTATCCAGACTCTTTGGTTGAATGTTCAACCACACCCTCTCCTGGACTCCCACTCTCACTTCACTAGACACCCTCTCCCTTGCCTTCCCATACAACTTCCTCTGCTCCAAACATACCGCCCTATCCTTACCCTCAGGGTATTTCTCCAGCCACCTAGCAGCATGCCTGTAATGCCAAGGCTGCACCTCTGCCTTTGGACCATCGTTGGTCCACTTCATTACATGCCGTGCCTGATACGAGAAAAACAACCTAAGAAAATACCCAGACGGATGCTCTACTGGCTTGGCTAACTGCGCCAAAGTAGAAGACACAAATAAACAATCAAGTTTTAGAGGAATATGAGGCACATCCCGCCCCCCTCTACTAACGTGATTAAACATTTCAGACCTCTTAACATATTCATACCTACCCCCCCATACAAAGTTAAATAGTAACCGTATTACTGCCCTTCTCATACTTGCTGGTAAAGGGTAAATGTAAGCCAAATACTGAAGCACTGGCAACACGTCCATCTTCACTACCAGGACTTTCCCCATCAATGACAACCTACGCCCTTTCCACCTTGCCAGCCTCTTCTGCACTGACGAAATACGTCCAACCCAATTCAGAGTTGCTGAACCTTCATTCTGAAAATGTATACCCAAAACCTTCAAAGGACCCTCACACACCTGCAAACCACCAAAGCTTTCACGCCTCTTCCTAAACTTCCCAAAGAACTTAATGGCCGACTTTGCAACATTTAGACTAGCCCCTGATGCTAGTGAAAACTCTTCAAAAACGGACAAAGCTCTCTCAAGACACCTGTCTGACATCAACAACAGTGAAGTATCATCAGCATACTGTGATAATTTCACTTCAGCTCCCTTTGCTCCTGGTACCACAAAACCCTTTATTCTACTGTCTGATCTGATCGCCTCTGCCACTGGCTCCATGTATAAAATAAAAAGCAATGGGGAGAGAGGGCATCCCTGCCTCACCCCTCCCTTTGCCTCAAACCCCTGCCCTACATTGCCGTTAACCTTAACCAAACAATTAGAACCTATATACAGTGCTCTAATCCATCCTATAAAGTCCTCCCCGAATCCCATTCTCTCCATAACTTTAAACATAAACCCCCTATTGACCCTATCAAAGGCCTTAGCCTGATCTAAGCTAACCACCATAAGGGGTAGATCCCTATCCTCTGCCCATGCAATAACATCCCTAATGAGTTGTAGATTCCATTTAATGCTACGGCCCTCTACGCCACATGTTTGATCTACATGCACAACATGAGGTAGGGCTTTCTTCAACCTATCCGCCAGAAGCTTTGCTATAATTTTGTAGTCCACCGAAAGCATTGTGAGAGGCCTGTAATTGCCAATGTCTGACCTTTCCCCTTTTTTATAGAGAAGTGTTATTACTCCTGTTGCCATTGAACCTTGTATATTTTTATTCTCCAACACCTTTCTAATCACCTCCACCAAATGAATACCTAAAATACTAAAAAACTTAACATAAAATTCGACAGGTAAGCCATCTATCCCTGGCACTTTGCCTTTACTCATCCTCTTCAAAACCCCCTCAACTTCACCTATTGTAATGGGAGAAACTAAACCAACCCTTACTTCCTCAGGGACAACTTTAGATAAAAAATTAACAAACATCTCACTTTTCTCTACTACTACCTCCCTCTCACTAAAAAAGTTTTTGAAATGGTCTCTTACATAACCATTTATCTCTTCAACTTTGGTCAAACTCCCCCCTTTCTTATCCTTTAACTCAACTATGACTTGCTTCTCTTTACGATCCCTGACAGATCTGAAAAGAGCAGCAGTACAGGCCTCCCCTTTTTCCCGTGTTTCCTGTCTTATTTTAAACAGAAACTTTTTGGCTTGATCTTCATAAATCCCCCTTAACTGTCTCTTAAGTGTGTTAATGGTCACCCAATCAAATGTACCCCCTACATTGTACTCTTCAAATTTCAACTCTAACTCCCTCTGTAAATCTCTTGCTTGTCTCCAAAACTTCCCAGTTCTTCTTTTACAGTGTCTAATTATCCACGCCTTTGAGCGTTCCTTAACCATTTCCCACCATCCCAATACATCATTATTATTATACATACACTTTAACCCCTCCAACCCCCCAAAATATACTGCATACTCTTCACAAAATTCTTTCTCCTTCAATACCTCTACATTCATCCTCCAATACCCCTTACCAAATTTAACTGTATTCCCCTTAATCACAAACCAGACCATTTCATGATCAGAAAAGAAAACAGGCCTCACTCCCCCCTTCGCCAAAACAATATTCCTTGAGAAAAATACATAATCTAACCTTTTTTCCACCCCTCTAGAATTCCTCCATGTTGTCATACATGCTTTAGGATTAACCCTCTGCCCTCCATCCACCAAAGCATGCCCATGCAGAATCCCTTGCAACACCTGCTGACTACTATCCCCTTTATCCCCTAACTGTATGTTGAAATCCCCCCCCATTATAATTTGTTTATTAGTGGCACAAACTGTTAACAGCATATCAAAAATTTCTTTCCTCTCCTCAGCTGTCTGAGGAGCGTACACTGAAAGTAATCGATATTCACCCCCTCTCCACTTTACATCTGCCCCAACCACCCTCCCTTGTGAAACTGTGAAATGATTCTCAACTTCTATTTCCTGATCCCAAAACAATATCCCCACCCCTGAAGAAAAAACCCCACCCACACTCCATACTGCACCTCCCCTTCCCCACTCTTCAGTAAATTTCCTTGCATCCTCAATACCTTTTAAATGAACTTCTTGCAAAAAATAAATATTACATTTACAATTATCCAAAAAAGAAAACACAGCTCTTCGTTTAACTGAATCTCTTATACCCCTTACATTTATAGTCCCCACAGTCAGTTCCTCAGTAGACACCCTTATTCACTCTTTAATGTCCCCTCCATTTCTTGTTCTTCCAGGCTTGTGGCCTCACTCTCACTCACCACTAAATCTGCCCATCTTACAGGTGTTGCCCTGCCGCCAGACGACTCCTCTTCTCGCTCTTCATACCCCTTAACATCCATTTCCTCTGTCAGCTGAAATAAGGGCCTCGCATTGTCCATCTCAAGCCCATCTTGACCGTCCGTAGATGACGATTCCTCTGAAAAACTCAACTTTAGAACAGTCTCAGGCTTCCTCTTTTTACTTGGTCTCCCCTTCCTCTTATCACCTTTCCTGACCAGTTGGTTTTCTTCCCCTCTTGCATCAGCTGAGACACTTTCCTTCTCCCCTTCCATCTCCTCTTCTACGTTGTCTGCGTGCTGCTTGGGGTTTTTGAACTGTTCCCCACCCAACGCTTCCAAGAACGCCGCCATCACATCTTCCACTTCCTCTAGCTCTTTGCCTCTCTCCATACCACTTGCTCCCATCTCCTTCCTGGCCTCAATCGTTTCCTCATCCACCACCTGTTGATCAAGGATCCTCTGTTGGCCTTCCTCCCCCAACAGTCCGTCCTTCACGCCTTCATCCTCTCTCCCATTCTCCCTGCACTGCTTTCGGCCATCTTTGCACTCCCTCATCAAGTGGTCTGATGAGCCACAGCTGTGACAAGTCTTAGGAGCACTGCACTCTTTTGCTGTGTGTCCCAGCTGGGCACACCGCAGACACCTTTGCTCTTCACACCCGCCATCATTATGTCCATAACGTCTACACCTCCTACAAAAAGGAGGCTGTCTGGAGTAGAACAGATAACCTTTGTCTGCTCCGATGTTAAACTGTGCAGGAGGATGCATCAACCCCTCCAATCCGTTCTCTTCAGTTCTTAAAAGAACTTGGAATTGCCTCTTCCCAGTCCATAACCCCAAACTGTCTCTCACATAACGTGCAGGTGTAAGAACTTCAGCATATCTTGCAAGGAAAGCCATTAAGGTCTCATCTGTGACGTATGGATTATACATGTGCAGAGTGATGACTCTAAAATTTTGTCTGTCCAAGCTTATGACATTGAATCGCCCCAAAAGGCCTACCTTGTCACTCTTCGCAAACTTCTCCATCACTGATTTGCACATCTCCCCTGTATTCACAGTCACGTCGAAGCACTTTTCTTGTCTGTTGGTCTGCAAACAGTACACATCTTCCACTTTCAACTTCATCTTGTCCAAAAGAACAACACGTCCAAAGACTTCTCTTTCCATCATATCCATTGCTGGGTCCTTCAGCTGGAAACGCAACGTATTTCTCAATCCCGCTCTTGGAACCGAGGGCGCAGATGTACCCACCATACTTCCTTCTCCAACGATCAAATCCACAACACTTGATCTTAGCCAAAAGGCCGAGAAGCGATGACGCTATGACGCAGCGGGGAGGGAGCCGGAAACGGCCACGCCCATCCTGGCTACGGTAAGTCACAGAGACCTGAAACGCTGGGGTATGGTAGTACCCTCCCCCGTCTGCAACGTCACAGAGCCTCGCCCCGATCGGCCTGAAGGTGGCTCTGCAGCGACGGAAAGTACGGCATCGCTCATAACTCCCAAACGGCTTGTCGCAGAGCCAAGTGCCTTATGTCATCGGAATCCTTGGCTCGAGCCGAACGAGAGGCAGGTCTCGGATTGGCTCGTCGCTCAGACGAAATTTTCAGCTATTTTGGATTTTGTTGAAAACCTACTTTTGCAAACTAGCACCAGGCATTTGGCCCAGTCCGACCCAAAGCAGCGCAGAAAGATTCTCTGGAGTCTGACTGTCAATAATCATCCAAAAAAAGTGGAAATTTCCATTCACCTTGGCGAGGGGACCTCAAAACGTTCGAAGGTCGTGTGGCCGAGGTTGCTAAAATGGCTATAACTCTAGAAAGGAATGAGATCATTTCACCCAAATCGGCACACCTATGTACGGGCTCAGTCTGTGGTCAGGTGAAAAAGGGCGCTGCGACTGGCCACTTGGTGGCGCTGCAAGACGAAAAAAAAAAGAATACTGATGTAGGAAGGACAACCAAACAAGCATGAAAACAGCTACAGCTGGGCAACAGTCAGTCCGATCGACTTGAAAAGTGAGGTCTGTGAGAAATTTGAACTAAATGGCCCATCAGACCTCAGGTGAGTGCGTCAGAGGAGAGATCTCAATAAACGGCAACCACTGCTTTAAAACCCACGGCAGCCTTTGCGAGAGCAGACCACCGTGGGAGCCGAGGCAAGGCTCTCATTAATTGCTCTGCTATTCGTCACAAAATGCGGCAATCCCCGAAAAGGGGAAGCACACCGTTCCTGGAGACACTGCAATACCAGGCCGATGCGTGGAGTGGACGGAGCAAGCCCCGGCTCCAGCTCCGTGATCCAAAAATCAATTTAATATGCAGTCCCCGGATAGGGGACGTATCAGATATTAAACTGATAAGAACAGATTTTTTTTTTTTTTTTGACTACACTTGATCTTAGCCATGACGCTATTCCTGGCTACGCACAGAGACCTATGGGGTATGGTAGTACCCTCCCCCGTCTGCAACGTCACAGAGCCTTCATTCCCACCTGAACTCTGCAGCGACGGAAAGTACCATCGCTCACTCCCAAACGGCTTGTGCAGAGCCAAGTGCCTTATGTCATCGGAATCCTTGGCTCGAGCCGAACGATCTTTGGCTCCGCTCAGACGAAATTTTCAGCTATTTTGGATTTTGTTGAAAACCCTTTTGCAAACTAGCAGGCATTTGCCCAGACCCAAAGCATTCTCTGGAGTCTGACTGTCAATAATCATCCAAAAAAAGTGGAAATTTCCATTCACCTTGGCGAGGGGACCTCAAAACGTTCGAAGGTCGTGTGGCCGAGGTTGCTAAAATGGCTATAACTCTAGAAAGGAATGAGATCATTTCACCCAAATCGGCACACCTATGTACGCTCAGTCTGTGGTCAGGTGAAAAAGGGCGCTGCGACTGGCCACTTGGTGGCGCTGCAAACGAAAAAAAAAAAGAATACTGATGTAGGAAGGACAACCAAACAAGCATGAAAACAGCTACAGCTGGGCAACAGTCAGTCCGATCGACTTGAAAAGTGAGGTCTGTGAGAAATTTGAACTAAATGGCCCATCAGACCTCAGGTGAGTGCGTCTCTCAATAAACGGCAACCACTGCTTTAAAACCCACGGCAGCCTTTGCGAGAGCAACCACCGTGGGAGCCGAGGCAATCTCATTAATTGCTCTGCTACGTCACAAAATGCGGCAATTTCCTGGAGACACTGCAATACCAGGCCGATGCGTGGAGTGGACGGAGCAAGCCCCGGCTCCAGCTCCGTGGCAGTCAGGTATCAGATATTAAACTGATAAGAACAGATACTACACTTGGCCATGACGCTATGACAGTCCTGGCTGGCACAGCCTGAAACATGGTAGTACAAACAGAAAAAGCTACGGCATCGCTCATGAGAGCCAAGTGCCTTATGTCAAATCCAAACCAAATTTTCAGCTACCTACTTTTGCTAGCACCAGGCATTTGGCCCAGTCTTCAGTCTGACTGGTGGAAATTTCCATTCACCTTTCAAAACGTTCGAAGGTCGTGTGAGGTTGCTAAAATGGCTATAACTCTAGAAAGGAATGAGATCATTTCACCCAAATCGGCACACCTATGTACAGACGCTGCGACTGGCCACTTGAAGACGAAAAAAAAAGAATGCGCCAGCTACAGCTTCAGTCCGATCGACCTGTGACTAAATGGCCCATCAGACCTCAGGAGTGCGTCAGAGGAGAGATCTCAATAAACTGCTTTAAAACCCACGGCAGCCTTTGCGAGAGCAGACCACCGTGGGAGCCGAGGCAAGGCTCTCATTAATTGCTCTGCTATTCGTCACAAAATGCGGCAATCCCCGAAAAGGGGAAGCACACCGTTCCTGGAGACACTGCAATACCAGGCCGATGCGTGGAGTGGACGGAGCAAGCATCCAGCTCCGTGATCCAAAAATCAATTTAATATGCAGTCCCCGGATAGGGGACGTATCCTGATAAGAACAGATACCACTTGATCTTAGCCAAAAGGCCGAGAAGCGATGACGCTATGACGCAGCGGGGAGGGAGCCGGAAACGGCCACGCCCATCCTGGCTACGGTAAGTCACAGAGACCTGAAACGCTGGGGTATGGTAGTACCCTCCCCCGTCTGCAACGTCACAGAGCCTCGCCCCGATCGGCCTGAAGGTGGCTCTGCAGCGACGGAAAGTACGGCATCGCTCATAACTCCCAAACGGCTTGTCGCAGAGCCAAGTGCCTTATGTCATCGGAATCCTTGGCTCGAGCCGAACGAGAGGCAGGTCTCGGATTGGCTCGTCGCTCAGACGAAATTTTCAGCTATTTTGGATTTTGTTGAAAACCTACTTTTGCAAACTAGCACCAGGCATTTGGCCCAGTCCGACCCAAAGCAGCGCAGAAAGATTCTCTGGAGTCTGACTGTCAATAATCATCCAAAAAAAGTGGAAATTTCCATTCACCTTGGCGAGGGGACCTCAAAACGTTCGAAGGTCGTGTGGCCGAGGTTGCTAAAATGGCTATAACTCTAGAAAGGAATGAGATCATTTCACCCAAATCGGCACACCTATGTACGGGCTCAGTCTGTGGTCAGGTGAAAAAGGGCGCTGCGACTGGCCACTTGGTGGCGCTGCAAGACGAAAAAAAAAAGAATACTGATGTAGGAAGGACAACCAAACAAGCATGAAAACAGCTACAGCTGGGCAACAGTCAGTCCGATCGACTTGAAAAGTGAGGTCTGTGAGAAATTTGAACTAAATGGCCCATCAGACCTCAGGTGAGTGCGTCAGAGGAGAGATCTCAATAAACGGCAACCACTGCTTTAAAACCCACGGCAGCCTTTGCGAGAGCAGACCACCGTGGGAGCCGAGGCAAGGCTCTCATTAATTGCTCTGCTATTCGTCACAAAATGCGGCAATCCCCGAAAAGGGGAAGCACACCGTTCCTGGAGACACTGCAATACCAGGCCGATGCGTGGAGTGGACGGAGCAAGCCCCGGCTCCAGCTCCGTGATCCAAAAATCAATTTAATATGCAGTCCCCGGATAGGGGACGTATCAGATATTAAACTGATAAGAACAGATTTTTTTTTTTTTTTTGAAAAATACTTTATTTTCACACATTCAACATTACATTCATTTGTCCACTTGAAAATCATAATAATACCTAATTTCAAACCCAAATATCAATATTTCTCCCAATTATTTTTCCCGCTTACAAATCATAATTATACCTCATTTCCAACACAAATATCAAAATTTATCACATATATCAACACTTATCCCAATTATTTGTTCACTTACAAATCATAATTATACCTCATTTCCAACACAAATATAAACATTTATCCCCAATTTTTTTTTTTTTTTTTTTTTTTTTTTCACAAATCATAGTTATACCTAATTTTGATCACGATCATCAAAATTTATCACAATACAGTTCAACCAAATCTTTCCACCTTTCTTTGGCTGCATGTTTTCCCCACCTTTTGACATCCCACTTGATCCTTCCCTTTAATTCAGCCTCCACTCCCCGTACTAACCCTTCTGCTGACCTCCTGCCCTTTCCTCTACTTAACTCTTGTCTTTCCTCCCATATACCTTTCTTTACCAAACTCATTATTAACCAGAGCATAAATGCAACTTTCCCTTCCCCCCTCTTACATCTAATACCCCCAATTACATTCCCACCTGAGACTCTAAAATTCTCTGAGACCACCCTTAGTACCATCCTCACCCTCCCCCACACTCTCTGTGCAAAAGCACATTCCCAAAAGGTGTGTCTTATAGTCTCTTCTTGTGAACACCCCTCCCTCGGGCACCTACCATCTTTTGATAACCCATGTCTATACATAACTTCCTTCACTGGCAAACGCCCCAAAAAACATAACCAATTAAGATCTTTTAGACCATTATCCAGACTCTTTGGTTGAATGTTCAACCACACCCTCTCCTGGACTCCCACTCTCACTTCACTAGACACCCTCTCCCTTGCCTTCCCATACAACTTCCTCTGCTCCAAACATACCGCCCTATCCTTACCCTCAGGGTATTTCTCCAGCCACCTAGCAGCATGCCTGTAATGCCAAGGCTGCACCTCTGCCTTTGGACCATCGTTGGTCCACTTCATTACATGCCGTGCCTGATACGAGAAAAACAACCTAAGAAAATACCCAGACGGATGCTCTACTGGCTTGGCTAACTGCGCCAAAGTAGAAGACACAAATAAACAATCAAGTTTTAGAGGAATATGAGGCACATCCCGCCCCCCTCTACTAACGTGATTAAACATTTCAGACCTCTTAACATATTCATACCTACCCCCCCATACAAAGTTAAATAGTAACCGTATTACTGCCCTTCTCATACTTGCTGGTAAAGGGTAAATGTAAGCCAAATACTGAAGCACTGGCAACACGTCCATCTTCACTACCAGGACTTTCCCCATCAATGACAACCTACGCCCTTTCCACCTTGCCAGCCTCTTCTGCACTGACGAAATACGTCCAACCCAATTCAGAGTTGCTGAACCTTCATTCTGAAAATGTATACCCAAAACCTTCAAAGGACCCTCACACACCTGCAAACCACCAAAGCTTTCACGCCTCTTCCTAAACTTCCCAAAGAACTTAATGGCCGACTTTGCAACATTTAGACTAGCCCCTGATGCTAGTGAAAACTCTTCAAAAACGGACAAAGCTCTCTCAAGACACCTGTCTGACATCAACAACAGTGAAGTATCATCAGCATACTGTGATAATTTCACTTCAGCTCCCTTTGCTCCTGGTACCACAAAACCCTTTATTCTACTGTCTGATCTGATCGCCTCTGCCACTGGCTCCATGTATAAAATAAAAAGCAATGGGGAGAGAGGGCATCCCTGCCTCACCCCTCCCTTTGCCTCAAACCCCTGCCCTACATTGCCGTTAACCTTAACCAAACAATTAGAACCTATATACAGTGCTCTAATCCATCCTATAAAGTCCTCCCCGAATCCCATTCTCTCCATAACTTTAAACATAAACCCCCTATTGACCCTATCAAAGGCCTTAGCCTGATCTAAGCTAACCACCATAAGGGGTAGATCCCTATCCTCTGCCCATGCAATAACATCCCTAATGAGTTGTAGATTCCATTTAATGCTACGGCCCTCTACGCCACATGTTTGATCTACATGCACAACATGAGGTAGGGCTTTCTTCAACCTATCCGCCAGAAGCTTTGCTATAATTTTGTAGTCCACCGAAAGCATTGTGAGAGGCCTGTAATTGCCAATGTCTGACCTTTCCCCTTTTTTATAGAGAAGTGTTATTACTCCTGTTGCCATTGAACCTTGTATATTTTTATTCTCCAACACCTTTCTAATCACCTCCACCAAATGAATACCTAAAATACTAAAAAACTTAACATAAAATTCGACAGGTAAGCCATCTATCCCTGGCACTTTGCCTTTACTCATCCTCTTCAAAACCCCCTCAACTTCACCTATTGTAATGGGAGAAACTAAACCAACCCTTACTTCCTCAGGGACAACTTTAGATAAAAAATTAACAAACATCTCACTTTTCTCTACTACTACCTCCCTCTCACTAAAAAAGTTTTTGAAATGGTCTCTTACATAACCATTTATCTCTTCAACTTTGGTCAAACTCCCCCCTTTCTTATCCTTTAACTCAACTATGACTTGCTTCTCTTTACGATCCCTGACAGATCTGAAAAGAGCAGCAGTACAGGCCTCCCCTTTTTCCCGTGTTTCCTGTCTTATTTTAAACAGAAACTTTTTGGCTTGATCTTCATAAATCCCCCTTAACTGTCTCTTAAGTGTGTTAATGGTCACCCAATCAAATGTACCCCCTACATTGTACTCTTCAAATTTCAACTCTAACTCCCTCTGTAAATCTCTTGCTTGTCTCCAAAACTTCCCAGTTCTTCTTTTACAGTGTCTAATTATCCACGCCTTTGAGCGTTCCTTAACCATTTCCCACCATCCCAATACATCATTATTATTATACATACACTTTAACCCCTCCAACCCCCCAAAATATACTGCATACTCTTCACAAAATTCTTTCTCCTTCAATACCTCTACATTCATCCTCCAATACCCCTTACCAAATTTAACTGTATTCCCCTTAATCACAAACCAGACCATTTCATGATCAGAAAAGAAAACAGGCCTCACTCCCCCCTTCGCCAAAACAATATTCCTTGAGAAAAATACATAATCTAACCTTTTTTCCACCCCTCTAGAATTCCTCCATGTTGTCATACATGCTTTAGGATTAACCCTCTGCCCTCCATCCACCAAAGCATGCCCATGCAGAATCCCTTGCAACACCTGCTGACTACTATCCCCTTTATCCCCTAACTGTATGTTGAAATCCCCCCCCATTATAATTTGTTTATTAGTGGCACAAACTGTTAACAGCATATCAAAAATTTCTTTCCTCTCCTCAGCTGTCTGAGGAGCGTACACTGAAAGTAATCGATATTCACCCCCTCTCCACTTTACATCTGCCCCAACCACCCTCCCTTGTGAAACTGTGAAATGATTCTCAACTTCTATTTCCTGATCCCAAAACAATATCCCCACCCCTGAAGAAAAAACCCCACCCACACTCCATACTGCACCTCCCCTTCCCCACTCTTCAGTAAATTTCCTTGCATCCTCAATACCTTTTAAATGAACTTCTTGCAAAAAATAAATATTACATTTACAATTATCCAAAAAAGAAAACACAGCTCTTCGTTTAACTGAATCTCTTATACCCCTTACATTTATAGTCCCCACAGTCAGTTCCTCAGTAGACACCCTTATTCACTCTTTAATGTCCCCTCCATTCCTTGTTCTTCCAGGCTTGTGGCCTCACTCTCACTCACCACTAAATCTGCCCATCTTACAGGTGTTGCCCTGCCGCCAGACGACTCCTCTTCTCGCTCTTCATACCCCTTAACATCCATTTCCTCTGTCAGCTGAAATAAGGGCCTCGCATTGTCCATCTCAAGCCCATCTTGACCGTCCGTAGATGACGATTCCTCTGAAAAACTCAACTTTAGAACAGTCTCAGGCTTCCTCTTTTTACTTGGTCTCCCCTTCCTCTTATCACCTTTCCTGACCAGTTGGTTTTCTTCCCCTCTTGCATCAGCTGAGACACTTTCCTTCTCCCCTTCCATCTCCTCTTCTACGTTGTCTGCGTGCTGCTTGGGGTTTTTGAACTGTTCCCCACCCAACGCTTCCAAGAACGCCGCCATCACATCTTCCACTTCCTCTAGCTCTTTGCCTCTCTCCATACCACTTGCTCCCATCTCCTTCCTGGCCTCAATCGTTTCCTCATCCACCACCTGTTGATCAAGGATCCTCTGTTGGCCTTCCTCCCCCAACAGTCCGTCCTTCACGCCTTCATCCTCTCTCCCATTCTCCCTGCACTGCTTTCGGCCATCTTTGCACTCCCTCATCAAGTGGTCTGATGAGCCACAGCTGTGACAAGTCTTAGGAGCACTGCACTCTTTTGCTGTGTGTCCCAGCTGGGCACACCGCAGACACCTTTGCTCTTCACACCCGCCATCATTATGTCCATAACGTCTACACCTCCTACAAAAAGGAGGCTGTCTGGAGTAGAACAGATAACCTTTGTCTGCTCCGATGTTAAACTGTGCAGGAGGATGCATCAACCCCTCCAATCCGTTCTCTTCAGTTCTTAAAAGAACTTGGAATTGCCTCTTCCCAGTCCATAACCCCAAACTGTCTCTCACATAACGTGCAGGTGTAAGAACTTCAGCATATCTTGCAAGGAAAGCCATTAAGGTCTCATCTGTGACGTATGGATTATACATGTGCAGAGTGATGACTCTAAAATTTTGTCTGTCCAAGCTTATGACATTGAATCGCCCCAAAAGGCCTACCTTGTCACTCTTCGCAAACTTCTCCATCACTGATTTGCACATCTCCCCTGTATTCACAGTCACGTCGAAGCACTTTTCTTGTCTGTTGGTCTGCAAACAGTACACATCTTCCACTTTCAACTTCATCTTGTCCAAAAGAACAACACGTCCAAAGACTTCTCTTTCCATCATATCCATTGCTGGGTCCTTCAGCTGGAAACGCAACGTATTTCTCAATCCCGCTCTTGGAACCGAGGGCGCAGATGTACCCACCATACTTCCTTCTCCAACGATCAAATCCACAACACTTGATCTTAGCCAAAAGGCCGAGAAGCGATGACGCTATGACGCAGCGGGGAGGGAGCCGGAAACGGCCACGCCCATCCTGGCTACGGTAAGTCACAGAGACCTGAAACGCTGGGGTATGGTAGTACCCTCCCCCGTCTGCAACGTCACAGAGCCTCGCCCCGATCGGCCTGAAGGTGGCTCTGCAGCGACGGAAAGTACGGCATCGCTCATAACTCCCAAACGGCTTGTCGCAGAGCCAAGTGCCTTATGTCATCGGAATCCTTGGCTCGAGCCGAACGAGAGGCAGGTCTCGGATTGGCTCGTCGCTCAGACGAAATTTTCAGCTATTTTGGATTTTGTTGAAAACCTACTTTTGCAAACTAGCACCAGGCATTTGGCCCAGTCCGACCCAAAGCAGCGCAGAAAGATTCTCTGGAGTCTGACTGTCAATAATCATCCAAAAAAAGTGGAAATTTCCATTCACCTTGGCGAGGGGACCTCAAAACGTTCGAAGGTCGTGTGGCCGAGGTTGCTAAAATGGCTATAACTCTAGAAAGGAATGAGATCATTTCACCCAAATCGGCACACCTATGTACGGGCTCAGTCTGTGGTCAGGTGAAAAAGGGCGCTGCGACTGGCCACTTGGTGGCGCTGCAAGACGAAAAAAAAAAGAATACTGATGTAGGAAGGACAACCAAACAAGCATGAAAACAGCTACAGCTGGGCAACAGTCAGTCCGATCGACTTGAAAAGTGAGGTCTGTGAGAAATTTGAACTAAATGGCCCATCAGACCTCAGGTGAGTGCGTCAGAGGAGAGATCTCAATAAACGGCAACCACTGCTTTAAAACCCACGGCAGCCTTTGCGAGAGCAGACCACCGTGGGAGCCGAGGCAAGGCTCTCATTAATTGCTCTGCTATTCGTCACAAAATGCGGCAATCCCCGAAAAGGGGAAGCACACCGTTCCTGGAGACACTGCAATACCAGGCCGATGCGTGGAGTGGACGGAGCAAGCCCCGGCTCCAGCTCCGTGATCCAAAAATCAATTTAATATGCAGTCCCCGGATAGGGGACGTATCAGATATTAAACTGATAAGAACAGATACTACACTTGATCTTAGCCAAAAGGCCGAGAAGCGATGACGCTATGACGCAGCGGGGAGGGAGCCGGAAACGGCCACGCCCATCCTGGCTACGGTAAGTCACAGAGACCTGAAACGCTGGGGTATGGTAGTACCCTCCCCCGTCTGCAACGTCACAGAGCCTCGCCCCGATCGGCCTGAAGGTGGCTCTGCAGCGACGGAAAGTACGGCATCGCTCATAACTCCCAAACGGCTTGTCGCAGAGCCAAGTGCCTTATGTCATCGGAATCCTTGGCTCGAGCCGAACGAGAGGCAGGTCTCGGATTGGCTCGTCGCTCAGACGAAATTTTCAGCTATTTTGGATTTTGTTGAAAACCTACTTTTGCAAACTAGCACCAGGCATTTGGCCCAGTCCGACCCAAAGCAGCGCAGAAAGATTCTCTGGAGTCTGACTGTCAATAATCATCCAAAAAAAGTGGAAATTTCCATTCACCTTGGCGAGGGGACCTCAAAACGTTCGAAGGTCGTGTGGCCGAGGTTGCTAAAATGGCTATAACTCTAGAAAGGAATGAGATCATTTCACCCAAATCGGCACACCTATGTACGGGCTCAGTCTGTGGTCAGGTGAAAAAGGGCGCTGCGACTGGCCACTTGGTGGCGCTGCAAGACGAAAAAAAAAAGAATACTGATGTAGGAAGGACAACCAAACAAGCATGAAAACAGCTACAGCTGGGCAACAGTCAGTCCGATCGACTTGAAAAGTGAGGTCTGTGAGAAATTTGAACTAAATGGCCCATCAGACCTCAGGTGAGCGCGTCAGAGGAGAGATCTCAATAAACGGCAACCACTGCTTTAAAACCCACGGCAGCCTTTGCGAGAGCAGACCACCGTGGGAGCCGAGGCAAGGCTCTCATTAATTGCTCTGCTATTCGTCACAAAATGCGGCAATCCCCGAAAAGGGGAAGCACACCGTTCCTGGAGACACTGCAATACCAGGCCGATGCGTGGAGTGGACGGAGCAAGCCCCGGCTCCAGCTCCGTGATCCAAAAATCAATTTAATATGCAGTCCCCGGATAGGGGACGTATCAGATATTAAACTGATAAGAACAGATACTACACTTGATCTTAGCCAAAAGGCCGAGAAGCGATGACGCTATGACGCATCCTGGCTACGGTAAGTCACAGAGACCTGAAACGCTGGGGTATGGTAGTACCCTCCCCCGTCTGCAACGTCACAGAGCCTCGCCCCGATCGGCCTGAAGGTGGCTCTGCAGCGACGGAAAGTACGGCATCGCTCATAACTCCCAAACGGCTTGTCGCAGAGCCAAGTGCCTTATGTCATCGGAATCCTTGGCTCGAGCCGAACGAGAGGCAGGTCTCGGATTGGCTCGTCGCTCAGACGAAATTTTCAGCTATTTTGGATTTTGTTGAAAACCTACTTTTGCAAACTAGCACCAGGCATTTGGCCCAGTCCGACCCAAAGCAGCGCAGAAAGATTCTCTGGAGTCTGACTGTCAATAATCATCCAAAAAAAGTGGAAATTTCCATTCACCTTGGCGAGGGGACCTCAAAACGTTCGAAGGTCGTGTGGCCGAGGTTGCTAAAATGGCTATAACTCTAGAAAGGAATGAGATCATTTCACCCAAATCGGCACACCTATGTACGGGCTCAGTCTGTGGTCAGGTGAAAAAGGGCGCTGCGACTGGCCACTTGGTGGCGCTGCAAGACGAAAAAAAAAAGAATACTGATGTAGGAAGGACAACCAAACAAGCATGAAAACAGCTACAGCTGGGCAACAGTCAGTCCGATCGACTTGAAAAGTGAGGTCTGTGAGAAATTTGAACTAAATGGCCCATCAGACCTCAGGTGAGTGCGTCAGAGGAGAGATCTCAATAAACGGCAACCACTGCTTTAAAACCCACGGCAGCCTTTGCGAGAGCAGACCACCGTGGGAGCCGAGGCAAGGCTCTCATTAATTGCTCTGCTATTCGTCACAAAATGCGGCAATCCCCGAAAAGGGGAAGCACACCGTTCCTGGAGACACTGCAATACCAGGCCGATGCGTGGAGTGGACGGAGCAAGCCCCGGCTCCAGCTCCGTGATCCAAAAATCAATTTAATATGCAGTCCCCGGATAGGGGACGTATCAGATATTAAACTGATAAGAACAGATTTTTTTTTTTTTTTTTTTTTTTTTGAAAAATACTTTATTTTCACACATTCAACATTACATTCATTTGTCCACTTGAAAATCATAATAATACCTAATTTCAAACCCAAATATCAATATTTCTCCCAATTATTTTTCCCGCTTACAAATCATAATTATACCTCATTTCCAACACAAATATCAAAATTTATCACATATATCAACACTTATCCCAATTATTTGTTCACTTACAAATCATAATTATACCTCATTTCCAACACAAATATAAACATTTATCCCCAATTTTTTTTTTTTTTTTTTTTTTTTTTTTCACAAATCATAGTTATACCTAATTTTGATCACGATCATCAAAATTTATCACAATACAGTTCAACCAAATCTTTCCACCTTTCTTTGGCTGCATGTTTTCCCCACCTTTTGACATCCCACTTGATCCTTCCCTTTAATTCAGCCTCCACTCCCCGTACTAACCCTTCTGCTGACCTCCTGCCCTTTCCTCTACTTAACTCTTGTCTTTCCTCCCATATACCTTTCTTTACCAAACTCATTATTAACCAGAGCATAAATGCAACTTTCCCTTCCCCCCTCTTACATCTAATACCCCCAATTACATTCCCACCTGAGACTCTAAAATTCTCTGAGACCACCCTTAGTACCATCCTCACCCTCCCCCACACTCTCTGTGCAAAAGCACATTCCCAAAAGGTGTGTCTTATAGTCTCTTCTTGTGAACACCCCTCCCTCGGGCACCTACCATCTTTTGATAACCCATGTCTATACATAACTTCCTTCACTGGCAAACGCCCCAAAAAACATAACCAATTAAGATCTTTTAGACCATTATCCAGACTCTTTGGTTGAATGTTCAACCACACCCTCTCCTGGACTCCCACTCTCACTTCACTAGACACCCTCTCCCTTGCCTTCCCATACAACTTCCTCTGCTCCAAACATACCGCCCTATCCTTACCCTCAGGGTATTTCTCCAGCCACCTAGCAGCATGCCTGTAATGCCAAGGCTGCACCTCTGCCTTTGGACCATCGTTGGTCCACTTCATTACATGCCGTGCCTGATACGAGAAAAACAACCTAAGAAAATACCCAGACGGATGCTCTACTGGCTTGGCTAACTGCGCCAAAGTAGAAGACACAAATAAACAATCAAGTTTTAGAGGAATATGAGGCACATCCCGCCCCCCTCTACTAACGTGATTAAACATTTCAGACCTCTTAACATATTCATACCTACCCCCCCATACAAAGTTAAATAGTAACCGTATTACTGCCCTTCTCATACTTGCTGGTAAAGGGTAAATGTAAGCCAAATACTGAAGCACTGGCAACACGTCCATCTTCACTACCAGGACTTTCCCCATCAATGACAACCTACGCCCTTTCCACCTTGCCAGCCTCTTCTGCACTGACGAAATACGTCCAACCCAATTCAGAGTTGCTGAACCTTCATTCTGAAAATGTATACCCAAAACCTTCAAAGGACCCTCACACACCTGCAAACCACCAAAGCTTTCACGCCTCTTCCTAAACTTCCCAAAGAACTTAATGGCCGACTTTGCAACATTTAGACTAGCCCCTGATGCTAGTGAAAACTCTTCAAAAACGGACAAAGCTCTCTCAAGACACCTGTCTGACATCAACAACAGTGAAGTATCATCAGCATACTGTGATAATTTCACTTCAGCTCCCTTTGCTCCTGGTACCACAAAACCCTTTATTCTACTGTCTGATCTGATCGCCTCTGCCACTGGCTCCATGTATAAAATAAAAAGCAATGGGGAGAGAGGGCATCCCTGCCTCACCCCTCCCTTTGCCTCAAACCCCTGCCCTACATTGCCGTTAACCTTAACCAAACAATTAGAACCTATATACAGTGCTCTAATCCATCCTATAAAGTCCTCCCCGAATCCCATTCTCTCCATAACTTTAAACATAAACCCCCTATTGACCCTATCAAAGGCCTTAGCCTGATCTAAGCTAACCACCATAAGGGGTAGATCCCTATCCTCTGCCCATGCAATAACATCCCTAATGAGTTGTAGATTCCATTTAATGCTACGGCCCTCTACGCCACATGTTTGATCTACATGCACAACATGAGGTAGGGCTTTCTTCAACCTATCCGCCAGAAGCTTTGCTATAATTTTGTAGTCCACCGAAAGCATTGTGAGAGGCCTGTAATTGCCAATGTCTGACCTTTCCCCTTTTTTATAGAGAAGTGTTATTACTCCTGTTGCCATTGAACCTTGTATATTTTTATTCTCCAACACCTTTCTAATCACCTCCACCAAATGAATACCTAAAATACTAAAAAACTTAACATAAAATTCGACAGGTAAGCCATCTATCCCTGGCACTTTGCCTTTACTCATCCTCTTCAAAACCCCCTCAACTTCACCTATTGTAATGGGAGAAACTAAACCAACCCTTACTTCCTCAGGGACAACTTTAGATAAAAAATTAACAAACATCTCACTTTTCTCTACTACTACCTCCCTCTCACTAAAAAAGTTTTTGAAATGGTCTCTTACATAACCATTTATCTCTTCAACTTTGGTCAAACTCCCCCCTTTCTTATCCTTTAACTCAACTATGACTTGCTTCTCTTTACGATCCCTGACAGATCTGAAAAGAGCAGCAGTACAGGCCTCCCCTTTTTCCCGTGTTTCCTGTCTTATTTTAAACAGAAACTTTTTGGCTTGATCTTCATAAATCCCCCTTAACTGTCTCTTAAGTGTGTTAATGGTCACCCAATCAAATGTACCCCCTACATTGTACTCTTCAAATTTCAACTCTAACTCCCTCTGTAAATCTCTTGCTTGTCTCCAAAACTTCCCAGTTCTTCTTTTACAGTGTCTAATTATCCACGCCTTTGAGCGTTCCTTAACCATTTCCCACCATCCCAATACATCATTATTATTATACATACACTTTAACCCCTCCAACCCCCCAAAATATACTGCATACTCTTCACAAAATTCTTTCTCCTTCAATACCTCTACATTCATCCTCCAATACCCCTTACCAAATTTAACTGTATTCCCCTTAATCACAAACCAGACCATTTCATGATCAGAAAAGAAAACAGGCCTCACTCCCCCCTTCGCCAAAACAATATTCCTTGAGAAAAATACATAATCTAACCTTTTTTCCACCCCTCTAGAATTCCTCCATGTTGTCATACATGCTTTAGGATTAACCCTCTGCCCTCCATCCACCAAAGCATGCCCATGCAGAATCCCTTGCAACACCTGCTGACTACTATCCCCTTTATCCCCTAACTGTATGTTGAAATCCCCCCCCATTATAATTTGTTTATTAGTGGCACAAACTGTTAACAGCATATCAAAAATTTCTTTCCTCTCCTCAGCTGTCTGAGGAGCGTACACTGAAAGTAATCGATATTCACCCCCTCTCCACTTTACATCTGCCCCAACCACCCTCCCTTGTGAAACTGTGAAATGATTCTCAACTTCTATTTCCTGATCCCAAAACAATATCCCCACCCCTGAAGAAAAAACCCCACCCACACTCCATACTGCACCTCCCCTTCCCCACTCTTCAGTAAATTTCCTTGCATCCTCAATACCTTTTAAATGAACTTCTTGCAAAAAATAAATATTACATTTACAATTATCCAAAAAAGAAAACACAGCTCTTCGTTTAACTGAATCTCTTATACCCCTTACATTTATAGTCCCCACAGTCAGTTCCTCAGTAGACACCCTTATTCACTCTTTAATGTCCCCTCCATTTCCTTGTTCTTCCAGGCTTGTGGCCTCACTCTCACTCACCACTAAATCTGCCCATCTTACAGGTGTTGCCCTGCCGCCAGACGACTCCTCTTCTCGCTCTTCATACCCCTTAACATCCATTTCCTCTGTCAGCTGAAATAAGGGCCTCGCATTGTCCATCTCAAGCCCATCTTGACCGTCCGTAGATGACGATTCCTCTGAAAAACTCAACTTTAGAACAGTCTCAGGCTTCCTCTTTTTACTTGGTCTCCCCTTCCTCTTATCACCTTTCCTGACCAGTTGGTTTTCTTCCCCTCTTGCATCAGCTGAGACACTTTCCTTCTCCCCTTCCATCTCCTCTTCTACGTTGTCTGCGTGCTGCTTGGGGTTTTTGAACTGTTCCCCACCCAACGCTTCCAAGAACGCCGCCATCACATCTTCCACTTCCTCTAGCTCTTTGCCTCTCTCCATACCACTTGCTCCCATCTCCTTCCTGGCCTCAATCGTTTCCTCATCCACCACCTGTTGATCAAGGATCCTCTGTTGGCCTTCCTCCCCCAACAGTCCGTCCTTCACGCCTTCATCCTCTCTCCCATTCTCCCTGCACTGCTTTCGGCCATCTTTGCACTCCCTCATCAAGTGGTCTGATGAGCCACAGCTGTGACAAGTCTTAGGAGCACTGCACTCTTTTGCTGTGTGTCCCAGCTGGGCACACCGCAGACACCTTTGCTCTTCACACCCGCCATCATTATGTCCATAACGTCTACACCTCCTACAAAAAGGAGGCTGTCTGGAGTAGAACAGATAACCTTTGTCTGCTCCGATGTTAAACTGTGCAGGAGGATGCATCAACCCCTCCAATCCGTTCTCTTCAGTTCTTAAAAGAACTTGGAATTGCCTCTTCCCAGTCCATAACCCCAAACTGTCTCTCACATAACGTGCAGGTGTAAGAACTTCAGCATATCTTGCAAGGAAAGCCATTAAGGTCTCATCTGTGACGTATGGATTATACATGTGCAGAGTGATGACTCTAAAATTTTGTCTGTCCAAGCTTATGACATTGAATCGCCCCAAAAGGCCTACCTTGTCACTCTTCGCAAACTTCTCCATCACTGATTTGCACATCTCCCCTGTATTCACAGTCACGTCGAAGCACTTTTCTTGTCTGTTGGTCTGCAAACAGTACACATCTTCCACTTTCAACTTCATCTTGTCCAAAAGAACAACACGTCCAAAGACTTCTCTTTCCATCATATCCATTGCTGGGTCCTTCAGCTGGAAACGCAACGTATTTCTCAATCCCGCTCTTGGAACCGAGGGCGCAGATGTACCCACCATACTTCCTTCTCCAACGATCAAATCCACAACACTTGATCTTAGCCAAAAGGCCGAGAAGCGATGACGCTATGACGCAGCGGGGAGGGAGCCGGAAACGGCCACGCCCATCCTGGCTACGGTAAGTCACAGAGACCTGAAACGCTGGGGTATGGTAGTACCCTCCCCCGTCTGCAACGTCACAGAGCCTCGCCCCGATCGGCCTGAAGGTGGCTCTGCAGCGACGGAAAGTACGGCATCGCTCATAACTCCCAAACGGCTTGTCGCAGAGCCAAGTGCCTTATGTCATCGGAATCCTTGGCTCGAGCCGAACGAGAGGCAGGTCTCGGATTGGCTCGTCGCTCAGACGAAATTTTCAGCTATTTTGGATTTTGTTGAAAACCTACTTTTGCAAACTAGCACCAGGCATTTGGCCCAGTCCGACCCAAAGCAGCGCAGAAAGATTCTCTGGAGTCTGACTGTCAATAATCATCCAAAAAAAGTGGAAATTTCCATTCACCTTGGCGAGGGGACCTCAAAACGTTCGAAGGTCGTGTGGCCGAGGTTGCTAAAATGGCTATAACTCTAGAAAGGAATGAGATCATTTCACCCAAATCGGCACACCTATGTACGGGCTCAGTCTGTGGTCAGGTGAAAAAGGGCGCTGCGACTGGCCACTTGGTGGCGCTGCAAGACGAAAAAAAAAAGAATACTGATGTAGGAAGGACAACCAAACAAGCATGAAAACAGCTACAGCTGGGCAACAGTCAGTCCGATCGACTTGAAAAGTGAGGTCTGTGAGAAATTTGAACTAAATGGCCCATCAGACCTCAGGTGAGTGCGTCAGAGGAGAGATCTCAATAAACGGCAACCACTGCTTTAAAACCCACGGCAGCCTTTGCGAGAGCAGACCACCGTGGGAGCCGAGGCAAGGCTCTCATTAATTGCTCTGCTATTCGTCACAAAATGCGGCAATCCCCGAAAAGGGGAAGCACACCGTTCCTGGAGACACTGCAATACCAGGCCGATGCGTGGAGTGGACGGAGCAAGCCCCGGCTCCAGCTCCGTGATCCAAAAATCAATTTAATATGCAGTCCCCGGATAGGGGACGTATCAGATATTAAACTGATAAGAACAGATTTTTTTTTTTTTTTTTTTTGAAAAATACTTTATTTTCACACATTCAACATTACATTCATTTGTCCACTTGAAAATCATAATAATACCTAATTTCAAACCCAAATATCAATATTTCTCCCAATTATTTTTCCCGCTTACAAATCATAATTATACCTCATTTCCAACACAAATATCAAAATTTATCACATATATCAACACTTATCCCAATTATTTGTTCACTTACAAATCATAATTATACCTCATTTCCAACACAAATATAAACATTTATCCCCAATTTTTTTTTTTTTTTTTTTTTTTTTTTTTTTTTTTTCACAAATCATAGTTATACCTAATTTTGATCACGATCATCAAAATTTATCACAATACAGTTCAACCAAATCTTTCCACCTTTCTTTGGCTGCATGTTTTCCCCACCTTTTGACATCCCACTTGATCCTTCCCTTTAATTCAGCCTCCACTCCCCGTACTAACCCTTCTGCTGACCTCCTGCCCTTTCCTCTACTTAACTCTTGTCTTTCCTCCCATATACCTTTCTTTACCAAACTCATTATTAACCAGAGCATAAATGCAACTTTCCCTTCCCCCCTCTTACATCTAATACCCCCAATTACATTCCCACCTGAGACTCTAAAATTCTCTGAGACCACCCTTAGTACCATCCTCACCCTCCCCCACACTCTCTGTGCAAAAGCACATTCCCAAAAGGTGTGTCTTATAGTCTCTTCTTGTGAACACCCCTCCCTCGGGCACCTACCATCTTTTGATAACCCATGTCTATACATAACTTCCTTCACTGGCAAACGCCCCAAAAAACATAACCAATTAAGATCTTTTAGACCATTATCCAGACTCTTTGGTTGAATGTTCAACCACACCCTCTCCTGGACTCCCACTCTCACTTCACTAGACACCCTCTCCCTTGCCTTCCCATACAACTTCCTCTGCTCCAAACATACCGCCCTATCCTTACCCTCAGGGTATTTCTCCAGCCACCTAGCAGCATGCCTGTAATGCCAAGGCTGCACCTCTGCCTTTGGACCATCGTTGGTCCACTTCATTACATGCCGTGCCTGATACGAGAAAAACAACCTAAGAAAATACCCAGACGGATGCTCTACTGGCTTGGCTAACTGCGCCAAAGTAGAAGACACAAATAAACAATCAAGTTTTAGAGGAATATGAGGCACATCCCGCCCCCCTCTACTAACGTGATTAAACATTTCAGACCTCTTAACATATTCATACCTACCCCCCCATACAAAGTTAAATAGTAACCGTATTACTGCCCTTCTCATACTTGCTGGTAAAGGGTAAATGTAAGCCAAATACTGAAGCACTGGCAACACGTCCATCTTCACTACCAGGACTTTCCCCATCAATGACAACCTACGCCCTTTCCACCTTGCCAGCCTCTTCTGCACTGACGAAATACGTCCAACCCAATTCAGAGTTGCTGAACCTTCATTCTGAAAATGTATACCCAAAACCTTCAAAGGACCCTCACACACCTGCAAACCACCAAAGCTTTCACGCCTCTTCCTAAACTTCCCAAAGAACTTAATGGCCGACTTTGCAACATTTAGACTAGCCCCTGATGCTAGTGAAAACTCTTCAAAAACGGACAAAGCTCTCTCAAGACACCTGTCTGACATCAACAACAGTGAAGTATCATCAGCATACTGTGATAATTTCACTTCAGCTCCCTTTGCTCCTGGTACCACAAAACCCTTTATTCTACTGTCTGATCTGATCGCCTCTGCCACTGGCTCCATGTATAAAATAAAAAGCAATGGGGAGAGAGGGCATCCCTGCCTCACCCCTCCCTTTGCCTCAAACCCCTGCCCTACATTGCCGTTAACCTTAACCAAACAATTAGAACCTATATACAGTGCTCTAATCCATCCTATAAAGTCCTCCCCGAATCCCATTCTCTCCATAACTTTAAACATAAACCCCCTATTGACCCTATCAAAGGCCTTAGCCTGATCTAAGCTAACCACCATAAGGGGTAGATCCCTATCCTCTGCCCATGCAATAACATCCCTAATGAGTTGTAGATTCCATTTAATGCTACGGCCCTCTACGCCACATGTTTGATCTACATGCACAACATGAGGTAGGGCTTTCTTCAACCTATCCGCCAGAAGCTTTGCTATAATTTTGTAGTCCACCGAAAGCATTGTGAGAGGCCTGTAATTGCCAATGTCTGACCTTTCCCCTTTTTTATAGAGAAGTGTTATTACTCCTGTTGCCATTGAACCTTGTATATTTTTATTCTCCAACACCTTTCTAATCACCTCCACCAAATGAATACCTAAAATACTAAAAAACTTAACATAAAATTCGACAGGTAAGCCATCTATCCCTGGCACTTTGCCTTTACTCATCCTCTTCAAAACCCCCTCAACTTCACCTATTGTAATGGGAGAAACTAAACCAACCCTTACTTCCTCAGGGACAACTTTAGATAAAAAATTAACAAACATCTCACTTTTCTCTACTACTACCTCCCTCTCACTAAAAAAGTTTTTGAAATGGTCTCTTACATAACCATTTATCTCTTCAACTTTGGTCAAACTCCCCCCTTTCTTATCCTTTAACTCAACTATGACTTGCTTCTCTTTACGATCCCTGACAGATCTGAAAAGAGCAGCAGTACAGGCCTCCCCTTTTTCCCGTGTTTCCTGTCTTATTTTAAACAGAAACTTTTTGGCTTGATCTTCATAAATCCCCCTTAACTGTCTCTTAAGTGTGTTAATGGTCACCCAATCAAATGTACCCCCTACATTGTACTCTTCAAATTTCAACTCTAACTCCCTCTGTAAATCTCTTGCTTGTCTCCAAAACTTCCCAGTTCTTCTTTTACAGTGTCTAATTATCCACGCCTTTGAGCGTTCCTTAACCATTTCCCACCATCCCAATACATCATTATTATTATACATACACTTTAACCCCTCCAACCCCCCAAAATATACTGCATACTCTTCACAAAATTCTTTCTCCTTCAATACCTCTACATTCATCCTCCAATACCCCTTACCAAATTTAACTGTATTCCCCTTAATCACAAACCAGACCATTTCATGATCAGAAAAGAAAACAGGCCTCACTCCCCCCTTCGCCAAAACAATATTCCTTGAGAAAAATACATAATCTAACCTTTTTTCCACCCCTCTAGAATTCCTCCATGTTGTCATACATGCTTTAGGATTAACCCTCTGCCCTCCATCCACCAAAGCATGCCCATGCAGAATCCCTTGCAACACCTGCTGACTACTATCCCCTTTATCCCCTAACTGTATGTTGAAATCCCCCCCCATTATAATTTGTTTATTAGTGGCACAAACTGTTAACAGCATATCAAAAATTTCTTTCCTCTCCTCAGCTGTCTGAGGAGCGTACACTGAAAGTAATCGATATTCACCCCCTCTCCACTTTACATCTGCCCCAACCACCCTCCCTTGTGAAACTGTGAAATGATTCTCAACTTCTATTTCCTGATCCCAAAACAATATCCCCACCCCTGAAGAAAAAACCCCACCCACACTCCATACTGCACCTCCCCTTCCCCACTCTTCAGTAAATTTCCTTGCATCCTCAATACCTTTTAAATGAACTTCTTGCAAAAAATAAATATTACATTTACAATTATCCAAAAAAGAAAACACAGCTCTTCGTTTAACTGAATCTCTTATACCCCTTACATTTATAGTCCCCACAGTCAGTTCCTCAGTAGACACCCTTATTCACTCTTTAATGTCCCCTCCATTCCTTGTTCTTCCAGGCTTGTGGCCTCACTCTCACTCACCACTAAATCTGCCCATCTTACAGGTGTTGCCCTGCCGCCAGACGACTCCTCTTCTCGCTCTTCATACCCCTTAACATCCATTTCCTCTGTCAGCTGAAATAAGGGCCTCGCATTGTCCATCTCAAGCCCATCTTGACCGTCCGTAGATGACGATTCCTCTGAAAAACTCAACTTTAGAACAGTCTCAGGCTTCCTCTTTTTACTTGGTCTCCCCTTCCTCTTATCACCTTTCCTGACCAGTTGGTTTTCTTCCCCTCTTGCATCAGCTGAGACACTTTCCTTCTCCCCTTCCATCTCCTCTTCTACGTTGTCTGCGTGCTGCTTGGGGTTTTTGAACTGTTCCCCACCCAACGCTTCCAAGAACGCCGCCATCACATCTTCCACTTCCTCTAGCTCTTTGCCTCTCTCCATACCACTTGCTCCCATCTCCTTCCTGGCCTCAATCGTTTCCTCATCCACCACCTGTTGATCAAGGATCCTCTGTTGGCCTTCCTCCCCCAACAGTCCGTCCTTCACGCCTTCATCCTCTCTCCCATTCTCCCTGCACTGCTTTCGGCCATCTTTGCACTCCCTCATCAAGTGGTCTGATGAGCCACAGCTGTGACAAGTCTTAGGAGCACTGCACTCTTTTGCTGTGTGTCCCAGCTGGGCACACCGCAGACACCTTTGCTCTTCACACCCGCCATCATTATGTCCATAACGTCTACACCTCCTACAAAAAGGAGGCTGTCTGGAGTAGAACAGATAACCTTTGTCTGCTCCGATGTTAAACTGTGCAGGAGGATGCATCAACCCCTCCAATCCGTTCTCTTCAGTTCTTAAAAGAACTTGGAATTGCCTCTTCCCAGTCCATAACCCCAAACTGTCTCTCACATAACGTGCAGGTGTAAGAACTTCAGCATATCTTGCAAGGAAAGCCATTAAGGTCTCATCTGTGACGTATGGATTATACATGTGCAGAGTGATGACTCTAAAATTTTGTCTGTCCAAGCTTATGACATTGAATCGCCCCAAAAGGCCTACCTTGTCACTCTTCGCAAACTTCTCCATCACTGATTTGCACATCTCCCCTGTATTCACAGTCACGTCGAAGCACTTTTCTTGTCTGTTGGTCTGCAAACAGTACACATCTTCCACTTTCAACTTCATCTTGTCCAAAAGAACAACACGTCCAAAGACTTCTCTTTCCATCATATCCATTGCTGGGTCCTTCAGCTGGAAACGCAACGTATTTCTCAATCCCGCTCTTGGAACCGAGGGCGCAGATGTACCCACCATACTTCCTTCTCCAACGATCAAATCCACAACACTTGATCTTAGCCAAAAGGCCGAGAAGCGATGACGCTATGACGCAGCGGGGAGGGAGCCGGAAACGGCCACGCCCATCCTGGCTACGGTAAGTCACAGAGACCTGAAACGCTGGGGTATGGTAGTACCCTCCCCCGTCTGCAACGTCACAGAGCCTCGCCCCGATCGGCCTGAAGGTGGCTCTGCAGCGACGGAAAGTACGGCATCGCTCATAACTCCCAAACGGCTTGTCGCAGAGCCAAGTGCCTTATGTCATCGGAATCCTTGGCTCGAGCCGAACGAGAGGCAGGTCTCGGATTGGCTCGTCGCTCAGACGAAATTTTCAGCTATTTTGGATTTTGTTGAAAACCTACTTTTGCAAACTAGCACCAGGCATTTGGCCCAGTCCGACCCAAAGCAGCGCAGAAAGATTCTCTGGAGTCTGACTGTCAATAATCATCCAAAAAAAGTGGAAATTTCCATTCACCTTGGCGAGGGGACCTCAAAACGTTCGAAGGTCGTGTGGCCGAGGTTGCTAAAATGGCTATAACTCTAGAAAGGAATGAGATCATTTCACCCAAATCGGCACACCTATGTACGGGCTCAGTCTGTGGTCAGGTGAAAAAGGGCGCTGCGACTGGCCACTTGGTGGCGCTGCAAGACGAAAAAAAAAAGAATACTGATGTAGGAAGGACAACCAAACAAGCATGAAAACAGCTACAGCTGGGCAACAGTCAGTCCGATCGACTTGAAAAGTGAGGTCTGTGAGAAATTTGAACTAAATGGCCCATCAGACCTCAGGTGAGTGCGTCAGAGGAGAGATCTCAATAAACGGCAACCACTGCTTTAAAACCCACGGCAGCCTTTGCGAGAGCAGACCACCGTGGGAGCCGAGGCAAGGCTCTCATTAATTGCTCTGCTATTCGTCACAAAATGCGGCAATCCCCGAAAAGGGGAAGCACACCGTTCCTGGAGACACTGCAATACCAGGCCGATGCGTGGAGTGGACGGAGCAAGCCCCGGCTCCAGCTCCGTGATCCAAAAATCAATTTAATATGCAGTCCCCGGATAGGGGACGTATCAGATATTAAACTGATAAGAACAGATACTACACTTGATCTTAGCCAAAAGGCCGAGAAGCGATGACGCTATGACGCAGCGGGGAGGGAGCCGGAAACGGCCACGCCCATCCTGGCTACGGTAAGTCACAGAGACCTGAAACGCTGGGGTATGGTAGTACCCTCCCCCGTCTGCAACGTCACAGAGCCTCGCCCCGATCGGCCTGAAGGTGGCTCTGCAGCGACGGAAAGTACGGCATCGCTCATAACTCCCAAACGGCTTGTCGCAGAGCCAAGTGCCTTATGTCATCGGAATCCTTGGCTCGAGCCGAACGAGAGGCAGGTCTCGGATTGGCTCGTCGCTCAGACGAAATTTTCAGCTATTTTGGATTTTGTTGAAAACCTACTTTTGCAAACTAGCACCAGGCATTTGGCCCAGTCCGACCCAAAGCAGCGCAGAAAGATTCTCTGGAGTCTGACTGTCAATAATCATCCAAAAAAAGTGGAAATTTCCATTCACCTTGGCGAGGGGACCTCAAAACGTTCGAAGGTCGTGTGGCCGAGGTTGCTAAAATGGCTATAACTCTAGAAAGGAATGAGATCATTTCACCCAAATCGGCACACCTATGTACGGGCTCAGTCTGTGGTCAGGTGAAAAAGGGCGCTGCGACTGGCCACTTGGTGGCGCTGCAAGACGAAAAAAAAAAGAATACTGATGTAGGAAGGACAACCAAACAAGCATGAAAACAGCTACAGCTGGGCAACAGTCAGTCCGATCGACTTGAAAAGTGAGGTCTGTGAGAAATTTGAACTAAATGGCCCATCAGACCTCAGGTGAGTGCGTCAGAGGAGAGATCTCAATAAACGGCAACCACTGCTTTAAAACCCACGGCAGCCTTTGCGAGAGCAGACCACCGTGGGAGCCGAGGCAAGGCTCTCATTAATTGCTCTGCTATTCGTCACAAAATGCGGCAATCCCCGAAAAGGGGAAGCACACCGTTCCTGGAGACACTGCAATACCAGGCCGATGCGTGGAGTGGACGGAGCAAGCCCCGGCTCCAGCTCCGTGATCCAAAAATCAATTTAATATGCAGTCCCCGGATAGGGGACGTATCAGATATTAAACTGATAAGAACAGATTTTTTTTTTTTTTTTTACTGAAACGGCAAGGGAACCGAGCAAGATTCTTAAGACTCTGAAGTCGGCCAGCTTCAAATCTAGATGCTCGACGAGAGCTGGCTCTGAAGCGTAATGATGTCAAGTACATCGAGACCATGTGAACCTTGATGGATCCCTGACCACTGCCCTTAATTGGCTCCACTGCAGCCTCAGTAAGGACTTCAATCAGAATTTTTACCATTCCCTTCAGCTGGGTTTCAGCAGCTTTTGCAGTCTGTCTTGCTGATAAGACCATCATGAAATTCCATGTCAGCAAGCAAATCTTCACCTTCCTTAAACAAACTGGCATAACTTTTCTTCCTGCCCGGACATGATAGAGATTCCTCACTTCCACACAGACTGCAATGTTTAGGAGCTCAGTCTGCCGGCCATCACCTGCACCTCTCTCCTTTGCAGGCCCTGTCCTCCACACCTTCGACAATACAGAGGCTGTCCAGCAAGAAACCAATCGAGCCTGAAGGCCTGGTACATCCAACAGCTCATCCTCCTTGAATTCCAAACACGGCTGAAAGCCAGTACATCCCCATCACAAAAGGCATCAAACCCGGCAAGCAGTCCTTCAAGAAGCTCGGTTTCAACGCAAAAAAAGCTGCAGCAGTGAACACTTCAGTAGGCTCTCAAAAACTCCTTGAAGCCAGTTGCTTCTCATCAGCAGAACACTATTCCTCATCCGGACCATCTTGGCCGATGCAGTGCTCAGATAGCTTCTGGAAAAGATACTACACTTGATCTTAGCCAAAAGGCCGAGAAGCGATGACGCTATGACGCAGCGGGGAGGGAGCCGGAAACGGCCACGCCCATCCTGGCTACGGTAAGTCACAGAGACCTGAAACGCTGGGGTATGGTAGTACCCTCCCCCGTCTGCAACGTCACAGAGCCTCGCCCCGATCGGCCTGAAGGTGGCTCTGCAGCGACGGAAAGTACGGCATCGCTCATAACTCCCAAACGGCTTGTCGCAGAGCCAAGTGCCTTATGTCATCGGAATCCTTGGCTCGAGCCGAACGAGAGGCAGGTCTCGGATTGGCTCGTCGCTCAGACGAAATTTTCAGCTATTTTGGATTTTGTTGAAAACCTACTTTTGCAAACTAGCACCAGGCATTTGGCCCAGTCCGACCCAAAGCAGCGCAGAAAGATTCTCTGGAGTCTGACTGTCAATAATCATCCAAAAAAAGTGGAAATTTCCATTCACCTTGGCGAGGGGACCTCAAAACGTTCGAAGGTCGTGTGGCCGAGGTTGCTAAAATGGCTATAACTCTAGAAAGGAATGAGATCATTTCACCCAAATCGGCACACCTATGTACGGGCTCAGTCTGTGGTCAGGTGAAAAAGGGCGCTGCGACTGGCCACTTGGTGGCGCTGCAAGACGAAAAAAAAAAGAATACTGATGTAGGAAGGACAACCAAACAAGCATGAAAACAGCTACAGCTGGGCAACAGTCAGTCCGATCGACTTGAAAAGTGAGGTCTGTGAGAAATTTGAACTAAATGGCCCATCAGACCTCAGGTGAGTGCGTCAGAGGAGAGATCTCAATAAACGGCAACCACTGCTTTAAAACCCACGGCAGCCTTTGCGAGAGCAGACCACCGTGGGAGCCGAGGCAAGGCTCTCATTAATTGCTCTGCTATTCGTCACAAAATGCGGCAATCCCCGAAAAGGGGAAGCACACCGTTCCTGGAGACACTGCAATACCAGGCCGATGCGTGGAGTGGACGGAGCAAGCCCCGGCTCCAGCTCCGTGATCCAAAAATCAATTTAATATGCAGTCCCCGGATAGGGGACGTATCAGATATTAAACTGATAAGAACAGATTTTTTTTTTTTTTTTTTATATAGCCTTTATTTTTACAATATATTTTCTTCACAACAGACAAAATAAACATTTTTGACAAAACAAAGCCTTCCACCCCTCCCAAAATAAAAGTTCAAACAGACAAAATAAACAGTTTTAGCTATCAAAGCCTTCCATCCCTCCCAAAATAAAAATAAACAATTTCACAATCAAAGCATTCCATCCCTCCCAAAAAAAAAGTTCCACTATCTTCAAAATTATGACCCATCAACAACTAGGAGAAAACCCCTTCTGCTTACCCCACTCCCACCCTCGGCAGCCCACCCCATACTTCCCTTGTTATTCCCTCCCCGCAACAGCCTTTAAAGACTTTCACCTCAGCTGCTATTTTGCTTAGCAGTCGCAGAAACAGAGACTCCGATGCCAAACGAAGCATTTGCTTTTTTAAGCAGTCTGTTCTCCACTCCCACAGTACATGTTTCCCTTCTGAGACAACCACCCAAATTACTCTTCTACGTTCTTTTACGAAACCTTCAAGCCCTTCCCCATATAAAACTAGATTCCTTGTTATTTTCGGACCCCCCCACCTTGCCCACCATGTTGTCACTAACTTCCAAAAAGCCACTGCCCCCGGGCACAACCAAAAGGCATGTTCCACTGTTTCATCTTGACCACAGCCAACTGGACACTTTGGCGACTTCCCTGAGCCGTGCCTGTATAACCGCTCCCTCACAGGCAGTCGACCCAGCGCAGCCAACCAGTTTAAATCTTTACAAAACCCCACCAAATAAGTAGGCTGCAACAAGGCCCAATTCACTCTATATGGCGGCATGACTTTCTCTGCCCCTCCACCCGCTCATCCCTCAATCTACCGTACAGCGGCCTATGCTGGAGGATCAAAGATTGCTCCAAACACCATGGTTTCCCCACTATAAAATCTGCCACCCGCTGATAATAAGCCGGCCTATTTGCGGACCATGGCCTTGTTCCCCTCCATGAACTAATGGATCGCAACGAAAAAGCCAACCAAAACTGGGCCAGAAACCTTGCTTTATGCACTGCCTCCTGAGTTGCTAATCGGGCAGAAGAGGAAAAGAAGATTGCATCCATTTTCAAGGGGATGCAAGGAACTCCCCTCCCTCCCTCCTTCACTTGACAATACATCTGCGACCTTGCCACCATTTCAGGGCCGTTGTTCCAAAGAAAAGAAAAACCAGCCTCTCTAACTTTCTACCGTACCAAAAGGGTACCGGAAAAACATAAGCCAGATAATTCAAACTCGGAAGAAGGTCTGCCCTCACCACCTCCAGCCTACCCCACAACGACAGCCTCCTTGACTTCCACCTAGCTATCTTTGCTTGCACAGCAGTGAACCTAGCCTCCCAGTTCTTCTGAGCACTACCCTCCCTGAAGAACCTGATTCCTAGAATCTTCAGCCCATCCACACAGAGGTTATAAGCACCCGGCACTACCGTTCTATCCGCCCACCGCCCTGCAAACATTGCAGAAGACTTACCCACGTTTACACGTGCACCTGAAGCCTCGCTAAAACTTTTAAGGATTTTGCATGCTGTCTCGAAATCCTGATCTGAAGTCAAGAACAGTGTCATGTCATCTGCGTATGCAGACACTTTTACGTTCATACCCCTGCTTCCGGGTAAATGCACGCCCGTCAACGACTCAGCCGCCCTCAAAGCTGCCATCAGGGGTTCTAGAGACAGAACATACAGCAGAGGCGACAAAGGACACCCCTGTCGAACCCCTCCCAACTGCTCCACCCTCCCTGAATAATATCCATTTATCCCTACTCTGCTTGAAACCCTGCTATACAACAACTTCACCCATGACCTGAAGACTGTGCCAAACCCCATACGCACCAGAATGGCCATTAAGAAGGCATGACTCACTCTGTCAAAGGCTTTCTCCTGGTCCAAACTTAAAATCGCCAGGGAAAGCTGCCGCTGTTCTGCCCAATACAAAATGTCTCTTACCAAAGCTAGGTTTAAACCACCCGACCTGCCAGGCACTCCACACGTCTGGTCTGGCTGCACCACTACCCCAATCACCTTCTTAAGCCGCTCTGTTATCACCTTGGCCAACACCTTGTAATCTGACGTTAACAAGGTTATTGGCCTCCAGTTTGATAATTCCTCCTTAGGACCTTTCTTATGTAACAGTGCCACCAGGCCCGTCCTCATTGTCAATGGTAGCTCACCCTTTCCTATACTTTCCTGGTACACACCCACTAACTCAGGGCCTATCCAGGGCAAAACTGTCCTATAAAACTCTACAGGAAGGCCGTCACACCCAGGGGCTGTGCCCCCTTTGAGTGAAGATATCGCCGAGCTTACTTCCTGCAGTGACAAGGGGCCCTCTAATGCATTCCTCTCCTCCTCTCCCAGAGATCCCTCTAATGCCTCCAAGAACTTTTCTGCAGAACATCCTGAGGAACCCCTGCAATTAAATAGCTCCCTGTAGAAACCCTCCGCAACTCTCAGCATTCCCTCTGCAGTAGTTTCCACCCCTCCATCCTTCTTCCTCAACCCTTCCATGAAACTACGCCGTTGCCGGCCCCGCACAGTGGAAAAGAAAAACTTAGTTGGCCTTTCGTCAAAAAGACGCCTTTGTGCACCTGTCCACAACAAAAAGGACTTGGCTTCCTTCCAGTAAAAATCCTTCATGACGCCCTGAAGGTACCTAGCCCTAGCCCGCCCATCCATTGTCCCCAACGCCCCTTCTGCCCATAACGATTGCAGCTCCTCTGACCACCTACCCACCTCAGCCCTCCTGTACCTCGCCTTCTCTCTACCCCAACTATGGCAGAAAAAGGCCACTCGTTCCTTAAAACCTTCCCACCACGCAGCCTGAGTTTCATACAAGCCCCGCAGATTTTTCCACCCAGCCACCAAATTATAGAGAGCCACGCAAAAGGTTCTGTCTTTTAAAAAGGAGGTGTTAAATCTCCACACTCCCCTCCCTCTCTTCATGCCCCCGACCTCCGCCCATGTCCCCACTAAACAGTGATCCGAGCACCACATTAGCTGCTGCGTATATTTATATACCCTCACATGCGCCGGGAAAAATATATAATCCAACCTGGAAGCCTCCTGCCCGCTGCCCCACCATGTAAAGGTGGGCTCTCGGCCTCCTGCTCCCCGAAAGGAGTCTTGTAGGGAAAACCCATCAGCCAAAACTGCCAACTCTTTACCCGAGACATTATCTAGGGACATATTAAAATCCCCTCCCAAAATTAGCAATCTGTTTGTATACAAGGCTGGTGTCAGATTGTCCAAAAAACCCCTCCTATCCCCCAACTTGCTTGGTACGTACACATTAACAAAACGCAAAGCCACCCCCCTCCACCTCGCATCCACCACTAGGACTCTTCCTGGAATCATCACATTAGCAGACTCAATTATAAATTCCCAGGAATAAAATAAAATACCCACCCCATCCGCTTTAACATTCCCCACTCCCCAACAAGAAGGCCCTACCTCCCACCCTGCAGAAAAAACAGAAACATCTTCACTCCCTTGTAGGTGACACTCTTGCAAAAAGCAAACATCAAAAATAGACATCTTCAGAGAAAGATATATTGAAGTCCGCCTCTGTAGCATTTTCATACCCCTTGCATTTAAAGATGCCACCCTCAAACAAACCATAATATTCTCTTAAAAAGGAAAAACCCTTAAATCAAACCTCCAAACTTCACATGTTACTCTTCCCCAAACTCTTCTTCCCCCTCCCTCTCCCAACTGGAACTTCAAACCATTCACCTTCTTCTCCCTTCCTCCCATCCCCATCATCCCCTTCCCCCATGTTCATGCTCAAAAACGCTTTAACCTTTCTGGAGTGGACGGAGCAAGCCCCGGCTTGGGTACCGGAAGGGTACCGGAAAAACATAAGCCAGATAATTCAAACTCGGAAGAAGGTCTGCCCTCACCACCTCCAGCCTACCCCACAACGACAGCCTCCTTGACTTCCACCTAGCTATCTTTGCTTGCACAGCAGTGAACCTAGCCTCCCAGTTCTTCTGAGCACTACCCTCCCTGAAGAACCTGATTCCTAGAATCTTCAGCCCATCCACACAGAGGTTATAAGCACCCGGCACTACCGTTCTATCCGCCCACCGCCCTGCAAACATTGCAGAAGACTTACCCACGTTTACACGTGCACCTGAAGCCTCGCTAAAACTTTTAAGGATTTTGCATGCTGTCTCGAAATCCTGATCTGAAGTCAAGAACAGTGTCATGTCATCTGCGTATGCAGACACTTTTACGTTCATACCCTGCTTCCGGGTAAATGCACGCCCGTCAACGACTCAGCCGCCCTCAAAGCTGCCATCAGGGGTTCTAGAGACAGAACATACAGCAGAGGCGACAAAGGACACCCCTGTCGAACCCCTCCCAACTGCTCCACCCTCCCTGAATAATATCCATTTATCCCTACTCTGCTTGAAACCCTGCTATACAACAACTTCACCCATGACCTGAAGACTGTGCCAAACCCCATACGCACCAGAATGGCCATTAAGAAGGCATGACTCACTCTGTCAAAGGCTTTCTCCTGGTCCAAACTTAAAATCGCCAGGGAAAGCTGCCGCTGTTCTGCCCAATACAAAATGTCTCTTACCAAAGCTAGGTTTAAACCACCCGACCTGCCAGGCACTCCACACGTCTGGTCTGGCTGCACCACTACCCCAATCACCTTCTTAAGCCGCTCTGTTATCACCTTGGCCAACACCTTGTAATCTGACGTTAACAAGGTTATTGGCCTCCAGTTTGATAATTCCTCCTTAGGACCTTTCTTATGTAACAGTGCCACCAGGCCCGTCCTCATTGTCAATGGTAGCTCACCCTTTCCTATACTTTCCTGGTACACACCCACTAACTCAGGGCCTATCCAGGGCAAAACTGTCCTATAAAACTCTACAGGAAGGCCGTCACACCCAGGGGCTGTGCCCCCTTTGAGTGAAGATATCGCCGAGCTTACTTCCTGCAGTGACAAGGGGCCCTCTAATGCATTCCTCTCCTCCTCTCCCAGAGATCCCTCTAATGCCTCCAAGAACTTTTCTGCAGAACATCCTGAGGAACCCCTGCAATTAAATAGCTCCCTGTAGAAACCCTCCGCAACTCTCAGCATTCCCTCTGCAGTAGTTTCCACCCCTCCATCCTTCTTCCTCAACCCTTCCATGAAACTACGCCGTTGCCGGCCCCGCACAGTGGAAAAGAAAAACTTAGTTGGCCTTTCGTCAAAAAGACGCCTTTGTGCACCTGTCCACAACAAAAAGGACTTGGCTTCCTTCCAGTAAAAATCCTTCATGACGCCCTGAAGGTACCTAGCCCTAGCCCGCCCATCCATTGTCCCCAACGCCCCTTCTGCCCATAACGATTGCAGCTCCTCTGACCACCTACCCACCTCAGCCCTCCTGTACCTCGCCTTCTCTCTACCCCAACTATGGCAGAAAAAGGCCACTCGTTCCTTAAAACCTTCCCACCACGCAGCCTGAGTTTCATACAAGCCCCGCAGATTTTTCCACCCAGCCACCAAATTATAGAGAGCCACGCAAAAGGTTCTGTCTTTTAAAAAGGAGGTGTTAAATCTCCACACTCCCCTCCCTCTCTTCATGCCCCCGACCTCCGCCCATGTCCCCACTAAACAGTGATCCGAGCACCACATTAGCTGCTGCGTATATTTATATACCCTCACATGCGCCGGGAAAAATATATAATCCAACCTGGAAGCCTCCTGCCCGCTGCCCCACCATGTAAAGGTGGGCTCTCGGCCTCCTGCTCCCCGAAAGGAGTCTTGTAGGGAAAACCCATCAGCCAAAACTGCCAACTCTTTACCCGAGACATTATCTAGGGACATATTAAAATCCCCTCCCAAAATTAGCAATCTGTTTGTATACAAGGCTGGTGTCAGATTGTCCAAAAAACCCCTCCTATCCCCCAACTTGCTTGGTACGTACACATTAACAAAACGCAAAGCCACCCCCCTCCACCTCGCATCCACCACTAGGACTCTTCCTGGAATCATCACATTAGCAGACTCAATTATAAATTCCCAGGAATAAAATAAAATACCCACCCCATCCGCTTTAACATTCCCCACTCCCCAACAAGAAGGCCCTACCTCCCACCCTGCAGAAAAAACAGAAACATCTTCACTCCCTTGTAGGTGACACTCTTGCAAAAAGCAAACATCAAAAATAGACATCTTCAGAGAAAGATATATTGAAGTCCGCCTCTGTAGCATTTTCATACCCCTTGCATTTAAAGATGCCACCCTCAAACAAACCATAATATTCTCTTAAAAAGGAAAAACCCTTAAATCAAACCTCCAAACTTCACATGTTACTCTTCCCCAAACTCTTCTTCCCCCTCCCTCTCCCAACTGGAACTTCAAACCATTCACCTTCTTCTCCCTTCCTCCCATCCCCATCATCCCCTTCCCCCATGTTCATGCTCAAAAACGCTTTAACCTTTCTCAATACCCCATCACTTCCCCCTTTCTCCTTTTCTCCTTCGCCCTCTGGACACTCCCCCTCAAAGTCCTTCTCACCTCCCTCCTCCCCCAGGTCCCGTCTAGATTCCCGACCTTGATTCTGGACTCTGCTGCATTTCCTCTCTCTTTCTCCAGACTCCTCCTGGAGCTTCCGTCTTCTTATGCCTTGACCCGTGTCAACCATCTGCACATCCTCTTGCTGCACATCCTCTTGCTGTTGACGCCTGCTGCTTGATGGCTCCACTATCTCCTGCTCCGCCTCCCCAAATATTCCACAAAGCACCTCCTCCACATCTATTTCAGACCACACTTGCGAAGGAGCCATCTGCTGCTCTTCTTTGCCCCTTCCGCTTCGTTCTGGTGCATTCCCATCACTTTCTTCTACAGCTTGCTCCCTTAGAACTCTCGTGGGGTTTACACCAGAGGGCCCCGCCTTCTGCACATCCCTCTCACCTGAAGCATTCTCAAGCAATCCTTCAAAGTCCGCTTGCAGATCCTGACCTTCTTTGAATAGGCTGGCATAAGACCTCTGCCTGCTAGGGCATGCCCGGAACAAATGGTCCTTTCCCCCGCATAAGCTGCAAGTCTTTGGCTCTGGACAAACCGTGGCCACATGCCCCGCCGATCCACAAAACCGGCATCGCTGGCCAGCACAATCTGCCTTTACATGCCCCTGAGCACCGCACTTTCTGCAATACACAGGCTGACCGGGATAGTGAAGAAAGCCTTTGTTTGATCCAATGAAAAACGATCCTGGCGGATGCACAAGTCCATCTGGTGATTCTGGATCTGCCCGAAGTTTCACCAGATACCTCCGTTTACCAGTCCAGATGCCGAAACGGTCTTTAAGACGCTCTCCCCCTTTCACTGACTCACAATATCTAGCCAGGAAAGTCAACACGTCCCCATCCTCCACAAAGGGATTGTAAAGGTGGATAATCAAAGGTAGGAAGTCCTGTATAAAGGCTGGATGCAGCTGGAGGCCCTTCAAACGTTGATGGTCCTTTTTCCTTCGCCAAGACTCAAAAAAAGCAGAACAGTCACTCAACTGAAAAAAAGTTAAATCCATAAAGCCAGAAGAAGCTGAAAAGTCCTGCAGGCAAAAAATTAAAGAAGCCGAAATACCAAAAACTTCTCTTAAGAGATTAGTCACCACGAAATCACGTCCAAAACTCCTCTTCACCTCTGGAGCTGCATCCGCCTTGACTTGAAGCCTTACGGTATTCTTGAGCCGCACCAGCATGGTCGGCAATGTCGTCTCTTCTCTCGAAGTGTCAATCTTGTGGAATGAACACTCGATCTTAGCCAAAAGGCCGAGAAGCGATGACGCTATGACGCAGCGGGGAGGGAGCCGGAAACGGCCACGCCCATCCTGGCTACGGTAAGTCACAGAGACCTGAAACGCTGGGGTATGGTAGTACCCTCCCCCGTCTGCAACGTCACAGAGCCTCGCCCCGATCAGCCTGAAGGTGGCTCTGCAGCGACGGAAAGTACGGCATCGCTCATAACTCCCAAACGGCTTGTCGCAGAGCCAAGTGCCTTATGTCATCGGAATCCTTGGCTCGAGCCGAACGAGAGGCAGGTCTCAGATTGGCTCGTCGCTCAGACGAAATTTTCAGCTATTTTGGATTTTGTTGAAAACCTACTTTTGCAAACTAGCACCAGGCATTTGGCCCAGTCCGACCCAAAGCAGCGCAGAAAGATTCTCTGGAGTCTGACTGTCAATAATCATCCAAAAAAAGTGGAAATTTCCATTCACCTTGGCGAGGGGACCTCAAAACGTTCGAAGGTCGTGTGGCCGAGGTTGCTAAAATGGCTATAACTCTAGAAAGGAATGAGATCATTTCACCCAAATCGGCACACCTATGTACGGGCTCAGTCTGTGGTCAGGTGAAAAAGGGCGCTGCGACTGGCCACTTGGTGGCGCTGCAAGACGAAAAAAAAAAGAATACTGATGTAGGAAGGACAACCAAACAAGCATGAAAACAGCTACAGCTGGGCAACAGTCAGTCCGATCGACTTGAAAAGTGAGGTCTGTGAGAAATTTGAACTAAATGGCCCATCAGACCTCAGGTGAGTGCGTCAGAGGAGAGATCTCAATAAACGGCAACCACTGCTTTAAAACCCACGGCAGCCTTTGCGAGAGCAGACCACCGTGGGAGCCGAGGCAAGGCTCTCATTAATTGCTCTGCTATTCGTCACAAAATGCGGCAATCCCCGAAAAGGGGAAGCACACCGTTCCTGGAGACACTGCAATACCAGGCCGATGCGTGGAGTGGACGGAGCAAGCCCCGGCTCCAGCTCCGTGATCCAAAAATCAATTTAATATGCAGTCCCCGGATAGGGGACGTATCAGATATTAAACTGATAAGAACAGATTTTTTTTTTTTTTTTTATAGCCTTTATTTTTACAATATATTTTCTTCACAACAGACAAAATAAACATTTTTGACAAAACAAAGCCTTCCACCCCTCCCAAAATAAAAGTTCAAACAGACAAAATAAACAGTTTTAGCTATCAAAGCCTTCCATCCCTCCCAAAATAAAAATAAACAATTTCACAATCAAAGCATTCCATCCCTCCCAAAAAAAAAGTTCCACTATCTTCAAAATTATGACCCATCAACAACTAGGAGAAAACCCCTTCTGCTTACCCCACTCCCACCCTCGGCAGCCCACCCCATACTTCCCTTGTTATTCCCTCCCCGCAACAGCCTTTAAAGGCTTTCACCTCAGCTGCTATTTTGCTTAGCAGTCGCAGAAACAGAGACTCCGATGCCAAACGAAGCATTTGCTTTTTTAAGCAGTCTGTTCTCCACTCCCACAGTACATGTTTCCCTTCTGAGACAACCACCCAAATTACTCTTCTACGTTCTTTTACGAAACCTTCAAGCCCTTCCCCATATAAAACTAGATTCCTTGTTATTTTCGGACCCCCCCACCTTGCCCACCATGTTGTCACTAACTTCCAAAAAGCCACTGCCCCCGGGCACAACCAAAAGGCATGTTCCACTGTTTCATCTTGACCACAGCCAACTGGACACTTTGGCGACTTCCCTGAGCCGTGCCTGTATAACCGCTCCCTCACAGGCAGTCGACCCAGCGCAGCCAACCAGTTTAAATCTTTACAAAACCCCACCAAATAAGTAGGCTGCAACAAGGCCCAATTCACTCTATATGGCGGCATGACTTTCTCTGCCCCCTCCACCCGCTCATCCCTCAATCTACCGTACAGCGGCCTATGCTGGAGGATCAAAGATTGCTCCAAACACCATGGTTTCCCCACTATAAAATCTGCCACCCGCTGATAATAAGCCGGCCTATTTGCGGACCATGGCCTTGTTCCCCTCCATGAACTAATGGATCGCAACGAAAAAGCCAACCAAAACTGGGCCAGAAACCTTGCTTTATGCACTGCCTCCTGAGTTGCTAATCGGGCAGAAGAGGAAAAGAAGATTGCATCCATTTTCAAGGGGATGCAAGGAACTCCCCTCCCTCCCTCCTTCACTTGACAATACATCTGCGACCTTGCCACCATTTCAGGGCCGTTGTTCCAAAGAAAAGAAAAAACCAGCCTCTCTAACTTTCTACCGTACCAAAAGGGTACCGGAAAAACATAAGCCAGATAATTCAAACTCGGAAGAAGGTCTGCCCTCACCACCTCCAGCCTACCCCACAACGACAGCCTCCTTGACTTCCACCTAGCTATCTTTGCTTGCACAGCAGTGAACCTAGCCTCCCAGTTCTTCTGAGCACTACCCTCCCTGAAGAACCTGATTCCTAGAATCTTCAGCCCATCCACACAGAGGTTATAAGCACCCGGCACTACCGTTCTATCCGCCCACCGCCCTGCAAACATTGCAGAAGACTTACCCACGTTTACACGTGCACCTGAAGCCTCGCTAAAACTTTTAAGGATTTTGCATGCTGTCTCGAAATCCTGATCTGAAGTCAAGAACAGTGTCATGTCATCTGCGTATGCAGACACTTTTACGTTCATACCCCTGCTTCCGGGTAAATGCACGCCCGTCAACGACTCAGCCGCCCTCAAAGCTGCCATCAGGGGTTCTAGAGACAGAACATACAGCAGAGGCGACAAAGGACACCCCTGTCGAACCCCTCCCAACTGCTCCACCCTCCCTGAATAATATCCATTTATCCCTACTCTGCTTGAAACCCTGCTATACAACAACTTCACCCATGACCTGAAGACTGTGCCAAACCCCATACGCACCAGAATGGCCATTAAGAAGGCATGACTCACTCTGTCAAAGGCTTTCTCCTGGTCCAAACTTAAAATCGCCAGGGAAAGCTGCCGCTGTTCTGCCCAATACAAAATGTCTCTTACCAAAGCTAGGTTTAAACCACCCGACCTGCCAGGCACTCCACACGTCTGGTCTGGCTGCACCACTACCCCAATCACCTTCTTAAGCCGCTCTGTTATCACCTTGGCCAACACCTTGTAATCTGACGTTAACAAGGTTATTGGCCTCCAGTTTGATAATTCCTCCTTAGGACCTTTCTTATGTAACAGTGCCACCAGGCCCGTCCTCATTGTCAATGGTAGCTCACCCTTTCCTATACTTTCCTGGTACACACCCACTAACTCAGGGCCTATCCAGGGCAAAACTGTCCTATAAAACTCTACAGGAAGGCCGTCACACCCAGGGCTGTGCCCCCTTTGAGTGAAGATATCGCCGAGCTTACTTCCTGCAGTGACAAGGGGCCCTCTAATGCATTCCTCTCCTCCTCTCCCAGAGATCCCTCTAATGCCTCCAAGAACTTTTCTGCAGAACATCCTGAGGAACCCCTGCAATTAAATAGCTCCCTGTAGAAACCCTCCGCAACTCTCAGCATTCCCTCTGCAGTAGTTTCCACCCCTCCATCCTTCTTCCTCAACCCTTCCATGAAACTACGCCGTTGCCGGCCCCGCACAGTGGAAAAGAAAAACTTAGTTGGCCTTTCGTCAAAAAGACGCCTTTGTGCACCTGTCCACAACAAAAAGGACTTGGCTTCCTTCCAGTAAAAATCCTTCATGACGCCCTGAAGGTACCTAGCCCTAGCCCGCCCATCCATTGTCCCCAACGCCCCTTCTGCCCATAACGATTGCAGCTCCTCTGACCACCTACCCACCTCAGCCCTCCTGTACCTCGCCTTCTCTCTACCCCAACTATGGCAGAAAAAGGCCACTCGTTCCTTAAAACCTTCCCACCACGCAGCCTGAGTTTCATACAAGCCCCGCAGATTTTTCCACCCAGCCACCAAATTATAGAGAGCCACGCAAAAGGTTCTGTCTTTTAAAAAGGAGGTGTTAAATCTCCACACTCCCCTCCCTCTCTTCATGCCCCCGACCTCCGCCCATGTCCCCACTAAACAGTGATCCGAGCACCACATTAGCTGCTGCGTATATTTATATACCCTCACATGCGCCGGAAAAATATATAATCCAACCTGGAAGCCTCCTGCCCGCTGCCCCACCATGTAAAGGTGGGCTCTCGGCCTCCTGCTCCCCGAAAGGAGTCTTGTAGGGAAAACCCATCAGCCAAAACTGCCAACTCTTTACCCGAGACATTATCTAGGGACATATTAAAATCCCCTCCCAAAATTAGCAATCTGTTTGTATACAAGGCTGGTGTCAGATTGTCCAAAAAACCCCTCCTATCCCCCAACTTGCTTGGTACGTACACATTAACAAAACGCAAAGCCACCCCCCTCCACCTCGCATCCACCACTAGGACTCTTCCTGGAATCATCACATTAGCAGACTCAATTATAAATTCCCAGGAATAAAATAAAATACCCACCCCATCCGCTTTAACATTCCCCACTCCCCAACAAGAAGGCCCTACCTCCCACCCTGCAGAAAAAACAGAAACATCTTCACTCCCTTGTAGGTGACACTCTTGCAAAAAGCAAACATCAAAAATAGACATCTTCAGAGAAAGATATATTGAAGTCCGCCTCTGTAGCATTTTCATACCCCTTGCATTTAAAGATGCCACCCTCAAACAAACCATAATATTCTCTTAAAAAGGAAAAACCCTTAAATCAAACCTCCAAACTTCACATGTTACTCTTCCCCAAACTCTTCTTCCCCCTCCCTCTCCCAACTGGAACTTCAAACCATTCACCTTCTTCTCCCTTCCTCCCATCCCCATCATCCCCTTCCCCCATGTTCATGCTCAAAAACGCTTTAACCTTTCTCAATACCCCATCACTTCCCCCTTTCTCCTTTTCTCCTTCGCCCTCTGGACACTCCCCCTCAAAGTCCTTCTCACCTCCCTCCTCCCCCAGGTCCCGTCTAGATTCCCGACCTTGATTCTGGACTCTGCTGCATTTCCTCTCTCTTTCTCCAGACTCCTCCTGGAGCTTCCGTCTTCTTATGCCTTGACCCGTGTCAACCATCTGCACATCCTCTTGCTGCACATCCTCTTGCTGTTGACGCCTGCTGCTTGATGGCTCCACTATCTCCTGCTCCGCCTCCCCAAATATTCCACAAAGCACCTCCTCCACATCTATTTCAGACCACACTTGCGAAGGAGCCATCTGCTGCTCTTCTTTGCCCCTTCCGCTTCGTTCTGGTGCATTCCCATCACTTTCTTCTACAGCTTGCTCCCTTAGAACTCTCGTGGGGTTTACACCAGAGGGCCCCGCCTTCTGCACATCCCTCTCACCTGAAGCATTCTCAAGCAATCCTTCAAAGTCCGCTTGCAGATCCTGACCTTCTTTGAATAGGCTGGCATAAGACCTCTGCCTGCTAGGGCATGCCCGGAACAAATGGTCCTTTCCCCCGCATAAGCTGCAAGTCTTTGGCTCTGGACAAACCGTGGCCACATGCCCCGCCGATCCACAAAACCGGCATCGCTGGCCAGCACAATCTGCCTTTACATGCCCCTGAGCACCGCACTTTCTGCAATACACAGGCTGACCGGGATAGTGAAGAAAGCCTTTGTTTGATCCAATGAAAAACGATCCTGGCGGATGCACAAGTCCATCTGGTGATTCTGGATCTGCCCGAAGTTTCACCAGATACCTCCGTTTACCAGTCCAGATGCCGAAACGGTCTTTAAGACGCTCTCCCCCTTTCACTGACTCACAATATCTAGCCAGGAAAGTCAACACGTCCCCATCCTCCACAAAGGGATTGTAAAGGTGGATAATCAAAGGTAGGAAGTCCTGTATAAAGGCTGGATGCAGCTGGAGGCCCTTCAAACGTTGATGGTCCTTTTTCCTTCGCCAAGACTCAAAAAAAGCAGAACAGTCACTCAACTGAAAAAAAGTTAAATCCATAAAGCCAGAAGAAGCTGAAAAGTCCTGCAGGCAAAAAATTAAAGAAGCCGAAATACCAAAAACTTCTCTTAAGAGATTAGTCACCACGAAATCACGTCCAAAACTCCTCTTCACCTCTGGAGCTGCATCCGCCTTGACTTGAAGCCTTACGGTATTCTTGAGCCGCACCAGCATGGTCGGCAATGTCGTCTCTTCTCTCGAAGCGTCAATCTTGTGGAATGAACACTCGATCTTAGCCAAAAGGCCGAGAAGCGATGACGCTATGACGCAGCGGGGAGGGAGCCGGAAACGGCCACGCCCATCCTGGCTACGGTAAGTCACAGAGACCTGAAACGCTGGGGTATGGTAGTACCCTCCCCCGTCTGCAACGTCACAGAGCCTCGCCCCGATCGGCCTGAAGGTGGCTCTGCAGCGACGGAAAGTACGGCATCGCTCATAACTCCCAAACGGCTTGTCGCAGAGCCAAGTGCCTTATGTCATCGGAATCCTTGGCTCGAGCCGAACGAGAGGCAGGTCTCGGATTGGCTCGTCGCTCAGACGAAATTTTCAGCTATTTTGGATTTTGTTGAAAACCTACTTTTGCAAACTAGCACCAGGCATTTGGCCCAGTCCGACCCAAAGCAGCGCAGAAAGATTCTCTGGAGTCTGACTGTCAATAATCATCCAAAAAAAGTGGAAATTTCCATTCACCTTGGCGAGGGGACCTCAAAACGTTCGAAGGTCGTGTGGCCGAGGTTGCTAAAATGGCTATAACTCTAGAAAGGAATGAGATCATTTCACCCAAATCGGCACACCTATGTACGGGCTCAGTCTGTGGTCAGGTGAAAAAGGGCGCTGCGACTGGCCACTTGGTGGCGCTGCAAGACGAAAAAAAAAAGAATACTGATGTAGGAAGGACAACCAAACAAGCATGAAAACAGCTACAGCTGGGCAACAGTCAGTCCGATCGACTTGAAAAGTGAGGTCTGTGAGAAATTTGAACTAAATGGCCCATCAGACCTCAGGTGAGTGCGTCAGAGGAGAGATCTCAATAAACGGCAACCACTGCTTTAAAACCCACGGCAGCCTTTGCGAGAGCAGACCACCGTGGGAGCCGAGGCAAGGCTCTCATTAATTGCTCTGCTATTCGTCACAAAATGCGGCAATCCCCGAAAAGGGGAAGCACACCGTTCCTGGAGACACTGCAATACCAGGCCGATGCGTGGAGTGGACGGAGCAAGCCCCGGCTCCAGCTCCGTGATCCAAAAATCAATTTAATATGCAGTCCCCGGATAGGGGACGTATCAGATATTAAACTGATAAGAACAGATACTACACTTGATCTTAGCCAAAAGGCCGAGAAGCGATGACGCTATGACGCAGCGGGGAGGGAGCCGGAAACGGCCACGCCCATCCTGGCTACGGTAAGTCACAGAGACCTGAAACGCTGGGGTATGGTAGTACCCTCCCCCGTCTGCAACGTCACAGAGCCTCGCCCCGATCGGCCTGAAGGTGGCTCTGCAGCGACGGAAAGTACGGCATCGCTCATAACTCCCAAACGGCTTGTCGCAGAGCCAAGTGCCTTATGTCATCGGAATCCTTGGCTCGAGCCGAACGAGAGGCAGGTCTCGGATTGGCTCGTCGCTCAGACGAAATTTTCAGCTATTTTGGATTTTGTTGAAAACCTACTTTTGCAAACTAGCACCAGGCATTTGGCCCAGTCCGACCCAAAGCAGCGCAGAAAGATTCTCTGGAGTCTGACTGTCAATAATCATCCAAAAAAAGTGGAAATTTCCATTCACCTTGGCGAGGGGACCTCAAAACGTTCGAAGGTCGTGTGGCCGAGGTTGCTAAAATGGCTATAACTCTAGAAAGGAATGAGATCATTTCACCCAAATCGGCACACCTATGTACGGGCTCAGTCTGTGGTCAGGTGAAAAAGGGCGCTGCGACTGGCCACTTGGTGGCGCTGCAAGACGAAAAAAAAAAGAATACTGATGTAGGAAGGACAACCAAACAAGCATGAAAACAGCTACAGCTGGGCAACAGTCAGTCCGATCGACTTGAAAAGTGAGGTCTGTGAGAAATTTGAACTAAATGGCCCATCAGACCTCAGGTGAGTGCGTCAGAGGAGAGATCTCAATAAACGGCAACCACTGCTTTAAAACCCACGGCAGCCTTTGCGAGAGCAGACCACCGTGGGAGCCGAGGCAAGGCTCTCATTAATTGCTCTGCTATTCGTCACAAAATGCGGCAATCCCCGAAAAGGGGAAGCACACCGTTCCTGGAGACACTGCAATACCAGGCCGATGCGTGGAGTGGACGGAGCAAGCCCCGGCTCCAGCTCCGTGATCCAAAAATCAATTTAATATGCAGTCCCCGGATAGGGGACGTATCAGATATTAAACTGATAAGAACAGATACTACACTTGATCTTAGCCAAAAGGCCGAGAAGCGATGACGCTATGACGCAGCGGGGAGGGAGCCGGAAACGGCCACGCCCATCCTGGCTACGGTAAGTCACAGAGACCTGAAACGCTGGGGTATGGTAGTACCCTCCCCCGTCTGCAACGTCACAGAGCCTCGCCCCGATCAGCCTGAAGGTGGCTCTGCAGCGACGGAAAGTACGGCATCGCTCATAACTCCCAAACGGCTTGTCGCAGAGCCAAGTGCCTTATGTCATCGGAATCCTTGGCTCGAGCCGAACGAGAGGCAGGTCTCGGATTGGCTCGTCGCTCAGACGAAATTTTCAGCTATTTTGGATTTTGTTGAAAACCTACTTTTGCAAACTAGCACCAGGCATTTGGCCCAGTCCGACCCAAAGCAGCGCAGAAAGATTCTCTGGAGTCTGACTGTCAATAATCATCCAAAAAAAGTGGAAATTTCCATTCACCTTGGCGAGGGGACCTCAAAACGTTCGAAGGTCGTGTGGCCGAGGTTGCTAAAATGGCTATAACTCTAGAAAGGAATGAGATCATTTCACCCAAATCGGCACACCTATGTACGGGCTCAGTCTGTGGTCAGGTGAAAAAGGGCGCTGCGACTGGCCACTTGGTGGCGCTGCAAGACGAAAAAAAAAAGAATACTGATGTAGGAAGGACAACCAAACAAGCATGAAAACAGCTACAGCTGGGCAACAGTCAGTCCGATCGACTTGAAAAGTAAGGTCTGTGAGAAATTTGAACTAAATGGCCCATCAGACCTCAGGTGAGTGCGTCAGAGGAGAGATCTCAATAAACGGCAACCACTGCTTTAAAACCCACGGCAGCCTTTGCGAGAGCAGACCACCGTGGGAGCCGAGGCAAGGCTCTCATTAATTGCTCTGCTATTCGTCACAAAATGCGGCAATCCCCGAAAAGGGGAAGCACACCGTTCCTGGAGACACTGCAATACCAGGCCGATGCGTGGAGTGGACGGAGCAAGCCCCGGCTCCAGCTCCGTGATCCAAAAATCAATTTAATATGCAGTCCCCGGATAGGGGACGTATCAGATATTAAACTGATAAGAACAGATTTTTTTTTTTTTTTTTTTTTTTTTTTTATTAAACCAAAATACTCATACAATATTCAATTCAAACACAAAAATCATAACTTTCAAAGTCAAATGGCAACATATTTCAATCAGCACATCATAACCAAAACTGGAACTTTTAACCAAATTTTTTTGTTGTTGTTTTTTTTGTCAAAACTATTTCCCCCTCCCTTTCCCTTCACCCTCCTTGCAACTACATCAGTCCATTCTTAAGACCCTTCTTCTCCACCGCATGCTCCCCAGTCCCAATTTTCAATCTTTTCATCTGTCAAAATCATATAGTTTTTATAAGAATAGAGAGTCTGTGCAGCTTCAAATCTAGTGCTTTTCCGCTCCTTTCCCTCTTCTCCTCTGTCATCTTTTTCCACTGCTCGACGTCGCCCTCTTCCTCCAGATATCTCCATCTTGCTGTCTCCACCCCCGCTCTGATCAGCTGTAATGATGTCAAGTACATCCAATTGAGACCATGTGAACCTTGATGGATCATTGGATTGTGGAATGTCCTGACCACTGCCCTTAATTGGCTCCACTGCAGCCTCAGTAAGGACTTCAATCAGCTGTTCCTCTGCCTCTTGCGATTTCTCCCCTTGCTGTTGATTTTTACCATTCCCTTCAGCTGTCCTCTCCCCTTTATCCTTACTGGTTTCAGCAGCTTTTGCAGTCTGTCTTGCTGATAAGTTGGGCCCTTCACCATCATGAAATTCCATGTCAGCAAGCAAATCTTCACCTTCCTTAAACAAACTGGCATAACTTTTCTTCCTGCCCGGACATCCCCGATAGAGATGCTCCTCACTTCCACACAGACTGCAATGTTTAGGAGCTGTGCAGACAGCTGCCACATGGCCAGACTCACCGCAAAACCTGCACCTCTCTCCTTTGCAATCCATCTTCACATGGCCCTGTCCTCCACACCTTCGACAATACAGAGGCTGTCCAGGATAATACAAGAAACCCTTGTTTGGTCCAATCGAAAAACTGCCAGGAGGGTGAAGCACATTGCCTGGTACAGAGGGGTCAATTTCAGCTTCACCATGTACCTCCTTCTCCCATTCCAAATTCCAAACCGGTCTCTTAGATGCTCACCTCCTCTCACAGCTTCACAATACTGCCCGATGAAAGCCAGTACATCCCCATCCTCCACAAAAGGGTTGTAGACATGAATGGTAAGAGGGAGAAAGTCCTGTGTGAAACCCGGCAAGAGTTGCAGTCCTTCAAGAAGCTTATGACCCTCTTTCTTCTTCCAGGTTTCAAAAAAGGATGAACAATCTTTCAAAGCAAAAAAAGTTAGATCCAAAAAACCAGATGCAGCAAAATCCTGTAAACAGAACACTTCAGTAGGCTGAATCTCAAAAACTCCTTGAAGGATTTCCACCACAAAAAAATCTCTACAAAAACGTTGCTTTACAAGGTCATCAGCATCTCTTTTCAATTCCACACGAACACTATTCCTCATCCGGACCATCTTGGCCGATGCATTCACGTGCTCCCCAGCATAGCTTCTGGAAAAGACACTACACTTGATCTTAGCCAAAAGGCCGAGAAGCGATGACGCTATGACGCAGCGGGGAGGGAGCCGGAAACGGCCACGCCCATCCTGGCTACGGTAAGTCACAGAGACCTGAAACGCTGGGGTATGGTAGTACCCTCCCCCGTCTGCAACGTCACAGAGCCTCGCCCCGATCGGCCTGAAGGTGGCTCTGCAGCGACGGAAAGTACGGCATCGCTCATAACTCCCAAACGGCTTGTCGCAGAGCCAAGTGCCTTATGTCATCGGAATCCTTGGCTCGAGCCGAACGAGAGGCAGGTCTCGGATTGGCTCGTCGCTCAGACGAAATTTTCAGCTATTTTGGATTTTGTTGAAAACCTACTTTTGCAAACTAGCACCAGGCATTTGGCCCAGTCCGACCCAAAGCAGCGCAGAAAGATTCTCTGGAGTCTGACTGTCAATAATCATCCAAAAAAAGTGGAAATTTCCATTCACCTTGGCGAGGGGACCTCAAAACGTTCGAAGGTCGTGTGGCCGAGGTTGCTAAAATGGCTATAACTCTAGAAAGGAATGAGATCATTTCACCCAAATCGGCACACCTATGTACGGGCTCAGTCTGTGGTCAGGTGAAAAAGGGCGCTGCGACTGGCCACTTGGTGGCGCTGCAAGACGAAAAAAAAAAGAATACTGATGTAGGAAGGACAACCAAACAAGCATGAAAACAGCTACAGCTGGGCAACAGTCAGTCCGATCGACTTGAAAAGTGAGGTCTGTGAGAAATTTGAACTAAATGGCCCATCAGACCTCAGGTGAGTGCGTCAGAGGAGAGATCTCAATAAACGGCAACCACTGCTTTAAAACCCACGGCAGCCTTTGCGAGAGCAGACCACCGTGGGAGCCGAGGCAAGGCTCTCATTAATTGCTCTGCTATTCGTCACAAAATGCGGCAATCCCCGAAAAGGGGAAGCACACCGTTCCTGGAGACACTGCAATACCAGGCCGATGCGTGGAGTGGACGGAGCAAGCCCCGGCTCCAGCTCCGTGATCCAAAAATCAATTTAATATGCAGTCCCCGGATAGGGGACGTATCAGATATTAAACTGATAAGAACAGATTTTTTTTTTTTTTTTTTTTTTTTTTTTTTTTGAAAAATACTTTATTTTCACACATTCAACATTACATTCATTTGTCCACTTGAAAATCATAATAATACCTAATTTCAAACCCAAATATCAATATTTCTCCCAATTATTTTTCCGCTTACAAATCATAATTATACCTCATTTCCAACACAAATATCAAAATTTATCACATATATCAACACTTATCCCAATTATTTGTTCACTTACAAATCATAATTATACCTCATTTCCAACACAAATATAAACATTTATCCCCAATTTTTTTTTTTTTTTTTTTTTTTTTTTTTTTTTTTTTTTTTTTTTTTTTTTTTCACAAATCATAGTTATACCTAATTTTGATCACGATCATCAAAATTTATCACAATACAGTTCAACCAAATCTTTCCACCTTTCTTTGGCTGCATGTTTTCCCCACCTTTTGACATCCCACTTGATCCTTCCCTTTAATTCAGCCTCCACTCCCCGTACTAACCCTTCTGCTGACCTCCTGCCCTTTCCTCTACTTAACTCTTGTCTTTCCTCCCATATACCTTTCTTTACCAAACTCATTATTAACCAGAGCATAAATGCAACTTTCCCTTCCCCCCTCTTACATCTAATACCCCCAATTACATTCCCACCTGAGACTCTAAAATTCTCTGAGACCACCCTTAGTACCATCCTCACCCTCCCCCACACTCTCTGTGCAAAAGCACATTCCCAAAAGGTGTGTCTTATAGTCTCTTCTTGTGAACACCCCTCCCTCGGGCACCTACCATCTTTTGATAACCCATGTCTATACATAACTTCCTTCACTGGCAAACGCCCCAAAAAACATAACCAATTAAGATCTTTTAGACCATTATCCAGACTCTTTGGTTGAATGTTCAACCACACCCTCTCCTGGACTCCCACTCTCACTTCACTAGACACCCTCTCCCTTGCCTTCCCATACAACTTCCTCTGCTCCAAACATACCGCCCTATCCTTACCCTCAGGGTATTTCTCCAGCCACCTAGCAGCATGCCTGTAATGCCAAGGCTGCACCTCTGCCTTTGGACCATCGTTGGTCCACTTCATTACATGCCGTGCCTGATACGAGAAAAACAACCTAAGAAAATACCCAGACGGATGCTCTACTGGCTTGGCTAACTGCGCCAAAGTAGAAGACACAAATAAACAATCAAGTTTTAGAGGAATATGAGGCACATCCCGCCCCCCTCTACTAACGTGATTAAACATTTCAGACCTCTTAACATATTCATACCTACCCCCCCATACAAAGTTAAATAGTAACCGTATTACTGCCCTTCTCATACTTGCTGGTAAAGGGTAAATGTAAGCCAAATACTGAAGCACTGGCAACACGTCCATCTTCACTACCAGGACTTTCCCCATCAATGACAACCTACGCCCTTTCCACCTTGCCAGCCTCTTCTGCACTGACGAAATACGTCCAACCCAATTCAGAGTTGCTGAACCTTCATTCTGAAAATGTATACCCAAAACCTTCAAAGGACCCTCACACACCTGCAAACCACCAAAGCTTTCACGCCTCTTCCTAAACTTCCCAAAGAACTTAATGGCCGACTTTGCAACATTTAGACTAGCCCCTGATGCTAGTGAAAACTCTTCAAAAACGGACAAAGCTCTCTCAAGACACCTGTCTGACATCAACAACAGTGAAGTATCATCAGCATACTGTGATAATTTCACTTCAGCTCCCTTTGCTCCTGGTACCACAAAACCCTTTATTCTACTGTCTGATCTGATCGCCTCTGCCACTGGCTCCATGTATAAAATAAAAAGCAATGGGGAGAGAGGGCATCCCTGCCTCACCCCTCCCTTTGCCTCAAACCCCTGCCCTACATTGCCGTTAACCTTAACCAAACAATTAGAACCTATATACAGTGCTCTAATCCATCCTATAAAGTCCTCCCCGAATCCCATTCTCTCCATAACTTTAAACATAAACCCCCTATTGACCCTATCAAAGGCCTTAGCCTGATCTAAGCTAACCACCATAAGGGGTAGATCCCTATCCTCTGCCCATGCAATAACATCCCTAATGAGTTGTAGATTCCATTTAATGCTACGGCCCTCTACGCCACATGTTTGATCTACATGCACAACATGAGGTAGGGCTTTCTTCAACCTATCCGCCAGAAGCTTTGCTATAATTTTGTAGTCCACCGAAAGCATTGTGAGAGGCCTGTAATTGCCAATGTCTGACCTTTCCCCTTTTTTATAGAGAAGTGTTATTACTCCTGTTGCCATTGAACCTTGTATATTTTTATTCTCCAACACCTTTCTAATCACCTCCACCAAATGAATACCTAAAATACTAAAAAACTTAACATAAAATTCGACAGGTAAGCCATCTATCCCTGGCACTTTGCCTTTACTCATCCTCTTCAAAACCCCCTCAACTTCACCTATTGTAATGGGAGAAACTAAACCAACCCTTACTTCCTCAGGACAACTTTAGATAAAAAATTAACAAACATCTCACTTTTCTCTACTACTACCTCCCTCTCACTAAAAAAGTTTTTGAAATGGTCTCTTACATAACCATTTATCTCTTCAACTTTGGTCAAACTCCCCCCTTTCTTATCCTTTAACTCAACTATGACTTGCTTCTCTTTACGATCCCTGACAGATCTGAAAAGAGCAGCAGTACAGGCCTCCCCTTTTTCCCGTGTTTCCTGTCTTATTTTAAACAGAAACTTTTTGGCTTGATCTTCATAAATCCCCCTTAACTGTCTCTTAAGTGTGTTAATGGTCACCCAATCAAATGTACCCCCTACATTGTACTCTTCAAATTTCAACTCTAACTCCCTCTGTAAATCTCTTGCTTGTCTCCAAAACTTCCCAGTTCTTCTTTTACAGTGTCTAATTATCCACGCCTTTGAGCGTTCCTTAACCATTTCCCACCATCCCAATACATCATTATTATTATACATACACTTTAACCCCTCCAACCCCCCAAAATATACTGCATACTCTTCACAAAATTCTTTCTCCTTCAATACCTCTACATTCATCCTCCAATACCCCTTACCAAATTTAACTGTATTCCCCTTAATCACAAACCAGACCATTTCATGATCAGAAAAGAAAACAGGCCTCACTCCCCCCTTCGCCAAAACAATATTCCTTGAGAAAAATACATAATCTAACCTTTTTTCCACCCCTCTAGAATTCCTCCATGTTGTCATACATGCTTTAGGATTAACCCTCTGCCCTCCATCCACCAAAGCATGCCCATGCAGAATCCCTTGCAACACCTGCTGACTACTATCCCCTTTATCCCCTAACTGTATGTTGAAATCCCCCCCCATTATAATTTGTTTATTAGTGGCACAAACTGTTAACAGCATATCAAAAATTTCTTTCCTCTCCTCAGCTGTCTGAGGAGCGTACACTGAAAGTAATCGATATTCACCCCCTCTCCACTTTACATCTGCCCCAACCACCCTCCCTTGTGAAACTGTGAAATGATTCTCAACTTCTATTTCCTGATCCCAAAACAATATCCCCACCCCTGAAGAAAAAACCCCACCCACACTCCATACTGCACCTCCCCTTCCCCACTCTTCAGTAAATTTCCTTGCATCCTCAATACCTTTTAAATGAACTTCTTGCAAAAAATAAATATTACATTTACAATTATCCAAAAAAGAAAACACAGCTCTTCGTTTAACTGAATCTCTTATACCCCTTACATTTATAGTCCCCACAGTCAGTTCCTCAGTAGACACCCTTATTCACTCTTTAATGTCCCCTCCATTCCTTGTTCTTCCAGGCTTGTGGCCTCACTCTCACTCACCACTAAATCTGCCCATCTTACAGGTGTTGCCCTGCCGCCAGACGACTCCTCTTCTCGCTCTTCATACCCCTTAACATCCATTTCCTCTGTCAGCTGAAATAAGGGCCTCGCATTGTCCATCTCAAGCCCATCTTGACCGTCCGTAGATGACGATTCCTCTGAAAAACTCAACTTTAGAACAGTCTCAGGCTTCCTCTTTTTACTTGGTCTCCCCTTCCTCTTATCACCTTTCCTGACCAGTTGGTTTTCTTCCCCTCTTGCATCAGCTGAGACACTTTCCTTCTCCCCTTCCATCTCCTCTTCTACGTTGTCTGCGTGCTGCTTGGGGTTTTTGAACTGTTCCCCACCCAACGCTTCCAAGAACGCCGCCATCACATCTTCCACTTCCTCTAGCTCTTTGCCTCTCTCCATACCACTTGCTCCCATCTCCTTCCTGGCCTCAATCGTTTCCTCATCCACCACCTGTTGATCAAGGATCCTCTGTTGGCCTTCCTCCCCCAACAGTCCGTCCTTCACGCCTTCATCCTCTCTCCCATTCTCCCTGCACTGCTTTCGGCCATCTTTGCACTCCCTCATCAAGTGGTCTGATGAGCCACAGCTGTGACAAGTCTTAGGAGCACTGCACTCTTTTGCTGTGTGTCCCAGCTGGGCACACCGCAGACACCTTTGCTCTTCACACCCGCCATCATTATGTCCATAACGTCTACACCTCCTACAAAAAGGAGGCTGTCTGGAGTAGAACAGATAACCTTTGTCTGCTCCGATGTTAAACTGTGCAGGAGGATGCATCAACCCCTCCAATCCGTTCTCTTCAGTTCTTAAAAGAACTTGGAATTGCCTCTTCCCAGTCCATAACCCCAAACTGTCTCTCACATAACGTGCAGGTGTAAGAACTTCAGCATATCTTGCAAGGAAAGCCATTAAGGTCTCATCTGTGACGTATGGATTATACATGTGCAGAGTGATGACTCTAAAATTTTGTCTGTCCAAGCTTATGACATTGAATCGCCCCAAAAGGCCTACCTTGTCACTCTTCGCAAACTTCTCCATCACTGATTTGCACATCTCCCCTGTATTCACAGTCACGTCGAAGCACTTTTCTTGTCTGTTGGTCTGCAAACAGTACACATCTTCCACTTTCAACTTCATCTTGTCCAAAAGAACAACACGTCCAAAGACTTCTCTTTCCATCATATCCATTGCTGGGTCCTTCAGCTGGAAACGCAACGTATTTCTCAATCCCGCTCTTGGAACCGAGGGCGCAGATGTACCCACCATACTTCCTTCTCCAACGATCAAATCCACAACACTTGATCTTAGCCAAAAGGCCGAGAAGCGATGACGCTATGACGCAGCGGGGAGGGAGCCGGAAACGGCCACGCCCATCCTGGCTACGGTAAGTCACAGAGACCTGAAACGCTGGGGTATGGTAGTACCCTCCCCCGTCTGCAACGTCACAGAGCCTCGCCCCGATCAGCCTGAAGGTGGCTCTGCAGCGACGGAAAGTACGGCATCGCTCATAACTCCCAAACGGCTTGTCGCAGAGCCAAGTGCCTTATGTCATCGGAATCCTTGGCTCGAGCCGAACGAGAGGCAGGTCTCGGATTGGCTCGTCGCTCAGACGAAATTTTCAGCTATTTTGGATTTTGTTGAAAACCTACTTTTGCAAACTAGCACCAGGCATTTGGCCCAGTCCGACCCAAAGCAGCGCAGAAAGATTCTCTGGAGTCTGACTGTCAATAATCATCCAAAAAAAGTGGAAATTTCCATTCACCTTGGCGAGGGGACCTCAAAACGTTCGAAGGTCGTGTGGCCGAGGTTGCTAAAATGGCTATAACTCTAGAAAGGAATGAGATCATTTCACCCAAATCGGCACACCTATGTACGGGCTCAGTCTGTGGTCAGGTGAAAAAGGGCGCTGCGACTGGCCACTTGGTGGCGCTGCAAGACGAAAAAAAAAGAATACTGATGTAGGAAGGACAACCAAACAAGCATGAAAACAGCTACAGCTGGGCAACTGTCAGTCCGATCGACTTGAAAAGTAAGGTCTGTGAGAAATTTGAACTAAATGGCCCATCAGACCTCAGGTGAGTGCGTCAGAGGAGAGATCTCAATAAACGGCAACCACTGCTTTAAAACCCACGGCAGCCTTTGCGAGAGCAGACCACCGTGGGAGCCGAGGCAAGGCTCTCATTAATTGCTCTGCTATTCGTCACAAAATGCGGCAATCCCCGAAAAGGGGAAGCACACCGTTCCTGGAGACACTGCAATACCAGGCCGATGCGTGGAGTGGACGGAGCAAGCCCCGGCTCCAGCTCCGTGATCCAAAAATCAATTTAATATGCAGTCCCCGGATAGGGGACGTATCAGATATTAAACTGATAAGAACAGATACTACACTTGATCTTAGCCAAAAGGCCGAGAAGCGATGACGCTATGACGCAGCGGGGAGGGAGCCGGAAACGGCCACGCCCATCCTGGCTACGGTAAGTCACAGAGACCTGAAACGCTGGGGTATGGTAGTACCCTCCCCCGTCTGCAACGTCACAGAGCCTCGCCCCGATCGCCTGAAGGTGGCTCTGCAGCGACGGAAAGTACGGCATCGCTCATAACTCCCAAACGGCTTGTCGCAGAGCCAAGTGCCTTATGTCATCGGAATCCTTGGCTCGAGCCGAACGAGAGGCAGGTCTCGGATTGGCTCGTCGCTCAGACGAAATTTTCAGCTATTTTGGATTTTGTTGAAAACCTACTTTTGCAAACTAGCACCAGGCATTTGGCCCAGTCCGACCCAAAGCAGCGCAGAAAGATTCTCTGGAGTCTGACTGTCAATAATCATCCAAAAAAGTGGAAATTTCCATTCACCTTGGCGAGGGGACCTCAAAACGTTCGAAGGTCGTGTGGCCGAGGTTGCTAAAATGGCTATAACTCTAGAAAGGAATGAGATCATTTCACCCAAATCGGCACACCTATGTACGGGCTCAGTCTGTGGTCAGGTGAAAAAGGGCGCTGCGACTGGCCACTTGGTGGCGCTGCAAGACGAAAAAAAAAGAATACTGATGTAGGAAGGACAACCAAACAAGCATGAAAACAGCTACAGCTGGGCAACTGTCAGTCCGATCGACTTGAAAAGTAAGGTCTGTGAGAAATTTGAACTAAATGGCCCATCAGACCTCAGGTGAGTGCGTCAGAGGAGAGATCTCAATAAACGGCAACCACTGCTTTAAAACCCACGGCAGCCTTTGCGAGAGCAGACCACCGTGGGAGCCGAGGCAAGGCTCTCATTAATTGCTCTGCTATTCGTCACAAAATGCGGCAATCCCCGAAAAGGGGAAGCACACCGTTCCTGGAGACACTGCAATACCAGGCCGATGCGTGGAGTGGACGGAGCAAGCCCCGGCTCCAGCTCCGTGATCCAAAAATCAATTTAATATGCAGTCCCCGATAGGGACGTATCAGATATTAAACTGATAAGAACAGATTTTGTTTTTTTTTTTTTTTTATTAATACAAAAACAATACTTTACAACACATTCACTTTAAATCAAATATCACTGATGTACAGTAGCAACATAGTTCTTCTTTTTGCAT